>CM076579.1:815713998-816313998 GCA_034641835.2 Pinus albicaulis | reverse complement strand
GAGGAGTTTTTATGAGGTCCGAAGGCATTCACTTGGTATTTTCCATCATCCACACAATTTGCCTTTCGTTTCGTTGCATTCTAACAACTTTCAAAAAACAAAGTTATTAATGAGCCTTACTCAATTAATTACGCTTAAGGTGGCATTTTTGGAGGAATACTTGTCAGAACACCTTAGTGTAATTGCTCATTGGAATTGGGAAGAGAAGATCTACAGGACAAGATGGTTAGAAGTGATTTTCACTGACATGAGGAGGCATGGTGGCCAATTTACCCTTTTCCCACATTAAAAGTAATATTTTAATTGAAATAAAAGAGGGAAAAGTGCTCCATGATTAAAATATTAATAAAATAGGAGGTTCTAGAGGGGTCCATCAGATTTATAAAAGAGGAGGAGGAGGCCATTAGAGGGCGTCTTGGATTTGGTATTTCTTCTTGTATGAGAGGTTGAGAACCCAATTATCTACTTCAACATTAACTCTAAGACGAAAACCCTCGGGTCATTCAACGAGATTTGACGAGTACCCATCTCCCCTTGGTGAATTCATCCAGAATTCATAGGAGAGATTATCAGTGGAAGTTCAGTTTAGTTTTGGTGCAGGGCATGTGCAACATTGGAGCAAATCCTTGAGGCCAGTTCTATCTCAGCTAAATCAACTATTTTGTTATTTCAACATGTAAAACCCCAGTTTATATATTTTAATAAATACTGAGATTATTTGTGCTCATTGTATGATTGAATTGCATGCATTCTCTTTTTCTATTTTACATGGCAATCTTTTGTAAATTGAATGGTAATTCTATGGAGAAATTTTGGTTGAATTAGTTTTCTGCAAAATCTGCAAAATATCCCTTTTGGGATATTACAGTGGTATCAGAGCCTTGGTCTTGGCTTAGCCTGCTATTTTTCAATTTTGGTTGCAACTATTATTGTTGGAAGGTTTTGCTAGAGAAGTCAAAATCTCAGTTCCTGCAACAAAATAAGAATTTGTTAAAAAGGAGCTCAACAATTTTTTTTTTTAATTAAATGTGCCACAAAATTTCAGCGATATTGTTGCATGAATATTAATTGTTGGACAAATTTTATTACATGGTGGCAAAAATGATATTCCAAGTGCTGATTCGTGGATCCAATCAAATAATTGAAGGGGTCTGTATTGCATTTTAAAAAGTCCAATGTCAAAGTTGTTTTGTGAGGGCCGTGAAATAATTTTGAAGAGTGGCCATATGAAAAAGTCAAAGCCGCACATGAAATTCAAAGGGCCGAATGCCCATCTCATAGGTGAAGGACAAAATCTATTTTTAAACAAAGCCGAATCCTTGAGTGTGGCTCGATTATTGTTGATTTCATCACCGTTTACATAGGAGCAGCGTCCAATTCCAGCATGAAGAAAAATTGTTGTCTAAAGGGTCGAACCAATCACAATATTTGCAGGGGCACATGTAATTTTCTAAGCACTGCGTTTCTTAATTTCTGAGGATTGGACCACCAGTGAGCCAATGACAGACCTGTTGGGCATGCTTGCTTTAACGTGCATTTGGGGAACACGACCAGCATAGATGCACAGAGGGAGTATTTGGTGATCGTGGCTTTCACTGGCTGATTGTCATGATGTTAGGCCGACTGCTCCATCGATATCAATGGTTCAGGATCAACACGTGGACGAGCAACTAAGCCCGCTGGAGGGAAAAATTGGTGAACATATTGGTGGATCGAATAATGATTGCTCCATAATTTGGCATTGACTTGAACCACCAAGGGAGGGAACTACATTGACAGGCTTGTTGGTTGAGTGGAGCAACCAAGACACTCATTCAAAATCAATTTCTGCGAATTTGTGGACTCCATAAAAAATTCTCCACCACATCATATCTCCATTTTGAGATGGCCAAATATATATATATCTTAGGTGATAGTTGCAAAACGTATAGATTTAGCGCCATTTCCACATTTACCTAATGCATGAAGAGGTGTCTGCGTGTTTTCCAGTCAAAGGGATTAATGGTGGTAACAAAGAATTGTTTGTTATACGTATGTGATGGGAATAAAATACACAAAGTCGCTATGTTGTTGTCTGGGTGTCCATTGAGATATTTTTTGTCAGACTGACAGGGGAGGGACCCAAATCACACCAACATAACTCAAGCAACCGTGATCTCAATCAATATGCTGACAGAGTAATTGCAGTTAGAATGTATGCTACTTAGTGCAGAATGGATTTAGACAGTGATGCAAGTTACTTGTGCCTATCATTGTTGCTACTACGCATTGTCTATGTGACAAGTATTGCGTGGGTTTGCTAGAAATACAAGGGCCGTTTCAAGTGTGTATATTTCCTAGGCAACGTTCTTCATAAATAAGTGCCATTGTGTCATTTTCGTGGACTGGTAAATCACACATGTACTAATTATCATTGGTTGTCATCTACCTACGAGGTTCTATCTTCCAATCTTCTCACTGTATATTCAAGCTTTGAAATTTCTATCCTTTAGGTATTGTTTAATGCCTGTTGCATTAAATTTCGAAAGTTTGTTTGGGAAATTTTTGATGCATGTGGTGTATCATTGCTGCTAGCATTATTATTATAGATTGTTGGACAATATATTGTTGATGTATGTAGGGTGATTTGTTGTGCCTTGCACTACTTATCATAACCTTGTATTGTTACAATAAAAATGGAGTTTTAAGACACCTCATGAACCAACAAAGAAATACTTCCATGGGTTGCAATACAGATTAGAAAACAAAATTGGCCAATAGACCCTTATCAAAAGAGATCCATGCCATTCTTAACCATGAGCAACCAAGGGATTTGTGGAAGGAGCTGAAGTTTGGACACAAAATCCTTGCACTTGGGACAAAATTGAAACACATGAGGATCACAGTAAAAATCCTTTTCAAACTGGATGAATTGGATGTACTCCTTTCCAAAGTGAGCCAGTTAGAAGGGAAGAAACTAATTTGTGCTCTAAAACCAGCTATGCTTGCTCTCATACAACACAAGTTCTTGGCGGAACCTTGCGAAGGGGTTAGACTTCTCGTAGCATGTTGTCTCAGTAACGTCATGAGACTAACCATCCCTATAGCTCCTTACAATGATGATGTTATGAGGAGAGTTTTCAGACTGATAGTAGAGACCTTTCAGGATTTGGATAACAGTGAGGGTCCTACATTTGGGAAGAAGCTTGAGATTCTAGAAGCCATGGCCTTGGTTAGATCTTATGATATCATGCTTGATTTGGAGTGTGATGACCTGATCCTGCAGATGTTCCAATGCTTCTTTAGGATTAGGAAACATCATCTTGATGCAGTCATAACACATATGCAGTACATTTTGTCTTCATGTATGGGAGGTCGTGATGCCATTTGCAGGGAGTTGCTGACTAGATTATTGACCATTTGGAGGAGAGAACAACTGGTCTTTTCTGTTGCTTACAAACTAGCCGAAAGGTTAGTTGAGCATAACATTGGGTTGTTCAGGGGACAATTGACCAGGGAGGAGCTGCTCAGGTTTGGTGGATCATGCAGCTAGAATGAGCTGAGCAGGAAGGGTCTTTGCTTCATCTGTAAGGGGGGCCGTGGGACCTAACCACTCATGCATGGGTGGCATTGATGAGATGACAAGGGAAGATTAGGAGGAGATTCCTTCTGACTTTCAGGATGAGGCTTCTTCTTCTATAGTCGAGTCCATGCCACATGGACACCTCTGAGGAGCATGAGCTCAGAGATGTAGCCATGTTTGGGAGAGGAGATTGATGAACAACAACTTGTTGCCATTCATCATGCGCAACATACAGTGGAGCACAGTGTGGATGATGAGCCATCTTTGGAGAGTCAGCTAGTGGCTCATGTTGAATCCATGATAGAGGAGGATGAGCAGACATCCTTGGGGCCAACCATTGATGAGGAGTAAGGAGATGTACAAACGACCACCAGGGAGGTAGTATTTGCAGACATGAGTCATTAGGAGGCGTTGGGTAGGAACATCACAATTTTGTAGGTGATGAGTGGATCGATGGAGCATGGAGATTTCACTCAGATGAGGGAGGCTCTTTTGGAGACAGTGGTGCTTCCATCTTTGGGTCTACCCATTAACGAGGTGCAGGTAGATGTAGTAGCAACTAGCAAAAATGCAGTATTTGCAGGCAGCAGACATATCCAGGAGTACATAGACAGGGCGTGCAAAATGGGTTGCTCACTTATAGGGAGAGAGGCAGGGATTCCTAGACATATTTGTTTGATTGGTTAGGCATAGCTGCATGAGTTGAGCATGGTGCAACACAGTAGACTTATTCCCAATACAGGTGCCTATGCATCTGATCCTTCCCACAGGATGGATTGGCGGGTGTAACAAATAAAATTTGTATAAAATAAGATAAATAGAATAAATATGATTACTAATTAAATCAAATAGGGATTAGATTAAGTAGTCATTAGTTAATTGAAAAAGCATGTCTAAAAGACATGCCTAGTCATGAAAGGTCACCTTTATAGGTATATAAGCAGGGCCTCATTGTAACTTTCAATCATCTTATCATACATTTTTATAAATAATATATTATTATAAATACCTCTTGTGTATTTTTATAATTAAAGCCATTTTTGCTATTTAAGTCAACAAGCATACAAGTTTTGTCGCTACAAGTTTAGGGAACTCATCTAATATAGTTAAAAATAAAGAGAAACAACAACAGGAAAGCAGGAGGAGACTTGTGAGAGGACCCAGGAGTGGGTTAGTTTCTGATATTGCAAAGGGCAATTCTGCAAGATTGATAGGTCAGACAATTGGTGCAATGGTGCAGTCAGGGGCGGAAACTAACTGCGGTGATACTGATGCGGTTCCTATCAGAGTATTCCGTATACAAGGAAAGAAACCCCTTGTGCAGGCTGCTGTCAATCTCATAGAGCTAGCAGTGGAAAAATACAGGGAGCTCTATGAATGCAAAAGGAAAGAGGAGTGGAAAAAACGGTTGCAGGAATACGCATTAAAACACCCACATGTTTGTATTATTGATAGGCCGGAGGCCATTGAGAGGCTACACAATCGAATTTCGATGCTCCAGGTGGTGTCAGAATTGAGGGTCATACAGAAGAATGAGACATTTGGGATCCCTAAACAAATTGTTGTGTATGACGTCGAAGCCCTGTCTTGTTCGGAGACCTAGGTGGAGTTGAAATTCCCCGTGATTGCGAAGCCGTTCGTTGCTGATGGGAGCATGAAGTCGCACAAGATGTCTCTGGTGTTCAATTCTGAAGGGCTGTTGAAGCTGAAGCCTCCGCTGGTGTTGCAGGAGTCTGTTAATCATGGCGGGGTGATATTTAAAGTGTATGTTGTGGGGAATTATGTTAAATGTGTGATGAGGAAGTCCTTGCGTGATGTGGTTGAAGAGATGCTTAAGACCGCAGAGGGCTCTATGTCATTCTACCAGATTTCAAATGTTACCCAGGATCATGGGAATGATACTTACTATGGGATTATGATTTCAGAGGAGTAGTCAGCGCTATCACCGGGCACTGTCACGCTAACACTCGCGACAAGTTTAAATTTAAACATAATCTCTACCGGGGCACAACCCACATTAGCAAATCAGAGTTTCTGTGTTGTCGTCTTTTCTGTAGCCTTGCCGGATGACGAGAAAAATACACATAAAACTGTCATTTCAAGTTACAATGTTAAACAGATCGCATAACTAGGAAAAATATGAATTGCATAATCGTGACTTATGCGGAAGGACGCACGCCAAGGAGTGACGATGTGTGATAAGGTGATACATGGTGACATTTTAAAGATTATGATGGACGGTTTGAATCTCCGATATAGTTAATTATAATATAATTAAAAAAATTATATAATTCATAAATTATATAAAATATATAATTTATAATTATACAACATATAAATAAATAAAAATTATTAATTTAATTAATTAATTAAATTAATAAAAAAAATTAATTATTATTATTATTTAAATAATAGTAATAATAATTATTTAAAAAAAAATTAGAGAACCCAGTTTCAAGAAAGTATCACGGGAGAATTTATACAAGTTGGGGTACTAGTGAAATTAGGTCACATATGCCGATATGACAACCGCAAGATGAAGATAATTGCCAACAATATAGCTTTGAGGGCAAAGCTTCTGAAGGAAGAGGCAATGTAACAAATAAAATTTGTATAAAATAAGATAAATAGAATAAATATGATTACTAATTAAATCAAATAGGGATTAGATTAAGTAGTCATTAGTTAACTGAAAAGGCATGTCTAAAAGACATGCCTAGTCATGAAAGGTCACCTGCATAGGGATATAAGCAGGACCTCATTGTAACTTTCAATCATCTTATCATACATTTTTATAAATAATATATTATTATAAATACCTCGTGTATTTTTATAATTAAAGCCATTTTTGCTATTTAAGTCAACAAGCATACAAGTTTTGTTGCTACAGCGGGAGATCATGAGATGGTATCCTATTGATGGAGTGTCATTCTTAGTCAGGAGCATGGTACAGTAGGGGCCCTTAGAGATAGGGGACATTACATGGGCCGGTTGGCAATAGAGCATAGGTTGGTTGTCCATCAACATTCCATCACAACATCAACATAGTGGGGTTGACCTTGGTCTATGCCAGAGGTTGGACTTGAGAGAGGTGATGAGTTGGTACGCAGTTGATGGGGTAACATTCACAGCCAAAGCTTTGGCACAACATGAGCCATGGAGCATCAATGCTTGTTCTTGGTGGCATTGGGATCCAAGAGGATTGGTTGATGACAGGTTCAGTCGGAGATTGGTTTGGGATCCGGGCATTGAGGGGTCCATTCACGTAGGTTGACACAGAGGCATATCATCACCCAGTGGTTTGTATGGGATTCGTGCATTGGGTCTCAGTTACATAAGGCTATCAGACTGGTCGACAGATTTGGATTGCTCGAGGGAAATCAATCTTGGGGCGGGAGGATTTGTAATGTTCCTTTTTTTGGTATTCCTTATGGCATGGATAGGATGGACTTTTAGAGTTGGGGGCAGAGAGGTCAAAGATGCAAGTTGGCATCCTCAACTGGCCTAGGGACTTTTGGAGGGTTTTCGAAGAGTTTTTATGAGGTCCGATGGCATTCGCTTGGTGTATTCCATCATTTGCACAATTTCCTTTTCATTCCGACAACTTTTAAAAAACAGTTATTAATGGGCCTCAGTCAACTAATTACGCTTAAGCTAAGTCACCTGACACGGGGACATGAGACACGATGGACACGCAGATTCGAATGTCGGATTCAGACACGGTGACCCCTCGGAGCAGGACACGTCTGGACACGTTATATATATATATATATATATATATATATATATTAAAAATTAGATATTTCTTACACAAATTCATACAAATTCATTGATTCAAACATAGATCTTCATCTAGATGTAAGTTTTACAAAGATTTAAGATACATGATACATTGATACATCATACAATCATACATGTTACAAAGTAATAGACATATTCATCAATGATCCAATAGGAGAAAGACAAGATACTGTAGTTTTCTCATTAAGTCATCAAAATCAAAATATGTTACATAATTACTAGCCTCTAGGTAGTACAATGGCAAATAGAAATAACAAATACAAAACAACTACAAGTCTACAAGACTACAAGCCTCAAGGCAGTGCTGTAGTAGGTAGCTCATGACTCATGAGTCATCAATCCTCATCATCATAATCAACATCACTGTCCTCATCATGATCATCATGCTCACCACTGCTCTCCTCTGCTGCATCCTCCTCTTTGGTGTCCAATGTCATCTCTGCATCTGCTGGCGTGGAGGATGACCCCTCTACTGTATCACCATCATCAAATGTGACAGGCTCTAGCACTGGCTCATTGAGATCCAAGTTGGCCAATGCTAACTCAACATTGTTGTCCAGACCCATATCACCAGGAAAGACATCCCACATCTTTGTCTTTCCCTTCAACCAATCCTCCCTCTGCCTGTAAATAAGACGAAGGTTGGTGTGCACATACACCATTGTCTCTGCCCTGGACTGCTCAAGCTTGCTCTTCTTCACACTATACAATTTCCCATATATGCTCCAATTTCTCTTACAACAGGAGGATGAAGTCACCTGAGAGAGGAGCCTCATGGCTAACTGCTGTAGAGGAGGGCTTGTTGCCCCATGAGTTTCCCACCAAGAATAGGGCTTCTTAGCCCCCTTGTCTCTAATCACATCATAGCCTGCAAATCGCACAGTGCTAGTGGAAAATTCTGCAAAGGCATCCTCCACCTCATCAAGGGATGCAATATTCTGAAAAATCCTCCTGAATGCATCTTTCCTCCCCTGTGATATTTCACTATCCATGTGAGGAGGGAATCTGCGGGAAGGTCCATGATTCAGCCACTCATGGTTGTAGTATTTTGGGTTCAAGGAGTGAGCCAAACAATGTAAAGGTGTGCAATTCTTGTCCCATCTGCTGACACAAATAGCCTGTATGCTGGGGAAGATGGCCTCTGGCGATGTCTCATGCTCGAGGCACTGACTATGTAAAACAGTGTTCCTCACAAACTCAATCATGGAATCCCATCCCTCATAAACTTCTCCTAGGATGGGTTGGTTTGTAACTGCAAATCGAAGAAAGGAAATGATAGGGTCCATGATCTGAATAAGTAGATCTACCCTCTCCCAGCAGACATCATCCAACACTGTGTCCTTCACTTTTTTTGAGGCTGTTTGATCTGTCTTTCTCCAAAAAGACCAAAACTCTAAAATAACCATGGCCCCAAAAGCGGTCTTGACCTCCCTCAACCTCTTCAACATGATGAATGAAGAGGCAAACCGTGTATCCGCAATCTTCAACAATGATAGATTGGTGTACTCCTTGTAGATAGTGAGGGAATTTGTATGGTTTTGAACAAAGTTGCGGATATGCCATGCATCCTCAATAATGCTTCCAATCCAAAGCACATAAGAGGCAATAGATTACAGTGCTAAGTTCAATGAATGGACAATGCAAGGTGTCCAAAATATTTGTGGATATTTAGCTTTCACAATCATGCCAACAACCTTGTAAACAGGTGCATTATCTGTAATGATTTGCACACAAGAATCGACACCTACATCTTCAATAACTTAATAAATAACTCACCCATATTTTGTGCATCCTTGTATTGTCCAAGGGCATCCACTGATTTCAAGAAAACTGGACCATTCAAGGAAGACACCATGAAGTTGATGAGTGGGTGCCATGCTGGATCTGTCCATCCATCAGAAACAATGCTAACCCTAGATGTTGGCCATGCTGATTTAATAGGCTCAAGCATTTTGTCCACCTCTTTCTTTGCCTTCGTCAACAATGTGGTTCTAAGTTTCTCTGATCCAGGAGGTACATACCCCAATGGAGTTATTTGAGTTAGAGCTCGGCACATCTCAATAAATAGAGGTGAGTGTGCAACATTGAAGGATATGAAGTTCTGAAAAAAAAAAATGCAATGGTGAGATCAAGCTCTTCCTGCTTCTCTTTCTGGAAATTCTTGTCGATTGGACCAAGTGCAATTGCCTTTCTTTTTGCTGCTTGTCCCCCACTAAAACTCTCAAATGGGAACTTGCTACTGCTTTTCCTCGAGAATGGAAGGGGGTCATCATTCTTGTTTTGTTTTGATTTTGATGCCACATTTGCCGCACCAACAAATGCCTCTCTCCATTTTCTTTCTCTTTGCTAATGGCACCTGTGTACACGCTGAAATGCCACAACTTGGAAAAGCCAAGAAATGAGCTTTCACACAGTAATATGTGCTCATGAAATGGTTGTGGCAAAAACTGCATTTCCAAGCAACATTGCCTCCTCCCTTCGCCTTGTTGCCTGGCCCTGCCTCTCTTGTCACATATTTCCACAATGGATATTTGGGGTCTTGAGTTTGTTTTCCCTGAACATTTGAAGCTGTTGTTGCAGCCCCACTTCCAATAGATGGAATGCTTGCAGACCTTGATGAAATAGGGATAGAGGGGCATCTCCAATAGGGACATTCTTCCCCTTTCTTTGCCCTTGCTTTGCTGCCCTTGATTGAGCCATGAATGTTGTAAAAAATAAACAAAAATGACCAAATTTGTAAAACATATGCACATGCAAACCAAATGCAAAAACATAGAGAGACAATGCACTTACCGGTTGCTCGAATCTCCTTTTAATGCTCCCTTGTTCCTTGCTACTCCTTGCTCCTTGCTCAACTCACACACTAGCATTTGTGAGAAACAATAGAGAAGATCGCAAATTTATAATAGTTCGCACGCTTTTTCGCGTTGTTCGAATCTGGAAAAAAGGGATTTGATCGTGTCCGTATAGGACACAATTGGGACTCGTCGTGTCCTATACAGACATGATCAAATTCGGGCAGTTAGACTCAAATCCCCATGAATTGTGTCTCATTCGCCCGATTCGGGACACGGCGGGAGTAAACTACGAATCTGGCTTCAGTACGCTTAAGGTGGCATTTCAGGAGGAATACTTGGCACAACACCTTAGTGTAATAGCTCATTGGAATCGAGACAAGAAGATCTACATGACAAGATGGTTAGAAGTGATTTTCAGTGACCCGAGGAGGCATTGTGGTCAATTTACCCTTTTCCCACATTAAAAATAATATTTTAATTGAAATAAAAGAGAGAAATGTGCTCCATGATTAGAATAATAATAAAATAGGAGGCTCTAGAAGGGTCCATCAGATTTATAAAAGAGGAGGCGACCATTAGAGGACATCTTGGATTTGGTATTTCTTCTTGAATGAGAGGTTGAAAACCTGGTCGTCTACATCAGCAGTAGCCCTAGGATGGAAACCCTAGGTGATTCAGCGAGATTGGGCGAGTACCCATCTGACCTTGGTGAATTCATCCTTAATTCACAGGAGAGCTTATCAGTGGAAGTCCAGTTTAGTTTTGGTGGAGGGCCCGTGCTACATTGGAGCAAATCCTTTAAGCTTGTTCTATCTCAAGTTTCAACTATATCAGCTATTTTGTTATTTCAACATGTAAAAGCCCAGTTTATATATTATAATAAAAGCTGAGATTATTTCTGCTCATTGTATGATTGAATTGCATGCATTCTCTTGTTCTAGTTTACATGACAATCTTTGGTAAATTGAATGGTAATTTTATGGAGAAATTTTGGTTGAATTAGTTTTCTGCAAAATCTACAAAATATCCTGTTTGGGATATTACAGTGTATCTTATAGCTGGTGTGAAGGTGCCCTCATAGTTAACTCTCTCTATCTATGAGAACCCCCGTGCTACAAATCATGCTTTGTACTTCTCAATGCTGCCATCTGCAACATGCTTGAATTTGTGGATCCACTTGGAAGTCATCACTGACTTCTATTTAGGTCTCAGTACAACCTCCCACACATCATTCTCCATGATGGAATTGTACTCTTCTACCATGGCATCCCTCTAGACTAGCTGGTTTGCTGCCTCCTCAAAAGTAGAATGCTCATAATCATTAATGCTACTCGCCAAAGCCATATAGCTGCAAAACTTCTTTGGTGCCTTACTCTCCTTGACCGTCCTCTTGGGTCTCCCCTTAGATGCCTGGGTTTCCTTTGAAGTCTGTTGAAGCCATCTTGGCTTCCTCTTCCCCGAAGTAACCTCCTGTAAAGCGAAATCCTCCTGCACATCCCTTTTGTTTGAAAATCATGTACATGAAAACTGTTGTGGTCTGTGAACTTGTAACCTAGGAACCTATAACCCTTGAACGTGTGAACTTGAACTCTATGACCCTGTAACCTGTGGTGTACTCACCTGATATTTAGGAGCTTGTTGCTCCCCCTTTTCTGACTTAAGTCTTATATCACATCCTAAAGCCTCGATCCCACTCAATTCTCGTATCCTGCCTAAGCACTGTTTTCCTCAAACAAGAATGTATATGTGGTGAGCCTTTGAAGTCTCGTTGTACTCGATGAAAATTCCTTTTTTGCTGTCGGCTCTAGCTTTGTACTCTTCTCTGAAAGGACATGAGAATAAGTCAATCACTGTAAGATACTCGCCCATAATATCTTGGGAAAAACCACGAAATTTCTGAGTTTATATAGTCTAGTTCATTGTGGCGTTTTAACAAACATTTTGCGTACAAGTGCTGTAGGTGACTTTCTTGAGGTTTGTTTTTAAATAAACATGACCAATGATCTCATATGCCAAAAGAAACTTCAAATTAACAAGGATAATGCCACTCACATGATAGAAATGCTTCAAATCATGAGTGAGACAAGAAATACCCAGAACAATGAAGAGGATATGGCTGTAGATGACTTGCACACTTCAGATTTATATATCAACAGTACAATATAGCTTCCTGTTCGTTTTTGTAGCATCTGGAAGTGTTCCAAGTCTCAAACTTTGCAGGGAGGCTTGGACAACAACATTCCAGAGAACCCAGAAACAGTTTGTGGAAATTCCACTCGGTTCAAGACTTATTAAAATAATTAATTATTTTAATGAAGAACCTAAGTCTAAACTTAGGGAAATGAAATAATTAAAGGGTATTAATAAGTCCGAGTGTGAATCTTCTTGAAAACATGGATCAAGTTGAGTTTTAATCTTAGCCATTGTTAATCTTTTAATCTGGGCCGTTGGTTCTCCAATAGGAAGATTATAAAAGAAGGCTTGAGGGTCACTTGGAAGATAAGCCGGGCACACACTCAGTACCCGAAGGAAATCCATTTTGATGTAGAATTCGATCTCAGTGGGAGAGTTGCAGGGCGAGAAGTTGCAGAAGCAGAAGGAGGAGGTCAGGCGTGATCGAGATCAGGGTCGGAGGGTAGCAGTGGGTCAATCGAGGCAGCTGGAGGTTGCAATGCAAAGACCCCACGCAGACTCACGCAGTCCAACGTTGGGACTGTGCAGAGAATCACACAGAGTGATGCAGGGGCATGTAGGGACTGTTCTGGGTGTCTGAGAATTTTTTGAGTATGATCCGGATTTTATGCAGGAACGCAACAGAATACAGAAATAACCATGAACATAGAGATGCAGCGGAAATAATGCTTCATTTCATTAATATCAAATAACATAAATATGCTTACAGGCATAATGGAAATAAAATAGCTAGGGTGCTGGTAGTGAATCTCTGAGAAGAGATGTGATGGATACAGACCTCTAAACTATGTTACAATGAGGCTCGAGGGCCTATTTATTATTGAGAAACAATAGAGAACTCTAAACTTCCAAAAACCTAACCTTAGGAGATGAAGCGCCAAAACTATGGGCCCCGTTTGGGTAAATTGGTGGTTCAACTTCCCGGGGACGTAACTTTGGCATCCGATCTCCGTTTGACGCGCTCAATAGCTCGTTAGAAAGATCTGTCCGAGGAGTACAACTTTTGAATGAGCAACATCGGTCGATGGACCCATGTTGCTCTCCGTTTTCCCAAAAAACGTCATTGAGGGCCTCAAAACGGCTCCGGAAGTTCAGGACCCGAAAAACTGCTAAAAATAGTAAGTTTTGTTGCAACTTGAAAACTGAAAGAACTGATGGTGGGGGTTCAAATGGAATAGGTGGGAGCCACCAATATCCACCTGGATCATTAATGCCCCAAAATGGCTCCGGGAGTGGAGGACCCGAAAACCTGCAATAAATAGTAAGTTGTGTTGAATGTGAAAAACTACAAGAATTGATGGTGCTGGTCCAAATGGAATAGGTGGGTGGCCACCGATATCCACCTGGATCAGAGTAAGCCGGAAATTCAGTCTCAGGTGGTTCAAAATTTATCTACCATATATTTTCCCTGTAAAGATATCATTTGCTGAAGAATTAATTAGACCCTCATCTGTTGCACCGGTTTTTCCACATTGGATTTTTTCGGGGACAATTGTCCAAAATAACCGTGTACATACGATTGATTCTTGTGCTTATGTGCTCTACTATTTATTTCTATGCATATATAATTGTGAATGTTGCAATAGCATTTATTTCGATATTTGCCAGACGATTTCTGAACAATAACTTATTGAAATAATAAGTAGAAGAAATAAATCTATATCACTGCAACTGTTTGTAAATTTTGACACTTCCAACAATTAGAAGAACATTCGTATACCCATCCCAGGTACATAGACACCCTCATAAATGTTTATTACAGGTACAACAATTTTCTTTCTCAACAAATGGTGAAAATCATGGTTCCTTTAAGAATAAGTGATGAAACTCGGACCACAAGAAAAATGATATGACAGTGAGATACTTGGTAAAAAAAAGATAGGATGCTGCCCCAGTAACTAGCAAAGATTGGCTTCTCTTATTGGTTGTCTCATCTTCTTTTCAAACTCACATATCGAATCTCCAAGAGAGAATGACACGACCCTCTTTTACTCCTTGAAACTTATCATCTTCCAACGCTGAACTTGGTCATAGATATATGGTGCACTCTGCCGTGAGAATAAGCAGGCTCGACCAACAAAAGAAGAGGAGAGTACGACCTATACCCATAGAAAAAACTCGGCCTCTACAAGATGTAATTCATCCCTCCTTGGAATAATAAAACTCAGCCACTATTTCTGAAGTAACTCAGCCAGGGATGCACAAGGAACTCGATATCTTGTAGCTTGGAGTATGGCTACTTTAATAATAGGAATTTGGATCCCATTTCTCCTCAACAACTTGGCTATGATTTGACTTGGTAGCTTTCTGAAATAAGCTTTACGAAATACACAAAATCATAAGATAAATTCAACTGATAATACCTTTACCTCCATGATCTTCTTCAAATATTATTCTTCAGTGAAGCACAATGTAGCGAAATTTGAGTTATTTCGCTCTTTCGCTAGGTAGGTTGTATGGTTTCAACACCGAAACTAGTTATCTGCAAGTAGGGTTTCTAAAACCGTAGACTCTTCTCCAAGAGCTCTGTAAAATTTCTTTTGTTTCAAATGGAAAAAGAATAGAAGGAGGTATGACCACCTCATTTACTTTTTTTTTTATAGCTCACTTGACTCTTTTGCCACCCTTTTTTACCTTTTCCCTCCAATTAAATAATAAAATCACTTTTCTTTTCTTTATTTAATAAAGTGACTTTTATTGACTAATTAAAGCCACTTTTAACCACAGAAAGTGCGTAATTCGTCTCCATGGTCACATCGTCCATCCAAAGCCCCTTTTCATCATCGCGCCCTATAGATCTTTTGGCCCCGATTCCAACGAGCTATTACACTAAGGCGTTTCTCCAAGTAATCAACCCGAAAAAACACCTTAAGTATGATTAATTAATAACTTTGTTTTACGGAAATAGTCGAAATACAGTGGAACTAAGATCGAATTGTGCAAAACTGATCTTGATGATGAAAAATGGCAAGCGATCCTAGTTGGCCCCCATAAGACTCCTCAATACCCTTTGGGCCCACCAGTAATATTATCTTGCTCTTGTGACCTGGCTTACATGAGCTCTGGAAATCCCTCCTAATCTCACTGCAAGGCAATCCAAAAATTGGGGACATTACAAGCACTCAAATATCTTAAAGTGCCCAACTTCTGGTTTCTTCCTTGTAAAATCCTCCTTAGGAGTTTTACTCCCCAACACCTTGTGTGGATTCCTATTCTGAATGTGAAAAGTTCTATTGCATTCCTCAACCCAAAGAAAAAATGGTAGACTCTAATCATGTAACATGACTCTTGTAGCCTTAACAGTGGCCGTATTCTTCGTCTCAACAACTCCATTATATTGCGGGTTGTACGAAACTATCAACTCTCTTTTACTGCCCTCTTGTACATGGAAAATTTTGATGTCATTAGAGGTATACTTACCCCCATTGTCTGACCTCAACACCCGAATTTTCCTCCTTGTTTGGTTCGCCGTGAGAACTTTGAACTCTTGGAATTGCGTGAAGACCTTAGTCTCGTTCTTCATGAAGTAAATCACAGTCTTCTTGCATAAGTCATCTATAAAGGTAACATAATACTCATACCCACTCAAAGATACTATTGACTTTTGGATCACATACATCTGAGTGTACTAAATATAGAATCCTTACTACTCTGCTGTCACTGCTTGGAAAAATAGCGTTGGTTTACTTTCCAAGTTCACACCTTTTGCACACATCTTGATGCTTTGTAATGAACTGTGGTAATCTAATAACAATCTTTCTCAGCACCCTAAGAGCCCCATGGTGCAAATGAGCCATCATCCTATGCCATAGCTCACATAAATCACTGTTGCTGCTATTGTGTATCAAAGCCCGAGTTAGTTGAAACATAAACTTGTATAGTTTCCCCTCTGTGTTCCCAATCACTTTTGTTGTTGTGACATTGGATCCCTTAGAATGAATGAGTACTTGTCCATCTTGGAACACCACCTCATACCCCCTGCCCTCTATGAGAGAATCTGTTATCAAGTTCTTCATCAACCCGGGAACATATGATACATACCTCACTCTCATGGGCGGGTGAAACTCCCTCTGAAAGGACACTGTCCCATGCCTACCTACCTTGACTTTGGAGTCGTTTCCAAACTCTACATCAAGATCCACACCACTCTTATGTTAGATATGTAAAGTGCTCACGTAGACTTGTCATATGGCTGGAGGCCCCACACTATCTACATACCAAACACTGGTAGATATTGCACTCATGGAAATCAACAAAGTGTAATGAATAAAATAGTTAATTAGTTATTAAATTAGTGAATTAGTAATTAAGAGGCTCCTACATAGGTATATAAGTAGGCCTCACTTGTAACATTCAATCATCTATCTATCTATCTCATCTCATTCTTCATACCTTTTATATAATAATATTTGTATCCTCATGGATATCTTTGTATTCCAAGTCTTTTGGAGTATTTAGTTTGAGAAGGAACTTTGTTCGCTTCATTTGGTATCAGAGCAGTTGATCTTCTGGCCGCTCATCGCTGCACAGAGCTATGCTCCTTGATCCAGGTCTTTGACCGTAAAAATCATCAACCTTGTTGCCGTCGTGACTGAAGCGTTTTGCTATCAATCTTGGAGTTTCTCCATTTTCGCCACTAGGCCTTTGGCCATAATTAAAAAAAAGGGAAAGAACAAACCAGAGAATTTTTGAAAAGAAATATAAAAAAAAGGGGAGAATAATTTATATAAAAAAATTGAAGAACTATTAAAAAAGGAAGAATTTATATTAAAAATAATAAAAGAGAGAAGAAAAGTCAAAGTATATTAAAAAGAAAAAAAAAGAGACATATATAAAGAAGTACATATACATACATACGAAGACAAATTAAAATTAAAAAGGAAAAAGAACTAAGGAAGAGTAGGTAAGGTTATTTTGATTATTCTTTCAGTGGTTTACAAGCTTGTGGTTTTGGAAGCCCATGGTAATTGCCCATGGTATTTGCAAGGTAAAATAAGAAGTAAAGGAATAAAAAATCTCTTGTGAATGGTAAGTTTACTTTTACGTGGAGAAATACACAAAAGTGGATATATATTTTATAGGTGAATATATGTGAATAGCCACATTTCACTAGAGTTGTAACCTTTCAACAAAAAAAGAGTTAGAAAAAATCAATTGGTAAAAGAATATATATATATATATATATATATAATTAATTAATTAAATAATTAAAAATAAAAATAAAAAAAATTGAAGGAATAATAACCTCATTAAAAAGAAGAAGAGAAGTTAGGAAGGGTTACCTTAAAAACCCTAAAAACTCAATTCAACAGACAAAATGAAATCATTCATTAATGAAAAGGAAATTGAATCTAATTCGAGAAGGAAAGAAGAAAGATTTCTTGAAAATTATAGTATGTTTGTCTGTGCGCTAATTAGAATCAAAGGGTCACCTGCGGGAAAGGAAGTTTTCATATCTATCGATCTTAATTAAGAGAATAATTATGTTAGTACTAAATGTGCTAATGAATTAGTGATCCCCGAATCAAATATAACGGAAACAAATTCATTTCGTGAAAATGAAAAACAATACGTCATAAGGAATCTACACCTAAGTATTGGGGAGTATTCCTTCGTCTCGCAATTTACCATTAAAACCTTATTTTGTAACGATAGTGATATAATTCTGGGTTCGCTCTGGATGGAATCACTAGGGTCATTCATCCTTAATATGAAAAATAAGTTTTTAACATTCTCCTACAAAAAGAAGAAAATAACGTTACAGGACGTTAACTTAAAACCAAATTCAGTGACACTTGAAGACATTCAAGAAATTTCAAAAGTAATTTCTCAAGAAAGTAATAAGGCGATTCAAAATATGCAAAAGGAAATTGACAAAATCACAGCTAACAAGAATGAAGAAGTTGTTCGCATTAAGGACCACAATGAAAAATTGCTAACACAAATCAAGAAATTGAAGAAGGATAAGAAGTCATTGGAAAACAAGATGCAACAACTTGTCGAAAAAGAGTCGTCGAAATTGACAAATGTAGAAGTTCATGTTGAAGAAAAATCGAACGTTGATCCAGTAAATGTCTCAGCTGAAGAGGACGACAAGCAAGTTGCAGAAGAAACAAACTTAGATGTCAGACAAACGAGGAACATTCTAAGTGAAGATTCTGTAACCTACTCAATAACATCCTCGCCAACAGAAAATCAAAGTCAAACTAAAAAGTTCCCTATCGACATCCAAATCACGGGAGCAAACAACTCAACCAAGCTATGTATTCAGAACAGAAACAAGAAAATATTCCGACGAATACTAACGAATCATCACAAGTTGCCAGTCATCGTAAGGTTCCACAGAAGGTTGATTTAGGATGGCCCGATCCATTCTCAGTGCGACAATTTTGTTTGTCACTTAGAGGATCATATCAACTTGTATCGACAAGGATGACTGCCCTGAGACGAGAAGATGTTCGTAATTAGGTTGAAAGGCCATATCTGATAAGAAATGACCTTTCGTGAAGAGGCACCTGTGTAGGTGTATAAGCAGGCCTCACTTGTAACATTCAATCATCTATCTATCTATCTCATCTCATTCTTCATACCTTTTATATAATAATATCTGTATCCACATGGATATCTTTGTATTCCAAGTCTTCTGGAGTATTTAGTTTGAGAAGGAACTTTGTTCGCTTCACAAAGAAAATTCTTTCTCAAACTAAATGGAAAAATTATCCACTTTAGCTGAAGCTACAATTGTTTCTTCTTCTTCTTCTTAGGACACTGACTTGCATAATGCCCCAACTTATGACATGTAAAGCACTTGAACTTGGAAATCAACAAAGAAAACTCTTTCTCAAACTAAATGGAAAAGTCATCCACTTTAGTTGAAGCTACAATTGTTTCTCCTTCTTCTTCTTCTTAGGACACTGACTTGCATAATGCCCCAACTTATGACATGTAAAACACTCGACTTTGCTCATGTCCTTTTTCTGTTCACCCATTTGACTTAGCCCCACCTTTAGGTCCTTTCTTGGACCATTTTTTGCCCTTTGCTGAAAGAGCCACATTTTCTTCATCATCCCCCTGTTGCTGACCTGTATAGCATGAACCAATTCTAAGCTCGTCCTACACTAAATCATCCCAAAGTCTCTCCAACTGGGCATGTTCTCCCTGGCAACAATCTTGCGCGCAAAGCCATCCCATGGTTTAGAAAAACCATTCAAGGCTATTGTAATCAACTCTGATTCCTCCACCTTCTTACCAACAATACCCAACTCATCATGCACATGTGACACTGTTAAGTATGATGAACTATATCAATTTTTTCCATCTTGCTGTTCCTTAACTTCTTTTTCAACACCATCTTTTTGTTTTGGTTAGAACTCTGGTATAACTTGCATAAATAATGCCACATCTCATATGCATTCTTCTTACTTGTGACATGAGGAATCACATGGTCTTTAATGGGTTCGCTCTGGATGGAATCACTAGGGTCATTCATCCTTAATATGAAAAAGAAGTTTTTAACATTCTCCTACAAAAAGAAGAAAATAACGCTACAGGACGTTAACTTAAAACCAAATTCAGTGACATCTGAAGACATTCAAGAAATTTCGAAAGTAATTTCTCAAGAAAGTAAAAAGGCGATTCAAAATATGCAAAAGGAAATTGACAAAATCACAGCTAACAAGAATGAAGAAGTTGCTCACCTTAAGGACCACAACGAAAAATTGCTAACACAAATTAAGAAATTGAAGAAGGATAAGAAGTCGTTGGAAAACAAGATGCAACAACTTGTCGAAAAAGAGTCGTCGAAATTGACAAATGTAGAAGTTCATGTTGAAGAAAAATCGAACGTTGATCCAGTAAATGTCTCCGCTGAAGAGGACGACAAGCAAGTTGCAGAAGAAACAAACTTAGATGTCAGACAAATGAGGAACATTCTAAGTGAAGGTTTTGTAACCTACTCAATAACATCCTCGCCAATAGAAAATCAAAGTCAAACTAAAAAAGTTCCCTATCGACATCCAAATCACGGGAGTAGACAACTCAACCAAGCTATGTATTCAGAATAGAAACAAGCTAATATTCCGATGAATACTAACGAATCATCACAATTTGCTAGTCATCGTAAGGTTCCACAGAAGATTGATTTAGGATGGTCCGATCCATTCTCGATGCGACAATTTTGTTTGTCACTTAGAGGATCATATCAACTTGTATCGACAAGAATGACTGGCTCGAGACGAGAAGATGTTCGTAATTAGGTTGAAAGGCCATGTCTGATAAGACATGACCTTTCGTGAAGAGGCACCTGCGTAGGTGTATAAGCAGGCCTCACTTGTAACATTCAATCATCTATCTATCTATCTCATCTCATTCTTCATACCTTTTATATAATAATATTTGTATCCTCATGGATATCTTTGTATTCCAAGTCTTCTGGAGTATTTAGTTTGAGAAGGAACTTTGTTCGCTTCACAAAGAAAACTCTTTCTCAAACTAAATGGAAAAATCATCCACTTTAGCTGAAGCTACAATTGTTTCTTCTTCTTCTTCTTCTTCTTAGGACACTGACTTGCATAATGCCCCAACTTATGACATGTAAAGCACTTGAACTTGGAAATCAACAAAGAAATCTCTTTCTCAAACTAAATGGAAAAGTCATTCACTTTAGCTGAAGCTACAATTGTTTCTTCTTCTTCTTCTTCTTAGGACACTGACTTGCATAATGCCCCAACTTATGACATGTAAAGCACTTGACTTTGCTCATGTCCTTTTTCTGTTCACCCATTTGACTTGGCCCCACTTTTAGGTCCTTTCTTGGTCCATTTTTTGCCCTTTGCTGAAAGAGCCACATTTTCTTCATCATCCCCCTCTTGCTGACCTGTATAGCATGAACCAATTCTAAGCTCGTCCTACACTAAATCATCCCAAAGTCTCTCCAACTGGGCATGTTCTCCCTGGCAACAATCTCGGGCGCAAAGCCATCCCATGGTTTAGAAAAACCATTCAAGGCTATCGTAATCAACTCTGATTCCTCCACCTTCTTACCAACAATACCCAACTCATCATGCACCTGTGACACTGTTAAGTATGATGTAACTATATCAATTTTTTCCATCTTGCTGTTCCTTAACTTCTTTTTCAACACCATCTTTTTGTTTTGGTTAGAACTCCGGTATAACTTGCATAAATAATGCCACATCTCATATGCATTCTTCTTACTTGTGACATGAGGAATCACATGGTCTTTAATGGTATTAAGGATAATCCTTTTGGTTTTAATATTCTTTTTGTAACATTGGGCGAAAAGTGTTGCATCCGTAGGATCTGTGACAGTCTTCTCAAAAATGTCCCACAACTCATATTTCTCCGGAATCAATACTATCTTTTCTTTCCATGGGCTGAAATTTCCTACCTCCTCCAATCTATCCTCAAACCTTAACCTTGTGGCCATTTCCTTGAAAACCTAGAAATGTTTTTGCTTTTCCATGAGAACCTAGAAAAATTTCGACCTTTCCTTGAGAACCCAAAAAAATTTTGACCTTTCCTTGAGAACCCAACAAAATTTAGACCTCTGCTTGTGAAAAATTCCCACTTGGAATTCTCTCAAAATTACCATCGAGTTTTGTGCGTCTTAGTGTGCTTTTTCAGTGAGATATTTTGTCAAACATATTGTGAGTGTTGCATTTATTTGATTTTGGTTCAAATAAATATTAAATACCCAGATAAACACTTGTGAAAGTACTTTAGAACAAAAACATAGTATTCATATTTAGTACAACAAGAGTAAGCACCATTGACACATTAATGACACCTATCGATAACATCACTCTTCATTGATATATTGCTCTAAAGATTACATAGTAGCTCTTCCAAAGGGTCACAATCAGTTTACTGCATTAATAAACGATTCTACAAATTTCAGTGAACATTAGAACTTGGTTAATATGTTGTTCAAGGAGATTAGGTCCCAGAGTTAGCTCAAACCAACTACAGGAAGATAATCGACCTATACACATCATCAACTTGTCCTCAAGAGTATGCTCAACTAACTGGACAAAATACAATCCCTTCTTCAGTGATTACCTAACAACAGATTCTTAGCTCCTTTAGCTTGCCAACTCGTCCCTCCTAATTAGTAACAACAGTTAGATAACCCACAAATGATTGTTAACTTGACCTCTTATGAAGTCTGCTATAGCTCAATAAACATTACCTCTGGGCAGATAACAATTGCACTCACTGCGTGCTCTTCAGAGACTTAAATCTATGGAAACAAATACGTTGTCCCTGTTGTCATGAATAAAATAATATAAATAATGTAAACGACAAATAATGATTAATTAACTAATAGTTTTTTTTTCCTCGAGAAAAAAGCGTAATTTTATTACTGCAGATGAGTACAAAATTACAATAAGAAGCACATAAAACTGTGATCTATCAGTCAAACCAGAAAGTTTGTAGTCAACCCATAGGGTAACAGTCTAAAACAATTGACATTTGTAAGAAAACTTTGTGTAAAAGCCAGATCCGGCTTCTACCACTGACCATCCTGAAAACAAAATGTTCATAAAAAACAGTCCTACTGCTATCAACGATATGCTATCAGTAAAAATACAGTCCAAAACCTGCAATGATAAGTTGATACAACGATCACCGAGGTTTTCCAACCGAAACAGCAACCAAGACAATAAAGAACTCTGCCCTGTCAAAGGAAGTGCCAGTCGAAACACAAGATAGCCAGCAGAAAAAATGAGAGCCTAATCCGCAGCAGTAAACAAAAAAACTCGATCCACCACCCAGGGGAACCGCAAAATCTCCATGTGAGTCAAAAAGAGGAAAAATCCGAGCCCTCGACAGCCTGCACAACGAAGAAATTAACACCAAACAGAAGAAATCGAACCCTCAATCTATCATTCTGTTATAAAATGGAAAAACCAACACCACCGGGAGAGAGACAGCCTGAGGAATTGATGAGTACCAGGCCAAAAAGAAACTAGAACAGCTCAATCGAATAGAGAGGGATGAAAATAATCTCGTATTTCTCTATCCTTGTGCTCTCTAACCTTCCAGATTCCCACAGGCTGCAGTAGCCCCATCTTGGAGGCCCGATCCGCCTCTCCATTATTTTCTCTATAGATACGCTGACAGGAGAAAGAATCGAAGGAAAGGAGGAGCTCTCGAATAGAAAGTAACAGATTTTGTAAATGAAGAACTCTGCACTGTTGAATGCCTTTAATCCAGTTTATTACATTCATGGAGTCCCCAAAGAAGTTTATCTTCTGGCACCCTTTCTCAGCAGCGAACAACAGGAGAAGCTTGCGGCTCAGCAATTCAGCAAGGTTATTTGAGCCCTCCCCAAGCCCAACAGAGAGCTCAAAAAAATGAGAGACAGAAAGATAAAGCAGAGCCCCTCCTCCGCATACATTATGCTGCGCTGCCCCATCAAAAAAACCCCAAGGGGTCCCCCTATCAATCTCCAAAACCAGATGCTCCTTCTGATTAGCAGCACGGATATGATAAGGAAACGCAGAGTGTAAACCAATAGTCATGGCACCTGTGATATCTGGGTTACTAACAGCCTCATCAAATAGAAGTCGATTACGAGCCAGCCAACAACCCCAAATGACAAGAAGAGGCAGGGTTTTAAGATTAGGCTCAGCATTAGACACCCACCACGAATCCCATGCATGAGACACTGTAAAGCCCTCCCATCTACACGGGAGACCCAACATTCTAGAGCATTCCAACCATACCCCTTTCATGAAAGGACAGCTGAGAAAAAGGTGGTTGATGGATTTCTCATCAGATTTGCAGAGAATATGCCAGCCAAGGCCTTGAAAGCACTTACGTTGCAGATTGTCCCAGGTAGGGACTTTATTTTCCAAGACACACCACATAAAGAGGCGAGTTTTGGGAGGACAACTGAGCTTCCAAAGCTTCTTCCACCACCAACGCCCTTCCCCAAAAAAAACCCCAGCACTCAGTTTTAAGTAGCCAGCCCGAGGAGAGTAGATCCCCGAAGGATCAAAATCCCAAGCAATCTTATCCTCCCTCTCCCGAAGTAAAATATGTGCATGTTTTAAAGCTCGGATGTAAATAGCCAATTCCCTTTCATCATGAGCATCCAGCCCCAATGATGAGGCCAAGATCCAAGACTGAAGCCCAGGCCTTCTTTGAATCGGAGCTGCAAGATGGGAAAGAAAAGTAATCCCCGCTGCCTCAAAGCCTCAATAGTACGCCCAGGAAGAAGGTGTTGTAGGACACTACCCATCCATGGATCCTCACCAACGCGAAGCTTCCTGCCACTACCCACATTCTAGACTAGATTTGATTCTAGTATATGGAAGGATTTAACCAAAGCCTTCCAAATCACTGACCCACCCTCAAAAGACTTCCTTGGATTCCTAATCCAATTCACAATGGATAAAGGAGCAATGTATTTTTGGGAAATCACTTGGGTCCAAAGACTGCCTGCATTTATGAGCCTCCATCCACCCTTAGCAACAAGGGCCTGAGCAAAGAGAAAAATATTTTTCAGTCCCCAACCTCCCAGCCCTTTTGGCATAGCTATTTTTTCCCACCAAACCCAAGGAGTCACCAAAGAGTCCTTATTAGCTAATAGTTATTAATGAAGAGGCATGTCTAAATGGGACATGACCTTCCATGAAGAGGCACCTGCCTGTCAATTGTATCATCATTCTTCATACATTTTATATATAATAATATTTGTATCCTCAATGGATATTTTCATATTCCAAGACTTCTGGAGTATTTAACTTGAGGTACAAACTTTGTTCGTTCCATTTGGTATCAGAGCAGTTCAATTCTCTAGCCGCTCCATTGCTGCACAGAGCCTATTAGAAAAAATATATATTATAGATCAATGGAACACATAAAATATACAGAAACACAAACACATAAATAACATATAAAACAAGAGAGACACAAATATACGTGGTTCACCCAACTTGGGCTACGTCCACGGAAACAACCAGTGCTTCCTTTCTATTATCCAACAAAATGAAGAGACACAACCTACAACAGATCCGCTGTAATATCCTCTACTCTCTCACACAGTCCCCCTTGCTATTTCTCGCTCAGAGTATACACCATACACAAACGCAATACAATCCCCTCATACAACAAAGGGGTTTCCTTCTAGGGCAAAAAACCCTAAATTAAACATAACTTCTACCGTCAGATCATCCGCCTAATGAGCGGCCCAGATTGACTACAAAAGTACAATATTTTAGAAGGCAAATTTACATTTTTTTTAGCCCCCCTAGACCCCCTGGCGGCGAACAGGGGTCCAACGCGGCGATACATCTAAATAAAGAAGATAATTAGGCTCCACACCGAACAGATCCATGCTCTTCATTCTAGGTCCTTGGCCATCAAGGTTTTGTCAACATTGTTGCTGTCAAGATTGAAGCGTTTCGCTATATTTGTGTGGAGTGTAAAAACTCTGGTAAATTTGATAAATATATATTATTAATGATGAAGATGAAAGATGATTACAATGAGGGATCGCCTAGGCTTTAAATATAGCCTCAAGGTGTCCCTTGGCAAAGAGATCATGCCCTTTCAGTTAATAAAACCTAATATAATTATATCTAACTAATAATTAATAAAATATTCATAACATTGCCTCTCTCTTAAGATGCTTTGTCCTCAAAGCATACGTAATGATGGACAATGTTGACGAATGTCTGGTTTTCTCAAGCGATGAGCTCTTGCTTCCTACATTTTAAAAAGATCGTGAAGCATCTTCTCGAGCTCCATCTGTTGGTGATGTGGATAGTGAAAAGATCTGATATCGACAGAGTTGGATACTGTCTTGACTTCTATTGGATGTTTGATTTTCCTATCAGAAGACACTTTTATGGGTAGATCTTGGAATACTTTTCCATGTTTCCCAACTATTCCTTGTTCTTCTGGTGATTTGTTGTGATTCCTTTTTAGATTTAGAGGTAAGTTACCAACAATTATTGTTTGATGCAACTTCTTCTCATCATCAAACGCTTCCTTCTTAACAACCATATGTGCTTCATCACCGAAGGCCTCAACAGCTTCTGGCGTTATATCAGTGACTTTGGATGTGTTTGTCGCTTCACATGTTTCGTTCAATTCTGGGGATGGAACATTTTGTTGTTTACAAACATCTGTATCTTCATGGTGATGTGGGGAATCGGTTTTTTCCTGATGCTCTTCTGAGTTCCCTGAATCTGCGGAATTGTTTTGTTGATTTTTTTCGATGTTAGGAACTATTGGTTTCTTCATTAGATCTAACTTGTCCATGATGGCATTAAATTTCTGCAATATTTTGTTCTCATTGTCCTTAGCCTCCATTTGTTTTAGCCATATTTGTCTTTTTATCTGATCAACCGTCATCATTGATAAAGACATATGAACATGTATGAGGTGGGAAATATTTTTCTGCCGGTTTTTTCCTCCTTTTTTTTTTAAATTAATTAATTAATTAATTAATAATTTTTTTTTTTTGTAATTAATTAATTAATTAATTTAATAATAATAAGATTTATTATTATTTTATTATTTGATTATATATATATATATATATATAATATTACGAATTGTAATTCATATAATATATATATATATAAAAATTTCGTTTTAAAAAAGAAATGTGCTCGTTCCGTTCAAAAGACACACCGTTTCGTGATAACCTGTTTCGTGATTTTTTTTTATTGTGGACACGAATTAAAATTTGTTTATCTGACCACGGTGGACAACAACCAGAGACAGTAGAACTGGCAGCGGGGGATGATGGCGGTGACAGAGCAGCTGTGGTGGCAGCATTTGACAGCGGGGAACGGGTAGTAGGTGGTCGTGCGGCGGAAACGGAAGTTATGCTCCGCGGTGTTTAACAGCCGGTGTTTAACGATACCAATGGAGCATACGACAGGGTGGTAACGGCAGAAGGCGGCGGGGAAGAATTATGTGCAGAACAATTTGATTTTTTTAAACAAAACGATGCTTCAGAAGAATTTTTTTTTAAACAAATCGATTTGTTTTTTCCTTACCATTACACCGTTTCACGATTTAGAAACGTAAATATTTTTTTGGCTGCTATTTAGAAACGTAAATATTTTATCAGGCAGGAGTGGATGCGGCGGTAGCTGATCGAACCAGCGAGGAGACAACGAACAGGGAGATAGGGAGTCTGGTGGTTGACTCAGACAGTAGCGTGGTTGGTCTATCGTCGGTTGAGTTGGTATGCTGTCGTGGTAAGTTGGGAAATGGAGAGTAGGGCAGTCGCTTGTGAGAGATGGCCGCGTAGGGTTTGGGGGACCACGAAGGGTGAGGTGAGGTGAGGTGGATAGGTGCGTGGAGTGATTTGAGGGAGGGCGTAGGGAGAGCAGTAGCGTAGGGAAATGGGTTTGGAAAGAGAGCGGCTTGTAGTGGCGAGGGTTATGGGAAATGACGGTGAGCTGGAAATGAGTTTTGGGAAGGGGCCGTTAGCAAAGAGCGTGGGAATTAATGTAAGAAAAGGGTAAGGAATGTGAGGGATGAAATGCGTAGGGTGTGTAGTGGGATGGAATGTGGGGTGGCACCGAGTGAGCGTTGTGCTGTGAGGGGGTGGGTTGAAATGATAAATCAATAGGGAAGGGAAATAGAGTGAGTGGGCGTGAGCGTAGCGTATGAGCTTTGAAAGGGAATGAGCGTTGGGGAAGTAAATCTGCAAATTATTTTTTTTAAACCAAGGTTGTTGCTCAAACACTTGGTAAGAAAAAAATCTGCAATCTGGAATTCTTTGTAATTCCTTAATTTGGGTGATCACACAGATCCCGAAGAGCGATGGCTCCGATACCAATGGAGTGTAAAAACTCTGGTAAACTTGATAAATATATATTATTAATGATGAAGATGAAAGATGATTACAATGAGGGATCGCCTAGGCTTTAAATATAGCCTCAAGGTGTCCCTTGGCGAAGAGGCATGATCTTTGATCATGCCCTTTCAGTTTATAAAACCTAATATAACTATATCTAACTAATAATTAATAAAATATTCATAACATTGTGGAGTTTCTCCAATTTCGCCAATTGGCCCTTGGCCATTAAAAAAAGGGAATTAAAAAAAATAATATTTAAAAAAAGAAGAAAAGGAGGTCAAAGTCTAAAATAAATAAATAAATAAAATAAAATAAAAAATTATTTATAAAAAATAACCATATTTAAAAAAAACATTCAAGTCGTAGCATCCAAGCATTTACCGCCGATCACCAAAAAATATACGATTGCTGAAGCACTTCAACATTGATGCCTCCCCGACATCTACTGGATGGAGGCCGCATATCCCGCTGCCATCCTTTCCGTCGGTGCCATAATTGAACACAAACAACCGTGTCTCCCTCCTGTTACCTATTGTTGTCCCTCATGGCTGTGACAAGTCCAGACATTTTGCCGCACACTGTCACATTCTTGGTCTCAACTATTTCTCTGTTGTCTGCTGCCCACCGCGATAGTCGACTGTTCGATCACAACGCTGCTGCCATAATCCTTTGCAGCAATCGCCATAATCTTTTGCAGCTGTCGCTTGTGGCATCGACCAACTCCGCCAAGAACCCAACCATACAATTGTCGCAACATTCATACATCTATCACTGCCACCCGTGCAAAACGACACCACCAAACTCAAATTGCCCCCGAGCACACTACTCAAGTCTTCTATTAGTCGCTCCATCCACTGTCGCCATGTTCCCTAGAGTTTTCACTCCATCCAAACCGTAAGACGTTGTAAGACCATCGCCATACCAATCTGTCGACTGCCATTCCATATTTCAAACCCACATACTTGCTGTCCCCTGTATCCATGCAGTCTATTGGGCCCATCCGTTGAACAATCATCTTGCCTCGGTCAAACGTTGTGACTTTCACGTTATTCTGTAACGATCTTTCCCTTGCCCCATTTCATTTGTTCGTTGTTACCATTTCAATTTGTTATAATATAGTTATATAATTAATTCAATTTTATATATATATATATATATTAATTATATAATATATATAGTTTTTTTTTTTCTAAATAAGCTTAATTCTATTACTGTAATATATGGTACAACGAGTTCGAGGCATCAAGGTGCCCGACAGTCAGCAAATTAACAAAAATAGAGTCGCCCTCATGGGGAAACCGGCTCGAGGAATGTTTAAAGGATGCCTCGCTAGAGGAAACCAGCCGAAACTTAACAAAACATATCCAAAAGACTGGGTCGCCCATCCGGGAAAACCGACCCATACAAAGCTTCAAGACCAGTTTGAACAAGCTGAGACCCATTGAGAACAGAACTAGTAAAATACTTAAAGGCCTAGACAAGAAAAACATAAAAGCAGGAGCATTAGAGTCCATAGTCACCCGAGGGTGAGTCCTCCACAATTCGACACCAACAATCATTTTCGTCGTCCGGCGGCACTTGAGGACTCTGAGTGGCAGCTTCCCTGGCCTCACGCTCGCTTGCATGCGTCCCGGTGTCCTGGAGTAAGCTTGAGCAGCAATCACCTATCCTGCGAAGAGTGCCTTTGCCCACCTGCTGAGAAACTGGCAGAGCAGAGGGAGAGGCTTGCGAATTGTCAGGGAGGACAGAGGGCGGGGGAGTAGGAGAAGCCGCGGGAATCTCTTTGAAGGAAACATTGACCGTTGCAATGACCAGAGGGCGGGCCGAGTTGCATTGGTAATGGAAGATGGCGGTTGAAGGATTCCAAATTAAGGCAGCAGTGGCAGGACGAGGCTCAACCGGGTGAGTGGAGGCGGGGACATCACGCTGCGGGGAGGGAGGCAAACGACGTGCTCGGCGCCGAGGCGGACTAGCACTGTGGCTGCTAGAAGAGGGCGAGGAAGAGGGGGGGCGTCGACGTCGGGAGCCTCCCCTGTGACATCGTAGCCGATGTCTCAGTCTTGGCATAGTGGTTCCAGAGTCGTGGAAGAAGGCAGAATTGATAGAGGGAACCAGAAACGGGATGGCGGAGCAAGAACTAGACAGAGAGATGTGGTGCAGAGCACAGAAAGGACTGTGCGAAAAGTGGAAACCGGGGGTAAAACTGACACGGCAGGCCAAAGGGCAGCGCCTTCCAACTGTGGTGCGAAGGCTGTGCACTTCAGCTTCCGGCGAGCAAATGGAGCCTACAGGCAGAAGCTGCCTCGACATGGAAACCTGCAAACGACCACAGTTCCAAATCCAAACACCAGAGCGGATGACTGAGGAAGGGGACGGTGAATCGAGAGAGTTCATATGAAATTCCATGGTGTCTCGGCCTCCCCACCGGCATAAATGCCGCGTAGGGTGATGGCCCATCGTATTTATGGTTCTGAGCATGCATAAATGCATTCCATAGGCAGGCCATTGGGTTTGCCACGCGCTCGCCTGCTCACTCATCAACTGCCTCACGTCACTGCCCACCCGCATCCGGGGTATATACTATATATAGTTATTATATAACTATATAAATATTAGTATTATTCAATTAAAAATAATAATAATAATAATAATAATAATAAAAAGGGAATCTATATTGATTTAAAAAAAAAGAGATTAAGAGTTAATAAGGGTGAATTTGAAGAAAATTCATCTCAACAAGCAAAATGACATCTAATTCAGAAATGAAGGCCAAAAGATTCTCAGAAACTAAATATAACTATGTCTTAGACTCTCGGTGCTATTTAGAATTAAAGGGTCTATTGCAGGAAAAGATGTTACTATCGCTATCTCTCCAGTCAAATATAAAACCTAAAATTGCAAGCCAATTAGTGATTCTCGAGTCAAATATAATCGAAAAATTAGACTGTTTTGAGTCTTGACAACAAAATATATGACAACCAATTTACAATTATACGTTGGAGATTATATATTTGTATCACAATTCTTAGTTCAAATCCTATGGAGTGATCAAGGTGACATTATTTTTGGTTCACCATGGATGGAAACCCTAGGTTCCTTCATCCTAAATAAGAAAAAGAAGTAATTAACATTTTCCTACAGGAAGAAGAAAATAACACTCCAGGATGTTACACTAAAACCAAATTTAGTAACATCAGAAGACATACAAGATATTTCAAAAATAATTTTTCAAGAAGGTAAAAAAGTACTACAAAATATGCAAAGAGAAATTGACAAGATCACCACTGACAAAAATGAAGAATTTTCTCGGCTCAAAGACCATAGTGAAAAAGTGCTGACGCATATTAAGAAGCTTAAGAAGGACAAGAAGTCATTAGAAAACAAGGTACAACAACTTATTGAGAATGACGCATCAAATGTAGAAATTCAAGTTGACAAAGAAACAACAAATACCGATCCAGTCAATATGAAAACTCAAGAAGAGGGCAAACTAGTTGAAGTAGAGATGTACTCAGAAGTTGCAGTTCCAGCAACAAAAGATTCAAGTGAAGATCTAGAAATTAACCATTAAACTTCCATAACTAAAGGAAATCAGGAACTTCAAATAAATCAAGAAGATACAAACAAGACAATGGAAAATAAAATCACTAGAATTCCTTATCGACATCCAAATCACGGAAGTATACAACTCAATCAAGCTACGTATCTGTACCATTCATAACAAAAACAACAAACTGATGTTCCAAAGAATATTGAAGTAAGCTCAATCCAGTCCAGTGATATCAATTCATTTCAAGTTTCCAGTAATCGAAAGATTCCACAGAGAATTAATTTAGGATGGTTAGATCATTTCTCCGTGCGACAATTTTATATATCACTCCAAGGATCATATCGTCTAGTATCAACAAAGATCACAGTTCAGAGACTGGAAGACATTCAAACCAAAAAAGAGATCAAGCCTTTTCATCAACAAGCTTTGAGGACAAAGCTTTTTGAGGAGGAAGGCAATGTTATGAATAAAATAATATAAATAATGTAAACAATAAATAATGATTAATTAGCTAATAGTTATTAATGAAGAGGCATGACCTTCCATGAATAGGCACCTGCCTAGTATATAAGCATGCCCCTCGCTCACAATTGTATCATCATTCTTCATACATTTTATATATATTAATATTTGTATCCTCAATCGATATTTTCATATTCCAAGTCTTCTGGAATATTTAACTTGAGGTACGAACTTGTTCGTTCCACCTATGTACAAAACTCGTCCGGTTTGGAAAGAAAACCCATTTCCAACACTAGGTGTCACACTTAGTTGAAAATGAAGAGGCAACATGGCCCAATAACACAATGAACTCGACCAACTTAATGAATGAGGAACTCGGCTCACTTGTCGAACACACCAACCAACAAATAGCAAGGTGACTCGACCTTCCTAGATGGATCTTGGATAGTAAGAGAAATCATAGGACTTGGCCTCTCTGCCAATGGAAATCGACCCCTGAACTCATGGCAATATGTGCCTCTTCTAAGAATTGTGCCCTTGGCCTGTAAAGAGAGTGTAAGCTCAATATTAGAAGATAAAATCAACTAATAATACCTTTTATCTCCATTATCTTCGGCAATTCTTCTCTTTTTTGGTAGCACAATGGTGAAATTTAAGTGACTCCGTTCTTTAGACCAACTAGGGTGTATAGTTTCAACATCGAAGCTAGCAATGGCGGCTAGGGTTTCTCAAACCCTAAACTTCTCTCTAAAAGACTTCTCAATTTTCCCCTTTTATAATTTAGTGGCCACTTTTGCCGCCATTTTACGTTTTTAATTTTTATAAAGTCACTTTAGGAACTTTTTATTTTAAAAAATGAAAGTGAGTTTTCATTAGTTGAGGATAATGTCGTCTTTTTCATCCCTTAAGCAATTATAATATTTTTCCTAGACGAATCATGTTCCTTTATTAAAATTTTCTCCGCCTTAGCCTACAAGAATTTTATCAGGCTAGTGGAACCCCGTCTTATGTCTCCTAAGCGGTTGAGGACATTACAGCTTGAGAACCGAGAAAAAATTAGACTTTTCCTCAAGAACCCAGGAAAATTATCCCTTTTTCTTGAAAACCTAGTGAGATCTCTGCCTTTTCTCGAAAACCCAGAAATATGTCATCCTTTCCTTATTTAATTTCACTTTTCAGTATCAATGCTATGTACCATGTAGATTTTACTTGACTCGATATGATTGTTTTAATTTTCAATAAGTTTTGTCGCAGTTTAATGCTCATTTATTGCTCATCTATAATTGTATATAAATTTGAACTTACAAATGAAAACACAATTGAATCATTTACTTCAAATAATAAGGGGAACATAGGAAAGCAAACACATTAAATGATTGATACTTTTGAGCAATGCCATTGGAAAATCCCTGAAGGGAAACCTTGTAGAGTGAGTAAATCTTTATTATGAACTCACAGAAAAAATGAGTTTACAACAGTCATTTCAAGCATTGAATAATATTTACTTATCTCGAAAACCATCCCCAAATACTAACTCTGAAACTGTGACATACTTCTCGAAATCTGTGCTCAATTCCTGTATGGCTTGTATAGTTCAGTGCCTCCAAATCTGTGCAAACAGTGCCTCGATTTCTGTACATATTAACAGCTGTACGGTCTGCAATAAATGCTGGAAGTTTTCCTGGTTTGTGTGCCACCAAATGTTCTTGGTAAATGCGTCCTCTTGCTGCACCTTCTATCCTCTTTCTTCAGCTCTTCTCCTCTCTGTCTCTCTTTAAAAATGAATTAAATAATAACGGTGCTTTTCTCTAGAATCTCTTTTTATGTCTCATCGTAATGTATTTACCCTAAACCTAGATCTAATGGCTCATATTAAATCCTAAACCAATAAATCTATGGCTGTGATATAATCTTTAATTATCACAACTTAAATCACGCAAGTCATTTTATTCATTAATAATGCACAAAAGTCACCTTATCTTTAAAACATATAAAGTTAATGTTCTAAGGATCACTTTTGGACATTCTCCCGCATACTAGACACCAAGCCAATGTGGAAGACACTTGTCCGAGCTAAAAATTTCAATGGAATATCAAATGAAAACATTATTAATGGTAGAACTAATGAATGGAATTGTCAACATGCCAAGAAAACTAGTCCGTTGTTGTTGAACTTTCTCAACAGAAAGCTTAAAAAGAATATGAAGTTATGTTCCATGGTTGCCGCTTTATTAGTAAATGAAAACATTATTGATGCCGGATGGTACTGATGAATGGAATTATCAACATGTAAAGAAAACTAATCCCTTAAAACCTTCTCAACAGAAAACTTAAGATGAATGTGATACTTATATTTCGTGGTTGATGTCTAATAACTAATGATGCTTTGTTGTTGACAGTACTTTTGAGAATTCGACCAATTATACAGAATTATTTGAGACTTCACTCCTTTTTCATTGGTGTTCTACTGAGTATATCAGCATTTGGTGGTCAAATTATTGTGTGAAACTGATTAGAGTTGTTGCTCTGTCAATGCTCTGCAGCCTTCAGCGGGAACCATTATCCAATTGAAAGACACCGTCTTATGCAAATACCCACATGATCCTACTATTGCCTTGGGCAGCTTTTCTATCATATTCTTGTTATTATCGTCGATTTTTGGTGTTGTTTCAATATTTTATCCCTACAAAGGCAAGGCAGTTCCTGTGTATGCTCTTCAGAGAAGTCCCGCTCTTGTAGTGTTTTCTGTTATTGCTGTGTAAGTAATCTATACACATATGAGCATTTAAATATGTGTTCATAACCCCTATCGTATATTAGGTTTCCATGTTTCAGTAATCTACAAGAATATTGAGAATTGAGGGGGAAAATTCTAGGATTGCAGAACATACATTGGTTTCAGGAATAACTGTCTTCTTATAGCTTACATAGATGCAAGATGTTTTAGGATTCTTCTGTTTTGGTTCTTCTGCCAGAAGTATGATTTCTGTTTTTCCTGAATTGGATTCAAATCGAATTTTAAATTGCTGTACAACTTAACTTTGACAAAGTATATTGGTGCATACTGCATTCCTGAACTATTTTTGCGCACATATTAAATATATATTCTTGTTCTTTTCTATGTAATTCTTTGTTTTCTGGTTGTTTTTAACTTTTATTATAAGAATTTGCAGGCAATATTATGTTTAGCATGTGCTAAGTTGGATAATTAGACAAACATTGCTGTTAGCAGCATCTCATTGTAATTATGGTTACCAGCGTAGATCCATCTTGATTCTTAACCTCAGATCTATTAAGCTCCAAGAGAGATAAAAAAGAAATCAAGGAAATATTCTCTGTGCTTAAAAAATTGGAATTAAGATGGATCCATGCTAGTTCATTTTATTATTATGGCCAGGTTTTTACTATATTCTTTTTTATTATTATGGCATGTTTTTATTTCTTCACTTGTACATTATGGACTTCAACTTTTCATTTATTTCTGTTTATATGAATTTCCTCACATCTGTAGAGTGGACCTTGCTTCTCTCAATGCAACAAGACATATAAAGACTTGAAGTACCGTGAAATACTTAGATGCGTCAGGATTGTCTGTGGATTGTGTTATGAATAAAATATAGATATAAATAATGTAAATATAAATATTAATAACACATCATAAATAATGATTAATTCAAGGCAACAAGACGTATAAAGACTTGAAGTACCGTGAAATACTTAGATGCGTTAGGATTGTCTGTTGATTGTGTTATGAATAAAATATAGATATAAATAATGTAAATATAAATATTAATAACACATCATAAATAATGATTAATTAGTAATTAGTTATTGAAGAGGTATGTTCCTAAAGGACATGACCGTTCATAAAGGGACACCTGCCTAGGGTATATAAGCAGGCCTTCACTCTCATTTATATCATATTTTTCGTTCATCCTTTTATTATATATTCTTGTATCTCAATGGAGATCTTTATATTCCAAGTCTTTTGGAGTATTTAACTTGAAGTACAAACTTTGTGCGTTCCATTTTATGTAACGAACAAGGTTTGTATACTCAAAAGAATGCTCTGATACCAATGTAACAAACAAGGTTCGTACACTTAGAGGAATTCTCTGATACCAATATAACGAACAAGGTTCATATAGCAGGTTAAACACTCCAAAAGACCAGGAATATGTAGATCTCCATTGAAGATATAAGAATATATATTAAAATGTATGAATCAGAATATGATACAAATGAGAGTGAAGGCTTGCTTATATATCTTAGGTGGGTGTCCCTTTATGAACGGGTCATGTCCTTTAGGGACATACCTCTTCATTATTTATGATGTGTTATTATTATTTATATTTACATTATTTATATCTATATTTTATTCATAACATTGCCTTCCTCTTCAAAAGACTCCTTAAAGTTTGTGGATGAAAAGGCTTGATCTCTTTTTATGTTTCGAATGTCTTCTCATCTCGAAACTGTCATCTTCGTCGATACAAGACAATATGATCCTTTGAGTGATAAATAAATTTGTCGAAGTGAAAAGGGATCAAACCATCCTAAATTAATCTTCTCGCGAAACTTGGCAATTACTTGATAGCTGGGATAATTTGTTATCGTCAGATTGTATTGTGCTGACATCATTTTTCTTTGGAACATAAGTTTGTTGTTTATGTTCTGAGTGATACAACTTCGTAGATTGATTGAGATGTTTGTTCTTGTGATTTAGGTGTAGATAAGGAGTTCTTTTGGTTTGTCTTCCCATTATCATATGTGTGGCAAGATTATGATTTACTTCGGGTTCTAATATCGTAGATGTTATGAATATTTTATTAATTATTAGTTAGATATAGTTATGTTAGGTTTTATTAGCTGAAAGGGCATGATCAAAGATCATGCCTCTTCGCCAAGGGACACCTTGACGCTGTATTTAAAGCCTAGGCGATCCCTCATTGTAATCATCTCATCTTTCATCATTAATAATATATATTTATCAAGTTTTACCAGAGTTTTTACACTCCATTGGTATCAGAGCCATCGCTCTTCGGATCTGTGTGATCACCCAGGAATTACAGAATTCCAGAACTGCAATTCAGATTGCAGATTTTTTTATTAAGTGCAGAATTGCTGAAGAAATTTTGCATCTTTCTCCACTCACGTACACTCACAGCTTCCGCTCACCATTTCATTGCCCCATTGAAAACGCCAACAGTTTTTTAGTAACATAAGAAATAAGTCATATCTGGAAAAATCAGAATATAATTCTTTCAGTGGGCGTGTTCAAGGTTTTCGGTGGACCATTCGGTTCTGACTGAGCTCATTTTTTTTTTATTGTGACAACCATAAAACAGTCAACGCCACTCTCATTATCTAACCGCTTGTACAACCTGCACGTCCATCCGCTCAGGAAATCGGTTATATGAACAGGAAATCGATTGGCATCGTAGTTTAATTAGGAAACGGGCACAGTCTAAATACGATTTTTAGACGCCAGCACAGGTTCACAGTTTTAAAACGGCAGCAAATAAACACGTGTGGAAAGAGGGTATCGTTTAAACGGCAGCGATACAAGAGGAACGGATTGCAATCATCGAATCAGAATCCTTGAATTTAATTTCTAGTCTTTCAAACAGAACATTGTCAAGATCAACAGACTTGCCACTATAAATTTCAAGCAATTTTGTGGCATCGGGACTGGATTTCACGTACTTTTCGAGGAACTATAGCTCGGATTTCTTACACCACAGAGCCTCAGACTATTTGCTGTAGCTTGGACTTCTCAACACAGAGCCTTGGACAATTTGCTGTAGCTCGGACTTCTTACCACAGAGCCTCAGACTGTTTGATGTAGAAGTGTGGAACAGAACTTGGACCTTGTGGAGCAGAAGCTCGGACCATTGACACAGCGTTTACCATTGATACAGCGTTTAACTTAAAAACGAAACAGCGTGTCGATTTGGAACAACCGGTCAAACAGTGAACGGGCACATCTTTTCTTCTGATACCACATGTGCAAATCGGAGCGGGTAAAATTATCAAACGGTGTCTTTTAAAGTTTAAACCAAACGGCAGATTTAAAAACACGATTTTTTTTAATTATATAAAATATATATTATATAGTTAAATTAATAATTATATATATATATATATATATATATATATATATATATTGTAATTATATAACTCATTTATATATATAATTATCATTTAACAATTATATATATAACAATTATATAATTAAAATTATATATATTATATAATTTTTAATTAAAAATTATATATATATATATATATATATATATATATATATATATAATAATTATATAGTTAAAAAAAAAATTATTATTAATTAATTAATTAATTAAATATTAATTAATTAATTAAAAAAAAATTAATAAAAATTAATTAATTAATTAATTTTAAAGAAAAGAGGAAAATTTGGCAGAAAAATATCAGTATGTCTTTATCAATGCTGACGATTGATCAGATAAAAAGGCAAATATGGCTTAAACAAATGGAGGCTAAGGACAAAGAGGACAAAATATTGCAGAAATTTAATGTGATCATGAACAATATGACAGAACTCTACAGTAAGCTAAATGATAAAATAGATAAGTTAAGTCCGACACAATCCCCAATATCTCCTAACAGGGAACAAAATCAACAAAACAATTCCGCAGATTCAGGGAACTCGGAAGAGCATCAGGAAAAAACCGATTCCCCACATCACCATGAAGATACAGATGTTTATAAACAACAAATTGTTCCATCCCCAGAATTGAACGAAACATATGAAGCGACAAACACATCTGAAGCCACTAATATAACGACAGAAGCTGTTGAGGCCTTCGGTGATGAAGCAGATATGGTTGTTAAGGATGAAGCATTTGATGATGAGGAGAAGTTACATCAGACAATAATTGTTGGTAACTTACCTCTAAATCTAAAAAGGAATCATAAAAAATCACTAGAAGAACAAGGAATAGCTAGGCAACATGAAAAATTGTTCCAAGATCTACCCATAAAAGTGCCTTCCGATAGGGAAATCAAACATCCAATAGAAGTCAAGACAATGTCCAACTCTGTCGATATCAGATCTTTTCCCTATCCACAGATGGATCTCGAGAAGATGCTCCACGATCTTTTTAAAATATGGGAAGCAAGAGCTCATCGCTTGAGAAAACCAGACATTCGTCAACATTGTCCATCATTACATATGCTTTGAGGACAAAGCATCTTAAGAGAGGGGCAATGTTATGAATATTTTATTAACTATTAGTTAGATATAGTTATGTTAGGTTTTATTAGCTGAAAGGGCACGATCAAAGATCATGCCTCTTCGCCAAGGGACACCTTGAGGCTGTATTTAAAGCCTAGGCGATCCCTCATTGTAATCATCTCATCTTTCATCATTAATAATATATATTTATCAAGTTTTACCAGAGTTTTTACACTCCAGTAGAGTGCGTTACAAAATATTCACTTGGGTTTTTCATCTTCTGAATTGCAACATCTGAATATGTTTTCCCTTCATCTGTGTTGTCATCTTCTTGAGTTCTAATATTGACTGGATCAATATTCATTCCTCTTTCTTCAACTTGGCCAGCTACCTTTGAAGACTTCGATATGTTTTCCGTGTTGAGTTCTAGTTTGTTTTTCAATATTTTCTTCTCATTTTTAAGTGTCTTAAATTGCATCAATAATTTCTCACTGTGGTCCTTGAGGTGATCAACTTTTTCATTTTGGTCAGTGGTGATTTTGTCAATTTCCCTTCGCATATTTTGTATTACTTTTTTATTTTCTTGAGAAATTACTTTTGCGATATCTTGCATATCTACTAGTTTTATAAATTTTGGCTTCACTGCGACATCCTGTAATGGTATCTTTTTTTTTTATGAAAATGTCAAAAATTTCTTCTTCATATTTAGGATAAAAGATCCTAGTGATTCAATCCAGGGCGAACCAAAAATTATATCACTATTGTCGCAAAATAAGGTTTTAACGGTGAATTGCGAGACAAAAGTTTAGTCCCCAATACTTAGATGTAGATTGCTTATGTCGTATTGTTTGTCACTTGTGTCAACAAAATTCGTTTCTATTATATTTGATTCAGAAATCACTAATTGGTTAGCACATTCAGTACTAACGTAATTATTATTTTGAGTAGGAGCGATAGAGATGATAACATCCTTTCCCGCAAGTGTGATCATTTGATTTTAACTAGCGCACCGACACATACTAAAAGTTTTAGGAAATAGACCCTCTTTTGTTTCTGACTTAGACTCAATTTCCTTTTCATCAGTGATTGATTCCATTTCACTCTTTAGAATAAGCTTCCTTTGACTGTATAAATAACTTCGCAATATATATATATATATATATATATTTTTTTTTTTTGATTTAGCAATTTATGAAATGTTATCTAACTATTTTTCACCATTATGTACCGTAGTTTGCTTGGGCCAACTTGATTGTATGTGAATACAATTGTTTTAATTTGGTTGACTTAAATGCAAGGGCACTTAACAAGACACCTGGTGAATCGAAAGACATGTATTGCTATTATTCGAATCCAACCATTCGTTCACAACTAGAATTTCAATGGGTGCACCTATTTCTTATGAGACCACTTGCAATTCGACAATTGCACGGATGATTAAATTGTGGCTTCTCAACACAATTGCCACGACTGATGGGGTCAATATAAACCGACGACTGGTGGGGGTTGTATTCTACAGGAACTGTGTAAGCACTGTCGAAGTAGAGCCAGGGACTTTGGCAGCTGCAGAAAGGTTGAGGCGACAACGGAAGAGAAGGTTCGTAAGGTGAGATTGGGCTGAGCGGCTTCGAGTGTGTTAGGACTCCACCCCTTCTTAGAAGGCTGAGAAGGGAGACCAACAAAGGTAACCACATACCATTTTGACGTAGTAGCTAGCCCTACTAGGCTGAGAGGGCTCTCTCAATGAGATTCACGACCAAATTGACTGGATCATGGAGATTTTAGGCTAGGTATAACAGGCTCAAGGGTTTGATTGATTTGATTTTTGTGCTGGATGGTGGTTTAGGTCTAGGAGGACTAGGTCAGGGCTCAGAAAATCTGATTTGCAAAGATGTAATGGGGCAAGGTAGGCACACACTTTAGCACTTTAGAGCTGTCATTGTGTATAGGGTAGATTGATAGGGTTTCAAAACGAGCATGGATATCATGAATTCGTTTATATCAGAGGAAAATGAACAAAATTTTTGAAGCTTCTCCAAAACAGAGCATTAAATCAATGAATTTTGTTTATCAACTTAGAAAGCAAACACATATATCATGGAAATGGAAATGGAAAGTACGATACATTCAAACATATGATCACATAAGAAGAAACACTGCTAAAGCACATACCACAGGAATCCCACCACAATAGCTGCAAATTTTGTCTATTAGATCCTCCCAAAGTACACTAGTGTTCCAAGCTAAATTCCACAGCATCCAACTCTTGAAAATGATTACAAAAGGCCTCATACAGGTCGAAATCCTCCCTTGGAGGTCGAATTTGCCAGCAAGAAAGTCAAATACATGCATCTATTTGAAGTCAGCTACACCCTAGGGAGGTTGCACAACAAATTCCTCCTTTTCCTAATCACTAGAGACATATCTTCAAAGCAATAAATGGAGGATAAGACACCTATTCAACTCCATTTTTCCCATTTACATTTACATTTTGACTTTTACATTCATCCACATTCACCTTTTGACTTTTACAAAAGTCATACTAGGAATTGTCAAAAATTACACAGTGAAAATTCAATTAAAATCTCAGAAAACTGGAAAAAGCGCAACGCCCTGTTGGAGGCCATTTTTAGGCACCTTCCTGAAGTCAAAATTGGAATCTGAGAGACGGTAAACTACCCTGTCTGTCTAGTTTCCAGAACATCTTGAATTTTTGAAAATGACTCATGGGAAGTCCTTTAAAAACTCATTTCTCGCAAGATTGGTCAAAAAGCGTAGCGTGGTCTCAAAAAACAAGGCAAAAAAGTGTTTTTTAGGTGGTTTTTGACCATTTTCTCCCTGTAAAAGCTGATGACTTGGGTTGCCAGGTGTCCAAAGTTGATGTAGGGATCAAAAGCTATCTAACCATGTAGAGTTTGTGCCATTTGGAGCTCTCCAGAAAAAGCGTAGCGTGGCCCACGCTACGCTTTTTGCAATGTGATTGTGCAAAAAAATGCCAAATTTCTGGGTTTTCTGGAAAAATAGGCCTCAAAGATGGAGCGATATATCACTAACCATGAACTTTTTTGAAACTGAGAGAGGTTTTTGTTCTTTGGCATGTTAGGAAAAAAAACCCTCCTCCAGTTTCCCAAGATGCTTCTTTGATTGTCCACAATCTTCTCTGCAAAAAGTTGACTTAAACAAGACATTACACAGTCAGAAAAATAGGTTGTGAAGATGTGAATGGATCTCTCATTCTGTAATACTGGTGTAAAATCTAAAGTAGGTTATTGTACTTTGATATCTTAGGAACAAAAACCTCCTCCAGTTTCTCGAAATTCGAAATTCATCTTTGTTTGGCCATAATGCGTTTTGCAAAAGTATGACTAAACATGACATTTCTGGAAAATGTGTCTTCAAAGATTTTTTCAAATTTCCTCAAAATTGCTCCAGAGATGCCAAATAAGGTGTGTTATGCTATCATGGATGTATCAACAAGTAGGTCCAACTTACCCTTCTCCTTTTTACTAATTAGGGTTTCCTTTGCACTGTGATTTCAAGTAGGGTTTGTACTGCTCAAGGTCTAGGTTCATGCCTTTGAACCAATACTCACCATGGTTTGGTATCCCTGTAGTAGTAGCATGAGATATGTTATCTACTAAGAATATGAAATCAACCCCTGCAATGATGGCCTTTACTCCTTTCAAAGTGGTGGCAAACATATTTGTGAGTTGCACATGAAAACCTACCTCCTCCACTCTTTGACAAAACCCTAAACAATTGACATCTTCAAAGCACTTTTTGATGAATGGTGAGGAGGTAATTTCATTACAGTTGGAGGGCTCAAACCTCAATATCTTTCCCCCGTTGTTGTATTTTCTTTTCTTTGATGGTGATGAATCAACGTCCATGATGAAACCCTAGATGATAGGGGGGCAAAATAGGGAAGGGAGTAAAGGGATAAAATGAGAGAATTAGGAAAGGGGTATGGGAGTGGGAAAATTTAGGGAAATGGGCAAGAATGTTAGCGTCCTTAGGGAAGTGGAGGAAGGTTAAAAGGATGAGGGAATAGGGCTATGGAAGTTTTACATAGGCCTATACTTTTGGCTGCCCAAAAACGCAGCGAGTAGGGATAGGGTTTGGGGATAGGTTTTAGGGAATGAAAGTTGAGAGGGGCTTAGGGTTTTAGGGATATATTTAGGTGTGTAGGAGATTAGGGTATGGTAGGAGAGGGATTCTAGGGTTTGCAAATTAGAAAAACATAGTCTTCAAGAAAAGCGTATAATAGGAAGAGATTGGCAAGTTTTCCACCATAGGAATGAAGAAACTGAGTGAAAGAGGGTGTGGAGTGCTTCAAATTACTTGTTTTACCCTTGTGAAGGCTTGCGCTGAGCTTGGAGACCTTCTGGAACTCTTTAGAAGCCTTTTAAGGCAAAGCGTAGCACCTCAACAAAAAGCGCAGTGCCAAATAGAAAAGCGCAACGCCAAGTTGCAGGCCACTTTTGGAGGCCTTCCTGAACTCCAAATTGAGGTCATGATAGCTCATTGGAAAGCTCTGTCTATCTGCTACGCAATGGACCCCTCGAGCACTGAAAATGATCAATTATAGACCCTCAAAAATCAATTCTCCCAAGACTGGTAAAAAACACGCAGCATGGCTGAGGAAAAGCGCAGTGTGAGTTTGCAGACCACTTTTGGAGGCCTTCTTGAACTCCAAATTGAGCTCATGATAGCTCATTGGAAAGGTCTCTCTGTCTGCTACACAATGGACCCCTCAAGCACTGAAAATGATCAGGTATAGCCCCTCAAAAATCAATTCTCCCAACACTGGTAAAAAAATGCAGCATGGCTGAGGAAAAGCGCAACGTGAGATTGCAGGCCACTTTTGGAGGCCTTCCTGAACTCCAAATTGAGGTCATCATAGCTCATTGGAAAGCTCTCTCTATCTGCTACACAATGGACCCCTCAAGCACTGAAAATGATCAAGTATAGCCCCTCAAAAATCAATTCTCCCAAGACTGGTAAAAAAACACGCAGCACGGCTGAGGAAAAGCGCAACGACCCCTCAAGCACTGAAAATGATCAAGTATAGCCCCTCAAAAATCAATTCTCCCAAGACTGGTAAAAAACACGCAGCATGGCTGAGGAAAAGCGCAACGTGAGTTTGCAGACCACTTTTGAAGGCCTTCTTGAACTCCAAATTGAGCTCATGATAGCTCATTGGAAAGCTCTCTCTATCTACTACACAATGGACCTCTCAAGCACTGAAAATGATCAAGTATAGCCCCTCAAAAATCAATTCTCCCAAGACTAGTAAAAAAAATGCAGCATGGCTGAGGAAAAGCGCAATGTGAGATTGCATACCACTTTTGGAGGCCTTCTTGAACTCCAAATTGAGCTCATGATAGCTCATTGGAAAGCTCTTTCTGTCTAGTTATCATTTGACTCATCAAGCAGGTCATGTGGACACTATGACACAGAAAATGCATTTTCCCAAGAGTACGCCAGAAGGATATCAACTCTCATGTAGCAACTATATTTTGGTCATTTCTCCCAAATCATAACCTTTTGTAATCTGAATTTTTTGACTTTTCTTTGGAACATTGAACTGCGACTTTTGAACTTTAGAACACTTATTACATATAGAAACATTGAAATTACATTTAAAAATCAAAATTCACTGAAGAAACTTGTTTTATTACCACTCTTCCAATTTGCTGGATTTTATGCATGAAATGCCAGTTTTACGGACCTTGAAACCCTAATGACCAAATCTAGACACTGAACTGAATGAAATCATGGTAATGATGACAATCTCTGAATGATGATACACTCAGCTGAGTGATGACATGGACCAACAATTTAAAAATTTTGAAAGGAGTGGAAACAGTCCTAGACGTAATACCCAGTGACCAATTTTTTGCTTGAAGACCTAGTGAAATGACAAAAATTTGACTGAGACCCTAACAAGACATGATAAGAGCCCATTGATCACTGGTGATAGGATGTAAAGATTGACACTAACAGGGTGGATGAGGAACGAGGTTGAGAAAGTCTGCGTGCGGTACGATGGTTATGGGCAGAATGAAGCGGTGGCTGCAGGCGATCGACGATGATGGTGGATGTTGTGGTGGAGGATGCGTGTGGAATGGTTGACGAGAGAGTGCCGGTAAAGAAAGGGGAAGAATGTGACAGTGTGCGACAAGAATATGCAGATTTGTCACAACCACGAGGAACAACGATAGGTAACAGGCAGGAGACTCGAGCCGCAGGGATGAAGAGCAGAACGTGGTTTGGTGGACACTCTATGTGGCGATGGCAGCTAACAGGAGCGGAGGTCGAATACAACATTGGTGGTTGGGGCGGATAGGGCTAGCGATTATCTGTATTCTGTGGGAACGACATCAATTATGACACTGCCGGAGAGGATGGCGTCAAAAGATTTTGGCAGCGGTGCTTCCGTTGATCGTGTTGTTTCTTTTTTTTTTCTTTTCTGGTTGGTCGGGTGGTAAGTGCTTTGCTGCTGCGAATCTATACAGTACGATTTTTTTATTTTTATTTTTATTTATTTATTTATTTATTTTTATTTTTATATTTGTATTTATTTTTATTTTTATTTTTTTAAAAATATGATCCCCCTTTTTAGTTAATTTTATATATATATTATTATTAATTTTTAAATTTTTTATCTCCTTTGACTTTTTTTTTAAATAAAAAAAAATCTTACTAATTTTTTTTTCTCTATAATTCCCTTTTTAAACATTCCTCATATATATATATATATATATATATATATTTATTCCCTTTCTCTTATTTTTTCTTCTTTTTCTTATATATATATATAATTTTTTAATTTTTGTTTTCTTATTTTTTTTCTTTATGGGCAAAGGCCCAAAATGGCGAAAATTGGCAGAATGGAGAAACTCCAACTATGTAGCGAAACGCTTGATCACACGGCAACAAGGTTGACAGAAGTTGATGGCCAAGGGCCATGATCAAATTGGCCCTGTGCAGTGTGTGAGCGTCCAAAGGATCGAATAGCTTTGATACCAATGTAATGAACAAGGTTCGTATACTCAGAGGAATGCTCTGATGCCAATGTAACGAATAAGGTTCTTATACTCAGAGGAATGCTCTGATACCAATGTAACGAACAAGGTTCGTATAGCAGGTTAAACACTCCAAAAGATTGGGAATATGTATATCTCCATTGAAGATATAAGAATATATATTAAAATGTATGAATCAAAATATGATACAAATGAGAGTGAAGGCCTGCTTATATACCTTTATGAACGGTCATGTCCTTTAGGGACATACCTCTTTATTAACAAATTTCTAGTTAATCATTATTTATGATGTGTTATTATTATTTATATTTACATTATTTATATCTATATTTTATTCATAACAAATTGATCTTTAATTTTACTGGGTTTAGATGCTTTCTTAAAATGCCTTATTGGTCATTTAATTGGGATAAAAAAATTGAGTTAGACTTTTATCAACTTATATTAAATGAGAGAAATTTCCATATAGGCTCTTGAATCTGTTTGATAAACAAGATGTTTCCACATATGTTGACTCTCGTAATTGCTCACACAAATATATCAAAGTTTGGTACACTAGTGTATGTCATGGTTAAAACCCTCAATGAGTGAAATAGTTCATGGCCCTAACCAATGCGGCCATGTGAGGCAATATATTAATGCAGAATGAAAAATTTTACGTTTAAATTTCTCACAATTGTTCTTCAGCAAATGAAAGCTCATGCTCTTTAAATAGAGACCATGAACCAATCAAGTGTTAATTAATGGAACAAGAGAATCGTTAGTATCAAGGAGAAGGTGTACCGTCAAATCACTTTATGTCTAGGATCTTGACTTTAATAGCCACCAACAAATATATACAGACATATATATGAAGCAAAGGACACATAAATTTATAGATAGGGAACTCCCAAAAGGGAAATTCTATTAATTCAACCATTCTCGTGTGTATTTTTATTGTATATTTTGTCACTTTAAAGTTTATATAATAATAGGTGACCGTAACAATTATTCCATAATTAAATATTTAATTCAAACCATCTCCATAACTATATTCACAATATCTCTATGAATTTCTCAACAAATCTTCATCCATAACTTCTGTCATTTCTTCTCATCTCTCATTTTTACATAAACTTTTAGAATTGGTCTACATTATCCATACATTACAATGTATTTATTAAACATCACAAGGAGTTAATCCTTCATTTGCCTCCATAACAAGTACTTATGATCTCAATAACTAATCTTTAACTTTGATTGAACTGTTCCCTTATTCATATTCATCTTCATCTTCTATGCTATTTGCTTGCTCTCTTTGCTCTTTGTCTCCATTTTTAGTCTTTTGCAATCTTTGGTCTTCTCCATTTTTTATCCTCTATTTTTTCAACTTTCATTTTGTACATGCAAAACATAAACATTATTTTTGTTGAAGTCCATATAAAAAATTGCCATACATCGGATTACATGGGTTGCCAGTGGCTGTATCCACTAGTCCTTTATTAAACTTTTTTTCATACATGGTTCGACAAGTTTTCGTACATAGGTCAACAAGTTTTTGTACATATACCTTTAATTCCCCATATATCATCATTAATCTTGATGTTGGGTTTTCTTTGTGTTACTTGTTGATTTTTTTGTGTAGCATCGGGAGATTTTCTCGCATGCCTAAGTCAACCTAGAAGAGTTATGAAAAATTAAAATTAAAATTTGATTTTTGGAGCATCAAGTTGGCCCAACTCATGAAGGGGTGTGCTCCTTGGGTTATTCCACTGCCATTCGACAAGTATAAATATATGATGTGATGCCTCATTCTCTCATCAACGAAAAAACAAGTTTGAGATCTGTTTTTGGAGGTTATATTTTCTACTTTTGTCTCTCTCTTGGCCACACGTGTGGCAAAAGAAGACCGAGTTTATCAGCTATTTGACTGATTGATTTGATTGGGTGTTGATCGCAGAACAATCCAAGTTTGACCACAGAAAAAGGCAGAGTTGACTGTAGGTTTAACCACAGGTTCGAGATGACTGCAGGGTTGAGTTTGACCACATCGAAGTTTGATTGCCAAAATTGACTTTTGGCTAGTTTGACCATTGTTGACTTGATGGAGTTTTGACTAGATTTGACTAGTATTTATACTTGGATATTGGCATATATTTCTAGACAAATTGCTGATTTGTAAACCTTGTTGAAGAATAATTTCTTTGAAAGAAAACTTGTTGGATTTTCTCCCAAGGTTGGGTTTCCTAGGGTAAAGTATTGTTGCTATTGTGCATGGCTGTTTTTCTATGATCTTTACTGTTTGCACTGCATTTACTGTTGATATTTTCAGAAGTGTAATTGCATATAATATTGTGTGAAAATCATTAGGAAGTAATTATTTGGCAGAAAATTTTATTCTACTGTGCATCATGTAGAAAATTCAACATGGTAGCAGAGCTTTGTTGAAAGAGCAACCATTGAAGTCCAGCCTAAGAGACAAGTGTTCAACAACTTGATTTTGAGATCTCTTGTCAAATTGGCACAAAGTCTTAGAGTTGAAGACAGATTAGATGATGTCATCAACTTCAGATCTTGGAAGACCAAGATATTCGCTATCTTGAAGAGAATGAGTTTTAGGATCATGTGGAGAAAGTCATTCCAGAGCCTGAGGGAGTCGAGGAGAAAGCCAGGTATAATAAGAATGAGGCCAAGGTGAAGAGAATCTTGGTAGATTCTATAAAGGACCACCTGATTCCTCATGTTGCTACATTGGAGACTACCAAGGAAGTATATGATGGTCTAGTAGGATTGTATGTGAGTGGCAACGCTAGTAGAAAGTTAACCTTGGGAAATTGTCTATGCAATGTCATGATGACTAGATCAGATTTTGTTGTCTCATATCTTGTGAGAGTCTCCTAGATCTGAGATGAGCTTGTAGCCATTAGAGATACTATTGTGTTGAGAAATCTAGGGCATAGTAATAATGTGATATCTCTTCTATTAGTAACTACTCGTGAGTGCTTATTACTTTTTTAGATTAGGATCTTCTTTTACATAGGTTATTAGTGTTCATCTTCATCAAACAACTACCAATGCATAAACCATAAAGAGACAAGAGACACAAAATATAGGCTATTTTCGAGGGCCAAAACCTCTCAGTCTTTGAGAGGAAAACCCAAACAAATTCTTCTTCTTATAGAGATTCCAATTGACGAATACTAAGATCAAGACCCTTGACCTATCTCCCTCTTCAAGACCAAGACACAAAGCTCCTTTTTTCCACGATAGTCCACCCTTGACCTATCTCAATCTCCAAGACCAAGACACAAAGCTCCTTTTTTCCACGATAGTCCACTTTCTGCTCCTTCCTCCTTCTCAACTTCTTTTTCAACCTTGGCTTGATTTAGACTTTCAACCTTCTTCCACTTCAACTCCCTAGGAGGACTGCACCATTGCTACAACAGACTTCGACCTTCACTGCATCCATAGACTTTTCCTCTTCTCGGCCTTTACTGCTTCCATAGACTTTCACCTTTCCTTGTCCTTCACTGCTATAATGTACAGGTCTACAATTTCGTGTGTGGAGGTATGATGGCCTACAAAACAATCCCAAATCAACGCAAACTTCCTCGCTGCTCTTTCTTCGTTCCTCGTTGGTAACTCAACTCCCTTGACGACGCTCGTACTTCAGACTATGATATGCAAAAATCTGCCTCTGAAATGATGCCGAGCACTCCTATTTATAGTTGTTGCCCAAGGTAATTAGCTGACATGACATGTAGGTGAGCCGATGTGACTGTTGGAGGAGACAATTAATTCTACTTTGAAGCTTACTTGAGGTTAATGCTTGTGCTTGGTCTTGGTCTTGGAGGGCTACTTGACATATTCATAGACACATATACAAATATAATATGCCCAAGAAGGGTCCTTCAGACATGGCATTGACACAATTTGACTTTATGACTAATCCTAAGGACTCACAATGGGAGTCAAACTAAGAGTAAAATTCCTTGCTCATGAAACCCATGAGACAAGCATTACAATAATAATATTATTTTTCTTTTCATGAATTACATAAAATCACAATTACACATGATATTATGAAGACCGAACCTAGTTACATTTTTCAACACTCCCTCTTAACTAGGGAGGTATTCATATTGGTACTTGGTCATTCTCAATATGAATAATTTCTCATAAAAAGAGTCAGATTGGTAACCCATTTGTATAGCATCATATCAACCAACATTGTCACATAACAAGGCCTTGACTAACAACTCTATCTCTCCACGAGATCTGAGCACAATGTTGGCGAGACCAATGATGTATAGAGACCCTCATCATTGTATCTCTCAGAACATACCCCACTCGGGTTTTCAGGGTGTGTTCCACCAGGACTATTCTTATCTTGGATTTCGAGTCCTCAAAGAATATCGGTCCTCAGCGACTACTCTTTTCTTGGATGCCCTAATACATCCTCAATAAGAATCGAAGGCCAGTGGTTTACCCAATCCTCCATTCCATCTTCCCAAGTGAAGACAAGAATGATCTGTCTATCTCTGCCTCTTAATTAGGGAGGACATATCTATTCCAATAAAATAATGTACTCATTCCTACGGAAGTAATGTACCTAAGCTCCCTCTTGGCTTAGGAATTTCCAAGTTTCTTCCAAGTAATAAACTTGTTTCCAGGCTCCCTCTTAATTAGGGACCTACAAGAACTTCTCAGGTGAAGATAATGGGACAACCAGTTGCTTGAAGAACTCCTTCTCACGATGTCATGAACTTCTTTTCATCATTTAGGAGGCTCATTTTGGGACTTTTTCTTAGGGCACAAACCATCCATCACTTTCATCCATGAGTCAGTCGTGTCATCATCGGAAAGTGATCCATCAGTCCATATCTGGCCTTCCTTCATGCCTGTTGAGATTTTGTGTATTTGGGGTAGCATCAGTTGTGCTCTAGCTCCCAAACTTTGTGGAGGGACTAGAGTTCACCTGATCTACAAGACCCATAAATGGATTTGGGAAATTTCAACTGGTTTAAGAGATATTAAATTAATTAATTATTTTAATGTATTTCCAAGTTAAAACTTAGGGAACTTAAATAATTAAAGTGAATTTAATTAAACATGTGATGAAATTGTCTTGAGTCACATAGATCAAGCTTTCTTTTAATCTTAGCCATTGATTCAAGATCTGATCATGGCCGTTGATTTGTCAATGAGAAAAGTATAAAGGAAAGGCTTGGGGTCATTTGTAAAGACACACAGAGGCAGAGCACTGAAGCTAAGCTGAGATTCTAGGGCAGGGTTTGCTAAGAATACTCAAAAGTGTTTCAGCTGCAGAGAGGGGAATTTAGACCAAGGGGATGATCTGATCGTGGGGTCTAGAATACACAAGAGGCAGAGATCAGCGCAAGGACAACACAGAGGAAGGCAGCGGCAGCAACAACAAGGACATCACAGTCTCCAAGGACAGTGTGATCTTCAGCAGGAAACCCTCAGGGGTTACGCAAAGACCCTTCAGGGGCAGCGTAGTGACTGCGTCACCCAGTCTGGGGTAACGCAGTCCCTTTTGGAGCAGCGCGAGGGTTTGGAGGACATCCAAGGCTAACGCAGTGTCTTTCATGGATAACGATGGGGTTTCTAGGCCCTAATCTTGGTTGAGTTCTGTAAATCCCGTTTGAGGGTGTGGATTAGTCATTATTTTGGCCTTAGATCAGCTACTGAGCTATAGATCTAGCATTATTTCTGTTGGGTTTTCCAGATCTAGAACCCAGAGTTGTGTATTCAGAAATATTCTTAATAATAGAACCCTCCAGCAGCCAGAGACCGGTTTTCCCGCATTGGGTTTTCCGGGGACTATTTGTCCAGAAATAATTGTCACTTTGTCAATGTGTGCATGTGCTTATTCTAGATCTGAATTGGTGGAGATCTGTTATGTGTTTTGCTTCGATGTTAACTTGAATTTATTCAGTTGATAACTTATCTAAGTAGGAGGAGCTTAACTGGATTAACAGTAATAATTTCTGCATAAGATATAAGATTTAGAAATTTCTGCATGGTATTGGAGCAATTGCAGATCTAGGAGGGACACCAGCTGAAGAGACTGAAAGTTCTCGCTGAAAAAAGCAGCTGGAAAAGCAGCAGAAACACAGATCTGAAGGGACAACGCATTTTTTAGGAGCAGATTCACGCAGAGGGAAGGGTGAAGCTGTCCAGCGCTGTGTCCTAGCAAGCCCATGCAATTACTGCGCAGAGGCAGCTCAGAAACAACGCTGGTTTGGTCTGAAGCCAGTCAGTGTGATTCAGATCTGAATCTGACAAATCCAGAAAAGACTGCAAAAAAACTGCAGAAATTCAGAAGATCTGGTGGGGTTAAAATTTTGAAGTTTTCAGTTTTTTAGCCTTAGCACAAGTGACAAAGATTGGAAGGAGATCAACTTCTCAGGAAGTTTCTTGCCAAAGGAAACTTAGAGTTTGATCAGAGGATCAAAGAAGAAGCTGAATCATAGTTGATTTGGTAGATTTCCAAGGAGGGAAGTCAAGTGTCAGAGGGAGTTGAAGGCACTTGTTTCCCCAAGGGCCTTAGATCCATTTCTCTAGCAAGGAGAAAAGGAAGTTCTGACACAATTTGAGCAGATGGCTCCTCATGGATTGCATGATCAGGATAGGCTAGATGGCCTCTCAAACTTTTTGGTTTGGAAGGCAAGGATCCTGATTGTCCTTGAGGCGTACAATCTAAGAGACCATGCAGAGCAGACTCTGGCCACACCAACAGATGCGGATCTCCTACGGAAGCATAAGGAAGCTGCTGGGCATGCCAAGCGGCTGATAATGGATGGTATCAAGGACCATATTGTACCACACGTAGCTGAGAAGAAGACAGCTAACGAGATGTGGAAGGCCTTGAATTCCCTGTATGAGGGAAAGTTTGTCTAAAGAAAAATGTTGTTGGAGACCCAAATGAGGTCATTCATGATGACCAAGGGAGAAGACATGGAACACTTCCTCTTCAGACTGCAGTCAATCAGAGATCAACTGATTGCAACAGGTGCAACCATGGATGATGCTGTGATAGTCAGGACTTCCCTCAATGCAGTCACAGATGAGTGGGAAAACTTTGTCGAAAGTATCTTGGGCAGAGCAGACCTCCCAGATTGGGACAACTTGTGGCCAATTCTGCGTCAAGAAGAACTCCGTAGATTCACCAAGAGGCAACACAACCCAGGATTGAGTAAAGTGAAGAAGGAAGATGAGGAAGATGCAACCTTGGCATCAAAGAAGCAACCGAAGAAGAAGAAGGATATTTCAAAGATCAAGCAGCAGCAACGTAGAAGCAGTAGCAGCGCAGAGGCTAACGTGACTTCAGCAATGCGGTGCAGAGCTGTAGTAGCGTAGAAAGCTTCAGAGAGATAGGGTAGTGCAGCAGCAGCGTGATAGATTTCAGCACAAGGAGCTGATGTGACTTTAGTAGTGCAGAGGGAGTCTGATTACGCAGGCAGAGCTGTAGTTGTGCATCGTTCTTTAGATGCCAGCATAGATTTGTAGCCTATGGAGCTTCAGTGATGAGGATGCATCCCATCAGACTTATTTGTCAAAGATTGGGCAGGAGATCCAGTTGTTTCTCTCAACAACTGAAGTTGCAGTGCAACAAATCAGCAATGGTAGTGCTATGAGCAGCACAGATGCAACATATTGAGAGGGAGCTGCAGTAGAGTGGTTGCAGTGGCAGTGGCAGAGTCATGGGCAGCAGTACAAAATGGCAACGACAGTGTAGAGTTGAGTGGCAGAAGGCCAAGCTTCAACAACACAAAACCAGTGCCCAAAATCATGTAATGCATAAGTGTGATGTATTGCTAGAACACACCCTTGATGTTAAGAGGGAGTGTTGAGATTTTGTGTATTTGGGGTAGCATCAGTTGTGCTCTAGCTCCCAAACTTTGTGGAGGGAGTAGAGTTCACCTGATCTACAAGACCCAGAAATGGATTTGGGAAATTTCATCTGGTTTAAGAGATATTAAATTAATTAATTATTTTAATGTATTTCCTAAGTTAAAACTTAGGGAACTTTAATAATTAAAGTGAATTTAATTAAACATGTGATGAAATTGTCTTAAGTCACACAGATCAAGCTTTCTTTTAATCTTAGCCATTGATTCAATATCTAATCATGGCCATTGATTTGTTAACAAGAAAAGTATAAAAGAAAGGCTTGGGGTCATTTGTAAAGACACAAAGAGGCATAGCACTAATGCTAAGCTAAGATTCTAGGGCAGGGTTTGCTAATAATACTCATAAGCGTTTCCGCTGCAGAGAGGGGAATTTAGACCAAGGGGATGATCTGATCCCGGGGTCTAGAATACACAAGAGGCAGAGATCAGCTCAAGGACAGCGCAGAGGAAGGCAACAACAGCAACAACAAGGACATCACAGTCTCTCCAAGGACAACGTGATTTTCAGCAGGAAACCCTCGGGGGTTACACAGAGACCCTTCAGGGGCAGCGTAGTGACTGCATCACCCAGTCTGGGGTAACGCAGTCCCTTTAGGAGTAGCACTGAGGGTTTGGAGGACTTCCAAGGCTGACGCAGAGGCCTTCAAGGGCTTCAGAGGCTGACGCAGAGCTTTTCAGGGATAGCTCTAGGGTTTCTAGGCCCTAATCTTGGCTGAGTTCTGTAAATCTCGTTTGAGGGTGTGGATCAATCATTATTTTGGCCCTAGATCATCCAGTGAGCTGTAGATCTAGCATTAACTCTGTTGGGTTTTCCAGATCTGGAACCCAGATTTGTGTATTTCGAAATATTCTTAATAATAGAACCCTAGAGCAGCCAAAGACCGGTTTTCCCACATTGGGTTTTTCTGAGGACTATTTGTCCAGAATTTTCTTTCACTTTGTCAATGTGTGCATGTGCTTATTCTAGATCTGAATTGGTAGAGATCTGTTATGTGTTTTGCTTTGATGTTAACTTGAATTTATTCAGTTGATAACTTATCTAAGTAGGAGGAGCTTAACCGGATTAACAGTAATAATTTTTGCATAAGATATAAGATTCAGAAATTTCTACAATGCCATGCTTCTTTCTTCATGTCATGTTTACGTAAGGATCTTTCATCCTACTACATGTGCATCGGTGGTGGAAGACATCCATAGATATTCCCTTGGCAGCCTTGCATAAACCCATCTAGATATTTGTTAAAAAATAAAGGAATGAACATTAAAATCAACATTATCTTTGTGATGGTCTCTCATCATGACATCTTCTAGTTTGCATCAGCATCCTGCATACATATCGACACGTCTCCCAAAGATATATATTGTTAAGGGTCTCTTTCTTTTTCAGACTCCATCAAAGTCTTCATATCTTCCTTGGAGATATCCTAGTCAAATCTTCTTGGTCTTTCGGATGTTGATTTCCTTTACCATGGTTGCATATTCCACGATCTCTTCCTTCTTTTCTTCACACATTTTATTCCCAGGAGCTTCGAATCAAAGTTCCTCAATTGTAGTCAACCACCTCATACTTCATATGGGGACATATTCTGTTGGTTTCATCTAGTGAATGTGTGACCCATGCATTCCTGCATCGCTTTGAGGGAGGAGATCCTTCCTTTTGATTATGCCCTCAAGATAGAACATTGATCGATGTTACCAACAACCATATGACATGACTTCCACAATATAAAATGTAAGCATGCCTATGTCATTTTTCCTTTGGGTCATCCAGACTTCCTACAACAACTTCCTTGATTGAAAGAACTTCAATCCCTTGATCTGCTTCATCTTTATGTCATCATACCATCATCCCATGAATTCCACAAGTTTGGAATTCTTGATGAAACACTTTCTTTTCCTCATGATCGGTGAACCTTTCAATGAAGTTTCCATCAGAGAACCTTGAGGATCTAAAGTATCCCCATCAACAAATGTTTCCTTTTGATAGATGTATGATTGACCTAGTACTAGATGACATTGCTACTTATGTTCCCTATGAGATTCCCAAGAGCTATATCCTTTACTTCCATAGATTTTAACCATCTTTCATGCTTCTCTATGATGATGTCCCGAGCTGTTGCTTTCAATGCTTCTATGATGCCTTGATGCATCCCATTTAGTGAATTATGATAGCCATATCTTACAACAAAAGACTTAGGAACTTGAAAAGAACTTAGGCGAGGAAGACTATCTCAGTAATAGATATCTCTTACTTCCTCTTTCTTGGACTTATTCTCTTCAACTTCCTCTTACTTCTATGGTGATATGGGCTTCTTCTCTTCCTCTTTTGTTGTCCTTCTTGTCCTTAGGACAATCTCTTTTGCAGTGTCCATATTCTTGACACCCATAGCATTGAGTTTTAGACATGTCCCTTCTCTTTTTCCAAGAACCAGACTTTCCAAATTTTCCCTTTCTTCTTGTCATTGCAACATAAGCTTGATTTTTCTCACTCACTCCCACATCAGATTTGGCCTTTAGTCTATATTCTTCAATCTTGCATAGTGACCATATAAATGGAGTAGCTTCTTTCTTCCCATAAATACTTGAAATAAAGTTACCCCACTCCTCCGGTGTGCATTTAATATAATTGTAGTCATTTCACTATCAGACATGACTTCTACCAGATCTTGTAGTTGATCTCGGATCTCATATATCCTCATAAAGTATGAGGCTATTCCATCTTCCGCTTGTAGAGTTCTTGCGTTAATGAGATGACTTCTCCAACATTGCTTACGAAATACAACTCTACCAGTTTGTCATAGATTTATTTTGAAGTTTCGAGTTTAGATACATATGGGATGAGGGGATCCTTGATGGATTCTATGAGAATCCTTTGAGCCCTAACTGCCCCTTTCATATATTTGGTAAGAGCTTGAGCATCTTCCTCACTTGGTTTAGTGATAATCCCTTTGATATGTTCCATAACGTCATTTTAAATGAGATTCATATCCTTTTCTTCCATGCAAGATAGTTTGAAGCCCCAACCAATTTGTTGCTTTCCTTGCAAAAGACATTTTGACATATTCATATGTGGACACAAGTATTCTTACTTGATAGAATGCTCCTTCTTGCTGCTTCCTTGATGTTGATGATGATATAGAGGATAGAAAATTTCTCCTTGATGAATGTAGTTTTCTTCAAGAATGATCGTTGATCCCACAGAGTATGAGATGATATCGCCTTTTGATCTAGCTTCCTTTGGATGAATAGTCTTCAAAACCCTTTAACTTGAGTAGATGTAGGGTTTGGCCTTCTCCTTCTTGATGATGATCCCAATACTTCTTTGATCTAGGGTTATGATGCTTCCTTTGACTTGTTAGCCTTCGCTTTGATGCCTTCCTTGAAATTTAATCCTTGAGTGTCCCTTGATAAGATGCCTTTCCTTGACTTAGTCACCTTAGCTGTGATACCATGTTGAGAAACCTAGGGTATAGTAATTATGTGATTTCTCTTCTATTAGTAACTATTTGTGAGTGTTTTTTACTTCTTTAAATTAGGATCTTCTTTTACTTAGGTTATTAGTGCTCTTCTTCATCAAACATCTACCAATGCATAAACTATAAAGGGACAAGAGACGCAAAATATAGGCTATCAGCTAGGGCCAAAACCCCTCACTCTTTGAGAGGAAAACTCGGACAAATTCTTCTTCTTACAAGGATTTCAATTGACGAATACCAAGACCAACACCTTTGACGTATCTGCCTCTCCAAGGCCAAGACACAAAGCTCCTTTTTCCATGATAGTCCACCTTCTGCTCCTTCCTCCTTCTCGACTTCTTCAACCTTGGCTTGCTTTAGACTTTCAGCCTTCTTCCACTTCAACTCCCTAGGAGGACTGCATCACTGCTGCAATAGATTTCAGCCTTCATTGCTGTAATAGACTTTTCCTCTTCTTGGCCTTTATTGCTTCCATAGACTTTCACCTTTCCTCGGCCTTCACTGTTGCAATATACTTTCACCTTTCCTCGTCCTTCACTGTTGTAATGTGCATGTCTGCAATTTCGTGCATGTGGAGTGAAGATGTCCCACAAAACAGTCCCAAATCAACACAAACTTCCACGCTGCTCTTTCTTCCTTCCTCGCTGGTAACTCGACTCCCTTGATTACCCTCGCACTTCAGACTGTGATTTGTGAAAATCTGCCTCTGAAATGATGTTGAGCACTCCTATTTATAGTTTTTGCCCAAGGTAATTAGCTGACCTGACATGTAGGTGAGCCGACGTGACTGTTGGAGGAGACAAGTAATTCCACTTTGAAGCTGACTTGACGTTAATGCTTGTGCTTGGTCTTGGATGGCTACATGACATATTCATTGACTCATATAAAAATATAATATGCTCAAGAGGGGTCCTTCATACATGACATTGACTCAATTTGACTTTATGACTAATCCTAAGGACACACAATGGGAGTCAAACTATAAATAATATTCCTTGCTCATGAAACCCATGAGACAAGCATTACAATAATAATTCTATTTTTCTTCCTTTCATGAATTACATAAAATCACAATTACACGTCATTATGAAGACGGAACGTAGTTACATTTTTCAACACGTTGGTGATGCAGAGCTTGTTATAGTGACTCCCAATGGATTTCCTTTCTCATGGGAGCCATTTATTCAAGGAATTTGTGCATGGGAAAAATTGCCCAAGTTTGATAGGCTATGGACTGATTGTGTCCAAGAGGAGACCTGATTGTTGTCAAGGAATAACATGCAAAACCCGTAGGATGAAGAAACTGAAGCTCCTTCAACTCACACAAGGGAAGAAAAAGAAGTAATCTTGGAAAGTTTGATAAGAAAGATACAGGTAGAAGACCCGCTCTTGTTCAAGATAAGAAGGATATGTCAGAGGTCAATTGCTTCATTTGTCATGATTTTAGACACTATGCCTCCAAGTGTCCTGAGAAGAAAAGGAAGGGAAAGCAACATGCATCCACAACCAATGTTGATGATGATAATGATGATGTTAATTTTAGGCAACTAGGTCCAAACTCCATGTTGTGATGCTCAGATGACGATGTCAGTATTTTTATTGGATTCCTCTTTCGGAGAGGTGCAAGATCGATCTAAAGATCATCTTGATCGGATGAGCAAAACATGTATTTTGAATTTATTCCACATGTGCAAGGTCGGCCTGATTTATCCCACATGCATAAGAGATGTGTCACACACCTCCACAGATGACTATATATTGGAGAGACTTGGAGTTCATTTGAAGACACACATTTTTGGAGGCATTCTTTTCTCTCACGGATGGTGGTGTGATTAGGGCTTCTCATGGTGATGCGGTTAGGGCTTCTTGGTGTAGCGTCTTGATGGAGCGTTTTTATGAGTAGTCTTGGGGTTGTGTGACACATTGGGTTGGCTGACCTTATGGAGACTTCGCTGGTTGAAGCATCCTGCTGACTGTCGTAACGTCGCCATTCTTTATCTTTGTTTTTGGTTTGTCTTCCATCGATCTATTGGTATGTTCTATCTGCATCTTACTTTCATGTGATGGAGCCCTAGAAGTTTAAAGTAAATTTGCATCTAGCATAGAACATCTTCAGAAATTTACATGGTATCATCGCTAGGAGAAGACAAAGCCCATCTTGTGGAGAATCTAGGGCAGCGAGATAAGGAGTGATTTTAGGGCCAATAAGGTGATCGAGCTGCTGGAAGAAGGCTGCGTAGCCTTGCTTGGAAGGCCGAGTAGCCTTGCTGGGAAGGCCGAGTAGCCTTGCTGGGAAGGCCGAGTTAGGAGACCTCTGTTTCAGGTCTATTGGGGCTTATTGTATGGGCTAGAAACTCTATTTGGAGGGTGCCGTAAGCTATAGCAAGGTTGTATGGTAGGCCGCAGGCCATTCCACCACTACAAGTGATAGCATGGGCAGTTTTAGGGCTGTTTTGTGCCCTAACCTTTAGCGCAGAGGAGCCAAAAGGGGAACGCGGTATTTCTAAGTGCTGTAGTTGACAACGTGGAATGTAAGGGCTGTTCTTAGGTGCATTTGCAGGTCAGGAAGGGTGCAACATAAAGGAGGCATTCATCAAGTGCAAAGCATACCTATTGGAGCAGCTTGCTGAGGAGGAGAGGCATGATCTAAGGACGCAACAAGGAGGCTAGGGTAGCAAGGCATGGAGGGATTGTTTTAAGGGTTTATACAAGGTCCGAAGTCTGTTGTGTTGGAGGCTGTGTATGCTGGCTGCTAGGCCGAGGCCTTAAGGGCTGGAAACAAGTCTGTTTGGGGCACTATTTAAGGACAAGAAGCTACCATATTGCTGGCCGTAAACTACAAGATTACTGTGTGCTAGGATGCAGGTCATAGCACCACAGTAAGGTGTGCATAGGGTGTTTGAGGGATGATACATGGTTTACGTCTACTACAATCTTAGATTGTGGGTGAGACAACTTGAGAGGACACCTGATATGGAGGCCATCTCTTTAGATGCGATTGACACCATTGTTGCATGGAGGGTTGAGGCTGAGAGGCCTATCATGGAGTCAACCCCTGATTCGACAGAGCAGGAGGTAGTGGGGGGGGAGGAGGAGGAGGAGGAGCAGCAACAGGAGGAGGAGGTGACACCACCTACCCCTGCTATCGGTAGAGGACGTGGTTTGTCTCCTTTAGCTCCTGGTGCTTCAGGTAGCTCCGCCAACTTCTTCATTTAGAGGGAAAACTGTTACATTTTCTCGCAAGAGGGGCTGAGGAAATCAATAGTATAGGTTATTTGGTGTATTCCTTTGTATATGACATTATGACTCATGATATGAGATACATTATTATATTTTTTGTTGATATTTTGAGGCTGAGTTGTGACTCAGGACTTAGTATTCAGGACATGATTCACTGTTATGTGTGATGTAGCATTAGACATGATATTACACATCTTATATATTAGTTTTTTTTTACATATTTATGTGACAATGCATTATTTTTATGTTGTGGATGCTTTAGATATTAAAAAAATTGAAAAAAATGAATATTTTTGTATGTGCCGATTTTTTCTCGATTTTTACGATTTTTTCTTGATTTTTACGATTTTTTCCCCTCATTGATTTAATCCTGATCGCGATGTTCGCAACATTGGTTTGTATATTAAGCAGTAGTTTCTGAATACAATCTTGGATGCCCAAACTGGCAATCCAATACAGAGAATCCGACTGGCAGAAAATATTAGTGAGAAGTACCTCGCACTATCACTGGCGACCTGACATTGATCCAACCCCAAAATGGCTAGCCCCAAGCTGCCTCTGCGCAGTCATTGCGCTGCTCTGCGTTAGAACCGATAGGGACTGTCACTCCCTTCGGTTGATCAATCTGTTGGCTGGTTGGATAGCCTAAGTCATGCGAGCTTCTCAATACCATACAAACCACATAAGTCGTTACTCCATATGAACCGCATATACATTCTTGCGATAAGAACTGCAAATACATGTTGTGATACAAATTTGTCCAACCATAGAAAGATAGTGCGATACATACTGCCATACGAATTTATCCAACCACAGAAAGATAGTGCGATGCATACTGCCATACGAATTTGTCCAACCATAGAAAGATAGTGCAATACATACTTTCAGATGCATTCGTCCTACCACAGAAAGACAGTGTGAATTGATTCTTCAAATCATCCACAAGAGGATCTAATATATCGGCAATGGGTGGAAAGGAATCCTCCATTAGAGGAGCGGACTTGATCTTGATCATGAGATTGACGTGAATTTTTGGAGGGAAACATATACCCAAATTCAAATTCGTTTAGCATAATATTAAATATATTTTCCCTTAATGGTGGCTTGCCCAATTGTGCCGTATTAATAATATTTTGCTTTAATTGATTTGAAATTATCTTTGGGGCGAGATGGGATTCTATTAGGTCTTAGGGTTTCTATGGGGAAATTTGTCCCATAGCTACCACAATTTTCAACAAAAGATCCAAAATAGTTTGCTCCAAGTCATAATTCGTGGCTACTTCAGTATTTTCGAGATTTGTACTCTAGTTTGATTTTATTACCCTCCGAAATTTATGTTGCTGCTTGAACGTGATTACTAGAACATGCCCTAGAGGAGTCTAGGGTGAGACCTAAAGGAGAAATCTGAGACAACTATTGTGAAGGTAAAAAAGCAAATATGTCTCTATCAACAAGTTTTGAGGTGAAACTCCGACACCAATCCAAAGTCATGCGAAGCAATATTCTCTAATATCCTAATTTGGGTGATGCTAAATATTTGAAGGTCTATCCCTTGCAAAATTCAAAAACTCGAATCTCTGAGATATATATGTATGCAAAGAAGTATACTCATGAAAGAAGGTCTGAATTATCTTGTGGCACAAACTTGTGGTGATGAGACTGTTGCCCACCACCCGTGGGTAGTATCCATAAGAGAAAATTTTCTCCTAGATGGTCCTCGGTCGACAACCATCAATCCATTGTAGCGACTAGATAGTTTGATGTGTCACTAGCTTTGCTTCATGAGCCAGCCATGTGGTCCCTCGCCCATCTGTTATGATCGTATGTTTGAAGGCGGGCCTCCCGACCCCAAAGGTATGGATTTTCATTGGTTTAGTTGAGTAATTTTGTTTACTTATCATGGAAACTTTTGGGCATGGATTGGTGGGGGGATTCAACGAAAATAGTGGGCTAGGTTTGTACTCTTGTCTCCTCTGCCTGATCTGGTGGTTAGCCTTGTATCTTAGTTCCGTGGGATCTCCTTTATTGGCTATTAGCTTTAGGGTTGGCACTACATGGGAAATCACGATTTTGGTTGCGCGGCACCGCTTCTTGGCACCATATACATCACTCCCCTCTGCTCATTTTAACCATATTTATCACTTTCCCCATCTGGGTCCACATTTGTCCATTGGGTCCACAAGGAGTTAGTTACCCAATCCCCTTGTTAACACGTTGGGTCGTGCCTGGAACGATGCCTTAGAGGTTGATGTAGCTAAAAGAAAAGAAGAAACATAATTTGGTCACTCTCAACAGGAAATGTACCATAAAATGAAAAAGATGGTTGGGACATACACATTTAGCACGTGGGCAAAAGCCAAGCATGAGCTCTACCCCTATTGTTATGGCCATCACCCTGGTTTCTAGGGCTCCTTATATTGGCCCCTTACATCATTAAGGAACCTATGATTGTCCCAACCCTTGGTGGGAACTGAACCACCCCACCTTAAGGGGGTAATCACTTCTATATCCCACACGTCATGCTCTCATCTCCTAGATCCCCGAACAGTTACAATGGAAAATCAATAAAAGGAAAAAGGCATATGAAGAAGGGTGGAAAAACAAAGGTTGGGGTAAATTATGCACCACGATTTACCCCTCCTACATTCAAATACCCTGGTGTGAGTTTCCCTTATTATGGCTACCCTTGTGCTATGGCATGTGGCTTGGAACCTTCCCTTGATGCCCCATTCCATTCCATGGACATGCCACCCTCTTTAGAGATAGAAACCATCTAATATTGTTCTTGGTTAACCCATTTATTGAGCTTGGAGACACCTGTATATGCTAAAGCCCACTATGGAAGGGCATGTCACCATAAAGTGTCCATTTGATTCCATGATTTGTCAGCGCCTTTACTTGATTACTCTAATGATTTGTTGTACTAGAAGGCAAGGGGACACATTGGATCTTATACAGGATTGCAGATGGGTCTCCATTTGGGGTTTGGTCTCCCTATACAGGATCCAAGCCCTCCAAAGGGCCATATTGGTGCTTGTAGGGTGAGCATTGAGAGCCATGGGCCTCCACCATGGCAGAAAGCAGATTGCCACTTCATGGATCCCTCAACGCCATTCATTGATTGCTCATGTTCCACCTTTTGGATGAGGATGACGCACCTGGATCACCTTGCCCAACTAACTTCACACTTACACCACACACTTGGCAGATGTTTTGGGGCCCAGATGAGGATGTATCTCACCATGGGAGACATAGGGAGGGCTTATGTCATCATTCTAGCCCTTACAGATGGTATACATGCATCATCGATCCACCTGGAGACCCATGAGGATGTTATTGTGCTCCCACACCCACCTGGGGACACCACATTTGATTTGCTTAAGTATCAAGGGGCCACCCATGTGATCCCTATGTTTGGGGCCTATTCTCTTGCATTAGCACACTTTGGACTCCGCCAAGCCTCCTCATTGACTAACAACTCATTGTATATACTATTTTCCCTCTTGAGAGGCTTCATCTTTGTATTATTGAGCTATCTTGGTGGTCTTGTGATGACGAAGCTGACCCTAGTTTGTCAAATTACATTTTCTGAAGGTTTCCATTCTGAAAACCTGTAGGTTATGGGCCCAAGCTTTGGATGAAATCATCCATTATGCAGTAAGAAAACTTTTGAAATGCTCTCGAATGCCCCAGATCTTAATTCCATCGTAGCACATCAAAGGTTTATGTAGTGTATGCGTAGCGTTCACGGTGAATATGTAGTGCTCACAGTGAGTGCGTAGCATGCACAAAGGTGTTTACATAGTGCCTTTGCGCAGCGTCTTCAATTTCCTCACGGCTCCACGACAACCACCAATTCGAATCCCACTCTGCTAGCAAACAAAATGGCACACCACAATTATGCCGAGCTTGTCGTCAGCTCATAACCTATTGCAATTCTCAGACAAACACACACAGAAACACTGGAATCAGAACATTCATAAAACACACGGATTCCATTCAAACTCGAATTACACAGAAATTATCACAACATTGAAATCCATACTCTATTTCAAATAAATCAAGAATTACACAATCACATATGGTGCCATGGTTGGGCCAATTCTCACTCGATTGGCCACTATGACTAATTCAGATCTTTACATTGCATTGACCTCTCCCTCTCACTATGCCGAAGGCAATAGTTTGTAAAGAATACAGTACATCGAATGGATCATTTCAGATCCATTCTTTTCTCCTAGGATCTCATAACAGTTTCCTAAGAATATGCAACTTTTGTATTTTATAATAGATTGACCATATCCTATGAGTGAGGTGGCTTACAATTAGAATACCGTGGATAATGTGAGATCATGATTTAACGGATTAACCAATGCTTTAAGGGTTTCGATTTCAACATTAAACAAATATTTCGTGCCAACAACGTTCTCTACCATCCTTTCTTCTACCTAGAAGCTCATATATTCGATTTAACTTGGGGCTGTCGATGCTCTTGCATCAGATTCTGGAGGTTCAAAAATTTTATGACCTCTTGGTCATATGCCTTCTTGGTATTTTCGTAACAACACTCGTGAGTTGAAACAAAACCTCTGCAGTATCAAGCTTTCTCCTTGCTACACGATACCTCACTAAGCTTCTCTCCTCTGAGCTCAGTTTTTTGGCATCTCTCCGGTTCTCTCCTTTGGAACCATTTGAGCACTCCTTGCTCTAGGCTGCTGCAAATCTACTCACCTTCCTCTGCTACACAAAAATATAAAGACCACTCGCTTACCAATTTTCAACATATGTGTACCTCCTTTCATTTCACGTAGAATCTTCTTCTGCTCTGATACCACTTGATGACTGAGTTGACCCTAGTCCGTCAAATTACATTTTCTGAAGGTTTCCATTCTGAAAACCTGTGGGCTATGGGCCCAAGCTTGGATGAAATCATCCATTATGCAATAAGAAAACTTTTGAAATGCCCTCGAATGGCCCGGATCTCAACGACCATTGTAGCACATTAAAGGTTTATGTAGCGTATGCGTAGCGTTCACGGTGAATACGTTGCGCTCACAGTGAGTGCGTTGCGTGCACAAAGGTGTTTACGTAGTGCCTTTGCGCAACGTCTTCAGTTTCCTCACGACTCCACGACAACCACCAATTCGAATCCCACTCTGCTGGCAAACAATATGGCACACCATAATTCTGCTGAGCTTCTCGTCAGCTCATAACCTATTGCAATTCTCAAACACACACAGAAACATTGGAATCAGAACATTCATAAAACACACGGATTCCATTCAAACTCGATTTACACAGAAATTATCACAACACTGAAATCCATACTCTATTTCAAATAAATCAGGAATTACAGAATCACATATGTCGCCGTGGTTGGGCCAATTGTCACTCGATTGGCCACTATGACCAATTCGGATCTTTACATTGTGTCGACCTCCCCCCTCTCACTATGCCGAAGGCTATAGTTTATAAAGAATACAATACATCGAATGGATCATTTCAGATCCATTCTTTTCTCCTAGGATCTCATAATAGTTTCCTAAGATCATGCAACTTCCGTATTTTATAGTAGATTGACCATATCCTATGAGTGAGGTGGCTTACAATTAGAATATCGTGGATAATGTGAGATCATGATTTAATGGGTTAACCAATGCTCCAAGGGTTTCGATTTCAACATTAATCAAATATTTCGTGCCAACAACGTTCTCTACCATCCTTTCATCCTCATAGAAGCTCATATATTCGATTTTCACTTGGGGCTGTCGATGCTTCTGATCATCTTGTCACCAAGGCATGTTACTATTGTACATTATTTTATTATTTGGGGCTTGATTAGGCCAATTAGGCTATTCGAACTCTCTTATGGATTGTATAAATAGATGAGAGGCTCATTCATTTCTCTCATCATCACTTGGATTTAGACCTTCTTCTCTTCTTGTAAATTTCACATTCCATTTTGGGTGATGAGTATGGTTTCATGGATGAATTTTGATGTTTGGTTACTATCTCTTTGTCTTGGAGCTTCAAATTGTGTCTTGAATTGATCATTGGATATACTCACTATACATGTAAGTGCTCTTTTCCATGTTTATGTTTACATTTATCTTGTCACATGAATAATGTATGGGATTTTCACTCTTTAGATTTGAAATTGCCCTTAAATTATGCGAAATTGTGGAATTTCAGACTTTTGATGTGTTGCATATAGTACATGTGTCTTGTATGGTGAATGAATTTTCTTAGAGGTTAAAATTTATTGATATTACATTTATAAGTCATCAAATCTTGCACATTGAAGTATAAATATCTTTGGTAGCCGAGTTCATGCCCTAGATGTCATGCAAAGTTGCCTAAGGTCTCCTTGATTGGGTGAAAGCTTCTCCAAATCTCAAAATCACCTTGACTCCATCTCTCCCTAAGGCAAGGCACTAGTCTAGCGCTTATTGGTCACTTAAACGAATATTGTTTTCACACAATTGCACTCGGGTTTTCTTAAGGGTTCCTCCAAATTTGAGCTAAATTGGATAGTGGAATCCCGAGATATTGCAAGTCCTAGCTCAAGGATCAGTCCTCTCCCTAGGTTGCTTTAGGTTAGTGTCCTCATTTGGATCATTGCATTTGAATTACAAAAGAAAATTATTCCTTTGATCCTATTCTCCTCCTTAACTTGGTCAAGCCCCTCCTTACATGAAGGGTCTTACATGAAAGGAAGATGGAAGTAGAAGTTGACATGAAGGATCTTACAACTTGGGACTTGAAGTTACATCAATTGAATTGGAAGTGCTGATGATCAAGAGAGGTACTATCGATGATTGGGATTTGGTATGGTTTCCTGGAAGAATATGAAGCAGAATTTTGTTGCACTACGGAGGTAGAAGATGTGGCACAATCAGTTGTGAAACAATTTGGCTCCGTAAAATGTTTGACGGGATACTTGATGACATATTGGATTCGATTATGGTATTGATTAAATTTGTATGAAGATTGTCAGAGAACCAAGAAGGTCAAACTACTTTATGGTTTGAGAGTATAATGCAGATAGGAGTCGAGAAGCTACAACAGATCTCCATGAATGAATAGGTAGCTGATGTATGGGAAATATGAGTTCTTCCGGCACAAGCTTGGGCTTGAAGTTATCTTCTCCTTGTTTGAGAGGGACTGAGGATCTCCTCCCTGGTTGAGAGGGAGTGAGGATGGACACTGTGTTCTCCATGTGTCACGTACTACGAGGACTAACAACCATAAGCCTAGTGCATGAACATTGGTAGGGAGAATGGTGGATTGGATAAGCATAAAGGAAACTATTGATAACAATTACATAGTTGATATGGCAATTACCTCTATAGTAGTAGCATGTCAGTAACCCTAATGTCTGTCTAGACAATAACCCTAATGGATGATATGTCGGCAACTCTAATGTATGGCTCGACAATATCTTTGATACACACACACACACACACACACACACACACACAAATATATCGGTGACTTTGATGTTGGACAATAATCATGTTAATGACATTAATATATGGACAATGACCTTGGACCGTGATCTGTATGATAATGTGTAATGCCCCCAATTAAATTAATTTGCTAAGAAGAATTTCCATTTTTGCAAGTTGGGTGTTGGGAAATTTTTTGGAGGAGAAGCTTAAGAAAAGTGGGTTGAAGAGCTTTTAGTGGAATGTGCGGGCCACTCACTCACAAAATAATACACACCACTTGGTAAAGAATTCAATTTTCTTAAGTGAGATCGAAATCATAAGAGGGACCCACATGATACACTCACTCACAAAATAATACACACCACTTGGTAAAGAATTCAATTTCTTAAGTGAGATCGAAATCATAGGAGGGATCCACATGATACCCAAGACCAACAAGCATAAATAGGAGGCAAGAAGCATCATTTGGGGCTTTTGACATTTTGATATGTGATTGTTGCTTTGGATGTTCAATCGAGCTACAAAGTGCTGGTTAGCACAAGAGCTTCCCAAGGAGTGAAGCTCATCCTTTCTTCGGTGAACCTCGAGTGCCACTGTATGAAGGCTTTCATCTTAGTTTGGGGACTGGGAGAGAGGTATCCTACAGGAATTACACTATTCTGGTTCAGCAGGGACGTAGAAGGAGAGGCCACACAGCCTTTGAGGAGAAGTGGTGTTGGGCATTGAGGGAACAATGTTGCTAGGGTGTTTCTTGGCCAATTTCCACACTTTAGGAGGTAGATTTTCAGCAGGAGAGATAGTACATCCTTCAGTACGAATTACTGGGCTTAGAGACTGTGTCATCACCAACAACGCAGTCATTTGTGTGGGTTGGTTGGGAGCATAGTTTTAAAACTTGGCCGTCCAGGCTTGGAATCGGCCGAGTTGACCGAGCCAGAGCCTTGGCCGGTCCGACTCGGTGGTAAAACTGGTTTGGCGGCCAGTTTGTGATCGATTTGGTCGCCGACTTGGCCGACTCGGTCACAAACCGGTCGACTCGGCCGAGCTCGAGCTAGCTCGGCCGGACAGTTCCTAGCTGGACGCGGGCCCCAAAAAATGAAAAAAAACAGACTTCAAACTGGTTTTAAATTTGCTGTTAGGGTTTTGTTAGTGTATCTAACCCCTCGCCATCCTATTTAACCTACCCAACCCCTCTCAATACCTCACATCTATCTCATTGAATTTGCTTGAGCATTTGTGAGGAATTTGTAAAGAGTTGTGGAGTTGGTTTTGAAGCAGCTTTGAGGAGTCTTTTGGGCAAGCTTTGGAGCAGCAGTGAGGAGCTTATTGAGCAAGCTTTGAAGCAACATTGAGAAGTTGGTTTGTTGGAGCTGCATTGAGGAGGCTAGAGGCTAGAGGTATTTATTTTTTCTCTTCTAAAATCTACATTTGTTTGTTTGATTTATTTTGCAAATCTGAAAATGGTAAACATAGTTTTTAAAGAAAGAAACGAACATAGAATGAGCAATCTTTTTTTTTCATTTTTAGATTTAAACCTTTTCTTTTCGAGTCAAAAACTCAGCCCAAAATGGCCCCTAGAGTGAAAGATGCTGCTTGGGCATATGATGAAATGGTTGATGATCAAATGCATTGCAAAATTTGTAAGAGAAAAATTAAGGGGGGTGGAGGGGGCATTCATAGACTGAAACTACATTTGGCTGGTCCTAGAGGCCAAATTATTCGATGTGAAGCACAAAACATTGGAGAAATTAGGAAGGAGTTGAAAGAGCAATTTCAAGACAAAATTAGGCAAAAAGAAATAGAGGCTGAAATTGGGAGGAAGAGAAATCTACTACACATGATGGTTGCCAACCCAAGTTTTGATTATGAGGGTTTTTCATCTATCTCTTGCACTGATGCATCAAACCTCTTTCGCTATGTTCCTCCCTTTATGGAGTCTATTTCTGAAAAGGGTAAGGGTGCAATGAGAAATAAGGGTACTATCAAAAGTTTTTTCATGCCCTCTTCTCCCTCTGATAGTGCACATAGTCCTAGTCCTCTAAGTAGAGGTCAAGTGCAACCCACTTTAGATGCTCATTGGAAAAAAGAATTGAGAGAAGTTGCTTGTGATTACATTGCTAGATGGTGGTATGATGCTGATATTCCCTCCAATGCTCTACTTGTTCACCATATTATGAACCTATTTTTGATGCTATATATGCTGCTGGAAAGGGCTTCAAAGGCCCTACTATGCATGAGTTAAGAGGATCTCTTTTGCAAAAAGAGATTATGTCCATTGACGATTATTTGAAAGAGTTCAAAAACTCATGGGCACATACAGGATGTACCATCATGTTAGATGGATGGACTGATCAGAGGAACTGTACCATCATAAACTTTCTTGTCTTTTGCCCACGGGGAACCATGTTTCTAAAATCAGTTGATGCATCTGATAGGGTGAAAGATGCACATTTGTTGTTTCATCTTTTGGATGAGGTTGTTGAAGAGGTGGAGGTGGCAAATGTTGTTCAAATCATCACAGATAATGCCTCCAACTATGTTCTTGCTGGTAAATTGTTAGAGGAAAAACACCCAACCATTTTTTGGACCCCATGTGCTGCACATTGCATAGACCTCATGCTCGAGGATATTGGCAAAATAGACTGGATCAAGAACACTATAGAGCATGCCAAAATCATCACAAAATATATTTACAATCACTCATGGATTCTGAATCTGATGAGGAAAGACACAGGGGGCAAGGAAATTATTTGGCCTGCCATCACTAGATTTGCAACACATTTTTTGACATTGCAATCTATGCTTGCCCAACATAGAAACTTGCAAAAGTTCTTTTGCAGTGATGAATGGAATGAATGTCAGTGGGCTCACAAACAGGATGACAAAGATGTGAAAAGGAAAGTCAATGAAGAAATATTTTGGAAAAAGGCAATAGAGATTGTGAAACTTGCTAAGCCACTGGTTAAGGTGTTGCGCTTGGTGGATGGGGAAAGATTGGCTATGGGCTTCATTTATGAGGCTATGGATCAAGCAAAGGAGCAAATAAGGGCAACATACAAGGACAGAGTGGGTAAGTATGGGCCCATTTGGGAAATCATTGATCAGGGATGGAACAATCAACTCCATCGCCCTATACATGCAGCTAGGTATTTTCTGAACCCAGGGTATCATTATAAAGCTCAGGAAGCAAGAGCTTTGAATGGGGACGTTAGAGATGGATTGATTGACTGCATTGATCGCATGATCCCCACAGAGTGAGCAGTTGAAGATACACAATCAGATCACTGTGTTCAGCCAAGCCACAGGTACCTTTAGCAAGAACCTTGCAAGGATTGCAAGGGAATCAAATGAGCCAGGTAAACAAAGAATTTCAATTTTCAAATTCATATTTTATTATTTTGTATAATTGTTTATAATTTCAATTTCAAAGCTGGATATAAATTGTTGAGCTAGCTGAAACTCATTTTTTGCAGCACAATGGTGGGAGGCATTTGGTAGCCATTGTCCTGAATTGCAGAGGTTTGCAATCCGCATTTTGAGTCAAACTTGTAGTGCTTCTGGGTGTGAGCGCAATTGGTCTGTCTTTGAGATGATTCACACAAAGAAGAGAAACCGTTTGGAGCAAAAATGGTTAAACGATTTAGTGTATGTCCAGCACAACCCTCGACTAAGACGCAACCAATTGCTGAACAAAAGACCTGATTCAGATCCCATTGTGTTGGAGGATATTGATCCAACATCAGATTGGGTAGTGGAGACTTCCCCACTAGAGTTTGACTCTGATGAGGATATTGGTGTGGGGATGGACTTCAATACACAGAAAGAGCTAGAGGCTATGCTCAATGCAGATCCACTAGTAGCAGACCCAGTCCCAAGCCCTCAAGTTGCAGGCGCAGATACTATCTCTAGTCAGCAACGATGGAGGCGCATAACTCGTCTATCTCAGGGTGGTAGGGCTATAGTTCCAGTTGAGGGTGCTGATTCAGAGGAGGAGCAAGTGGTTTCCCCCTTTGGTTCAGAGTTTGAGGAAGAGGACATTGGCTTGTAAGATGTTTAGCTGCTAGCAGTAGTGATTATTCATGTTTTGCTGTGGAGGCCATTTAGAACCTCCTTGTTTATGTTTTTTGTTTTGGTCTCTATCTCATCATCAAGTATTGGACAGTGCATTGGGTGCAATTTTGATATAATGGATATATTCATGAGCCTACTTTGATCATATGTTGTCTTTTGTCTATATAGTAATGCTTTGTGTTTGGAAACATGAATAAAATTTTTTAAAATTATGTTTTTTTACAAAAAAATTAATATTTAATGTATTTTTTACGAAAATCGAGTCATTGAAACTGAACCGGCCGAGTCGATACCGAGTTAGAGTCGGAGTTGGAGCCGACCCTCAGCCGAATCAGAACCTGAGTCCGATTTTTAAAACACTAGTTGGGAGGAGTCTTGGCCGAAGGTTTGAGGAGTTGGGTTAGCGGTATTTTGGTTGGAAGGCTATTGTGAGTGGATTTCTAGCATTTTGGGAACATAAAACATTAGTCTCAACTACAGGCGTAGATTTCTGGTTGTGGAGGAGGTTCAAGCTGTGGGAGGCCGAAATTGGAGGGTTAAAACTAGGGAAAACCCTTTTTGGGTTTTTCTGGGTTTTTGGAAAGGAGTTCATCCCTAATTTTACAGAATTTTCTGGGTAGTTTTGAGGGGGAAAATTAGGGTCTCAAGTAAGCCAACAATGCAAAGTTACTGGACCAACGCATTTTTCTGGAGGACATAACTTCTACAGTAGTTGGGCATTTTCGTATTGATCACTTGAGGCTTGTATCTTTCCTTGTGCAAGCCCAGGTGCACTCCTTCCATTTCACATTGTACTCCAGTCATTATATATTATAAAATTGGTCAATATGGTGTTCTGGGCACAATTTCTGTTTATATGTGTTCACTGAATAATTTTATGTGTTGAAATTATTGCATGTCTTTGGTTATCACTGTAAATTTCTATTAGGAACATTACATAATGAGACAATGATATATGAAAATGATAAATGATGGCAGTGATGTATGGATCAACCCTATAATGATGATATGACAATGATGGTAGAGTCTCGATGACAACTTCTACGATGTATGTAGTGACAGTGGTATGATATATGTTTGGGTTCCATGATAGTGTGCTTCCAAGACAGTGATGGCCGTGCTTCCATGTTCCATGATAGTGTTGACAGTGCTTCGACGACAGTAGTGTATATCGTACTCCTATGACAATATGATATGATCCGCTGTTAGATTGGCCCTAAGTGTCCTATTGTAATTGATGATGATGTCTCATGATTATTGTAATTGTATCTCAATGGAACAATTGATGATGATGTCTTATGATTATTGTAATTGTATCTCAACGGAACAATTGATGAATATCTAACAGAACAAGAATCTGGTTGGGTTTTCCCCCTTGTGGGGTTTTGCCCTGGTCTCTGACCTAACTCTTGGTTTCCTTATTGTGTATGCTTTTCTTCTATTGTTCTTTAATGTTCCCCTGCATTGTTGACATTATTGTTCTTTCTACATAATTGTTGTTGATGTTATTATGTTATGGGGTGAATACAATATGTAATTTGTTAATGTCTATCAGTCTGTCAGTCACCAGTGATCAAATGTACTCTTTCAAGATTAGTTGATAGGGTCCTAGGTCAAATTTTATAATTTCAAATAAGTTTTCAAATAAAATTTGATCATTGGTTGTTGTCTAGGTCAGCGCTGCTCCCGCCATTCACTCATGGTCATCATCATTTCATTAGTCATGTCTACCATTATCATCTAGATTCTTAGGTCAATCACTATGTTTTCACCTTGGTCAGTGACTAAGTGTCTTTCATTTCGCCACCATAAATGTCCAAATTTTGTGTTATGTATATTTTATTAATTATTAGTTAGATATAATTATATTAGGTTTTATTAAGTGAAAGGATCATGCCTCTTCACCAAGGGACACCATGAGGCTATATTTAAAGCCTCGGTGATTCCCCATTGTAATCATATCTCATATCTCATCTTTTATCAATAATAATATATACTTATTCAAGTTTACTAGAGTTTTTTACACTCCATTAATTATTATTATTTAAAATATATATATATATATATATATAATAGAAATTATTATTATTGTTTCAAAAAAAATTAATTTAATTAATTAATTAATTAATTTATAAAAAAAAGAGAGGGAAAAACTGGCAGAAAAATATTCCCCACCTCATACACGTCAATGTCTTCATCGATGTCGATGGCCGAATTCCAGAAGAAATTGGTGGATCTTGAGAAACAGATCAATAATAATTCATATGATTTTGGAAAAAGATTAGTCGATCTTGAAGGTACAGTTGCAAGACACTCCAATGACATCAAAAAGGTTCATGATACGACAAATCGAATAGAAAGACAAATGTGGCTAAATCATTACGAGGTCACAGAAAAGCATAGCGAAGCAATGAACAAGATGACAGAACTCTTCAATAAGCTAAATGATAAGATAGATAAGTTAAGTCAGACACAACTTCCAATATTCCCAAATGTCGAACATAATCAACTAAAAAATTCAGCTAATTCAAATCATCATCATGAATATAACATGTTTGAAAAAGAGCAATTAAATGAGGTTGAATTGGAAATCAGCTCACATGAAGGCTATAGTGTTCAACCACCTAGAAGTAGAGACTCTGAAATCAACCATGAAAGTTATAGAGCTGAGAAACCAAGAGAAGAAAATGCAACTCAATCCACTTATAAAGCCTGTAATGCAACAACAGAAGTTATTGAAAACTTTTATATAAATGAAAATCCAATGGCAGAAAAAGAAACAATGTTGGTGAAGGAGCCACATAAAGAATTTACCGTGATTGTTATCACAGATGCAACAACAGACATAGTCGTTGAAAATGAAAGAATCCATGAAAATATAGTTTCTTATAAACAGCAAAATGTTTCATCCCCAGAATTGAAAGAAAAATGTGAAGAGATAAACACATTCGAAGCCACTGATACAGTGCCAGAAGCTGTTGAGGCCTTCGATGTTCACACAGATATGGTTGTTAAGAAGGAAGCGTTTGATGATGAGGAGAAGTTGCATCGAACGATAATTGTTGGTAACTTACCTCTAAATCTAAAAAGGAATCACGAAAAATCACCAGAAGAACAAGGAATAGTTCGGAAACACGAAAAATTCTTCCAAGACATGCCAATAAAAATTCCTCCTAATAAGGAACATGAACATCCAATAGAAATCAAGAAAGGACCTGACCCTGTCAATATCAAATCTTGTTGCTATCCACATCACCAAAAGATTGAACTCGAGAAGATGCTCCACGATCTTTTTAAAATGTGGGAAGCAAGAGCTCGCCACTCGAGAAACCCAGGCATTCGTCAACATTGTCCATTATTACGTATGCTTTGAGGACAAAGCATCTTTAAGAGAGGGGCAATGTTATGTATATTTTATTAATTATTAGTTAGATATAGTTATCTTAGGTTTTATTAAGTGAAAGGGCATGATCAAAGATCATGCCTCTTCACCAAGGGACACCATGAGGCTATATTTAAAGCCTCGGTGATTCCCCATTGTAATCATATCTCATATCTCTTCTTTTATCAATAATAATATATACTTATTCAAGTTTACCAGAGTTTTTACACTCCATTCTGTCATAAATATGGTGAAAGAAGGGTCAATTCATCATTGCTTAAAGGTTCAAGTGCTTCCAAAATAGTAAGTGAACATTCCTTACTTCTCCTTAAAGTGAATTTCTTCAGCAATGAGTGGATTCCTTCTTTTAGGGTTTTCAAACTAGTTTTTGGATTGCTGAGATTTTTGGTCGCTTTCAGCTGGAAGACCCCTAGTTTTATCACATACAAACCTTCGTACATCACCTATAAGCCTTACCAAATCATTCCATATCATTCATACCTCTCATTACTCCCATGTTCACTCAAACCCTAATTCTCGCTGCGGTTTTGCAGAGATTTTGGGTTAGGATTGTGTTTTAGCCTTTTTGCCCCTCTTTCCCTTATCCATTTTATGGAATTCCACTTGCACTATGTTCCTAAAACACTCCCTTATCTCCCCTAATCTTTTCATATTTTTCCCTAACTCCTATCCCCTCCATTTCCCTCCCTAAACTTGTTGCCCCATTTTCCCCTGTTTTCCTACATTCCACCCTTTCCTTCCTTCCCAACAATCTAGGGTTTCTATTATACAAACAAACACCATGGACAATGAGAAGAAAAATTACAACAAAGGAGGGCAAGTTTCAAGGTTTGAGTCAACTTAGACCCATGGCATCATTTTCAGAGTTTTGTTTTCATTTGCTAGGGTTTACAGTGCACAAAGGGACAATTTGGCTTCAAAATCAGTTTCTGAAGTAATGGAGATGAATTTTACAAAAGTGAAAGTGGTTTTTGTCAATCATAGGCCAAAGAACAAAAACTTCCTTCAGTTTATGCACAGGTGTTATGGTTTGAGAGAAATGCTCATAATACAGTTGCTGCAAGTCATTTTCTCACTTTTGGATACGCTGTCTTGAAATAAAATTTTCAGGGATTTGGAGAAGGGGTTTGCAGTGCTTGATGACTCCATTTTGTAGCAGACATCCTAAGCTTTCCAAAAATACCACTTTCATCCTAAAACTCCTCTAGTAAGGCCTCCAACCTCCCTCTCCAAGTGGCGTGATGCTTCTGCGAATTTTGAGTGATCAACTTCAAACTTGGATTCTGAGCAAATGGGAAAGTATTTTGGAAAACTGGAGGAGGTTTTTGTTCATAACATGCCAAAGAACAAAAACCTCTCTCAGTTTTGCAGAAAACGTTATGGCTAGAGAGATATTGATCCATCTTTAAGCCCTATTTTTGTAGAATTGATTTTGGAAAATTCTGAATTTTTGGCAATTTTAGAAAATTGGTCTCCATAGAAGCGTTGCGCAAAGGTGTGACATTTTCTCTCAGGGCATCTAAATGAAGTTTTTCGTACATGGATGGGTGCATATTGATGAGTACATGCCATATCTGGAGTTGGTTTTCCATGACAAGCTTCCAGTTTTGACAAGCTCTAGTTTTGAAGAGAAGGAACAACAGAAACAAAGTTCAGAAGTTTGGAACTGGAAGTTAATGGCGAAGTTGAATAGTGAAGATGGGTTTGAAAACCACCAAGGGTTTATCGCGCTACTTTGAAAGGGTAAGCAGTATTGAAGAAATTTACGCGATAGACCTCCAGAAGTGACACGTCGCAAAGCAATACCACCTATTTCGTGTTATTTTGGAAGGATAAGTTGCCGGGCTTAATTTTATGCGATAATCGTCCGATCAAAGGAGGCAAAGATCTGACGGTGTTCGCATCAGAAGTTGTGCAGAGGTTAACGAAAGGTGTGGACCCAACAGTGAAAAAGGTATGTTTAAAAAGCATAGGTTTAAAACCTTAAACATCGTGTTTGATGGAATGCGACTGCCGTTGGATGGGAAGCGAATAGATCACGGGCAAAGATGCATTGACAATTGTTGTGGGACCCAACATATATACGTTGGTAATTATGTTTAACCAAAGTCAAATTCGTAAGATACGAATCATTATAAGGTAGGTATCGTATATGGTTGGAAACACGAATTATGGAAAGGTGAGTCGGTATGCTATGGGCCCGAAGATTTGCTTTGGGGTTTTAACCAAAGTTGAAGTTGTAAATATGATTTTCCATAAAGTGGGTTTCGGTATATGGTTTTAACCATCGATTGAAAAGGTAAGCTTCCTCTTATGAGATTACCTTGTCTGAGATTTATTGGGGTTTTAATTTGAAAAGCATTTTATATGTGTGTTGTGGGTTGAATGCAGTTTTGGCTGCATCATTTTTGGTATCAGAGCTGGAAAAGCTCTTTTGAAAGTTAAAGATTTTTTTAATTAAATCAGAATGCATGTGCGATGAGGGAAGAAAGAGGAGATCAGATATTAAATTTGATAAGCAGTAGATACACATAATTGAAGTGAACAGGCATTTGCAGAAATAAATGAAGACAGTCCAATCAAAGTGCAAGTGAATGATAAGTTGGTCCTCATGTTTAAGGCCAACAATGCAAATCAAGTACTATTCTTCAAGAATCAATTGAAGAATTTGAAGAAGGGCAGGGATGAGTCTATCCAATCATACTTTTTGAAGTTGATCGAGATCAGGAACAATCTGCTGGCTATTGGGGAGATAATCGCTGATTGAGAGATGGTACTTACCGCACTTGGAGGGCTCTCATTCGAATGGCATGTGTTCAACACTACCATTCTAAATAATAATGTGATACCTGACTTTGACGAAGTACTGTCAAGATGCGTTCAAGAAGAATCAAGAATGAAGGAGTATGGAAATGCAGGGAATGCTGCATATGCTGCTCATTCTAGAAAGAACTTTGGTGGTCCAAAGTACAAAGGAAAAGCAGGGACCCAAGGAAAGAAGGGCAAGTGTTTCACTTGTCATAGGCTAGGTCACTATGCTAGAGAATGCCCTTTCAAGAAGGATTCTCATGATGATGACAACAACAACAACCAGAGGGATGACAATCAAAGGAACAACAGGTTCCAGGGAAAGAGGAAGGCTCCCTTCGACGGAAATGATCAACCTTTCAAAAGGTCAAGAAATTCCAGGTATGAGGAATCAAATGTTGTTGATAAAAGAAATGAATACATTCTTGTATCTGCCCTTTCTGTTGCATCTCCACCCGACACTATGGATGTCTGGTTGATAGATAGTGGTGCCTCAAGGCACATCACTGGGTTCAAGGAAGCACTCTCTGATATGGTTGAGAAGGATACTAATCTGGAAATTTTCTTTGGAGATATGCCACGATGTCACTTCTGACGAAGATACTTCCCTGAAGAAAGTAGTCAATCTTTCGAGATTTAAGGAAGATCATGAGGCAAGGCCTGGAAATCAAGAAGAACCGAAGGATGAGACGATGCTCGATGTTGAAGGACCAATGGACCCGATTGATCCACCTCCTTCACTGGGAAAGAGACCATCATGGCTCAGGGACACTCTCAAGGATGCTGAGGGACATATGGCCCCAAGGGGGACATTCCGTGAAAGGAAGAAGCCGAGTAGATACCAAGGGTATCTAGCAGCCATGAGTACTATTGTACAATCCGAGCCTGGATCTTTTTTAGGAAGCCGTAAAGCATCAAGTCTGGAAGGATGCTATGCACGAAGAGTATGAGTCCATAATGAAGAATGATGTCTGGGATGTGGTTCCTAGATCGGAGGACAAAACAGTTGTCACCTCAAAATGGCTCTACAAGATCAAGCATGGATCTGATGAAAGTGCTGAAAAGATCAAGGCAAGATTTGTTGCCCATGGCTTCTCTCAAAAAGAAGGCATAGACTATGATGACATATTTGCACCTATGACCGCCATTCGATCTATCATAGCCCTTGCTGCTACGCAAGGATGGAGTCTTCATTAGATGGATGTGAAGACCGCACTTTTGCATGGTGCGATGAAGGAAGAGGTGTATGTGGAGCAACCTCTGGGGTTCGAAGTCCAGGATCAGGACACCCATGTCTGCAGGTTGAAGAAAGCCCTCTATGGGTTGAAGGAAGAGGATAGATAGCTACCTGATGAAGCTAGGCTTCACTCGTAGTAATGTTGATCCAAACCTTTGCTTCAAGGTTCATAGAGAGAAGCCTCTCATTTTGGTCTTGTATGTGGACGACCTCTTCCTGACAGGTGCTGACCCTCTCATTCATCAATGCAAGAGGGAGCTCGTTGCTGAGTTTGATATGAAATACCTAGGACTGATGCACTACTTCCTAGGCCTGGACGTCTGGCAGAGACTTGGCGAGATTTTCCTTTCTCAAGGAAAATACATTGTGCAACTTCTGGAAAGATTTAGTATGGTGGATTGCAAGTCCATGTCGACACCGATGGAGCTCAACTTCAAGAAGTTGAGTGGCAGTGTTGCTGGGCCCGTATTGACAAATCCTACTGAGTATCGTCAACTCGTAGGGGCCCCTATGTTCTTAGTGAAAACCCATCCGGACGTATGTTTTGTAGTGGACACTTTGAGTCAACACATGGTTGATCATAACATTCACTAGGTTGGTGCCAAGAAACTCTTGAGATATCTCTGGGGCATGATAGACCTTGGGGTGAGATACACTGTCAGGAGCATGACACTCCTTGGTTATACTGATGTCGATTGGGCTGGCAGTGTGGTGGATCGCAAGAGCACATCTGGATGCTACTTCACACGTAGATCTGCTTCGGGCAGGAAATTGAAGTCGGTAGGCTTGAGCACTACTGAGGCCGAATACATTGTAACATGTATGGCCTATTGTGAAGTCACTTGGTTGCGAAAGCTCTTCAGTGAGCTGTTCGAGCATGTGTTAGATACCACCGTTATCCTTTGTGATAACTAGAGGGGGATTCATTTGTCATAGAATCTCGTGTTCCACGATCGATCCAAGCATGTTGATGGATGGTACCACTTTATTCGGGATATGGTACAACAAGGCGCCGTAAGGGTCGATCATAGGAACTGGTGAGCAGGTCGCGGATATTCTCACTATGCTCTTGGGGAAGTTTATGTTCCTAACCTTCCGTGAGAATGTTGGAATCGTGGAATGACCCTTTTCTGAGGGTCTTGTTGGACGATGAGCTCTGGGAGCTTTGGGGTAGCTTCTCGAAGCTATAAGCAACCACATGGCTAGGCTTGCCGAACCTTGTTGGTGTGTTTGGGCCCCACCGTGATGATTGAGTTGGTTCGCCTCATGATTTGTGCCCTGTATGCATCCTACCCATTTGAGTTCCGGACTCATGGAAGTACCTCTCATTTGGCTAATGAGGTGGGAAAAGCTAGAGACTAGTAGCAAAGACTAATGGACGCATCAGAGATTGCCGTACTATCTATCTAGGATGACACGTGTCCAACCACTTGATCTGGGATCAAGTCTAGTGAGATTTCGTACCTCCTACTGACTTCGGGTCAGATAGACCAACTTCGGGTTGGTATGTGACTCTTTGAGTCCATGTGAGGTTTCAGACCTCCAATTGACTTCAGTTCAGTGAGACTAACTTCAGGTTAGTATAGATATGACTCTCTTCAGTCCAAGCAAGGTTTCAGACCTCCTACTGACTTCGGGTCAGGTAAACCAACTTTGGGTTGGTATGAGACTCTTTGTGAGTCTGATAGAGGTTTCGGACCTCTGGGCTGAATCTGTCAACCGGGGAATGATGTCTTTGTGACTGACCCACTTCTGTTCTGAAATAAAGAGGCCAACAAAGCAAGTTACGGCGGGATGACACACAATATTTGATTGCACAGGTGGATGGAGTTCTCCCTAGTTGAGAGGGAGTGTTAAAATTGGACAACTAGATCCAAACTCCATGTTGTGATGCTCAGATGAGGATACCAATATTTGTATTGGGTTCCTCTTTCAGAGAAGTGTAAGATCGATCTAAAATTGATCTTAATCTGATGATCGGAACATTTATTTTGAATTTATTTTTAATAATTTCAAATATGTGTAGGTTGGCCTTAAGGTTTTACACCCCCAGCAGATGTGTCACACACCTCAGTGATTGATATAAATAGAGTCAATGTTGGAGGAATTTTTCACTCATCTCATCCTCACACATCATCTCCTCTTCTGATTTAGTACAAGCTCCTTGGAAGCAGTTTTGGTTCACACGTGGGAAGAAGGATGAATTTACTGTAGCTAGGGTTTGGACGAATTTACTGCAACTAGGGTTTCCACGCAAGTTTGACTAGCGTTGACTTTGGTCAACACATGGCCCAAATAGGCTGAAAATTGGTGGAGACTTCGATTTTGGAAGGTCGTACATATTGGCACAAGAATCGAGGTCAAAAGGTTGACCGAAGATCGAGCTGCATTGACTTTCTTGCTGCTGTCCTGTGTTGACTTTTCTGGGGTTGACTTTGAGTTGATCGTGTGGCTGTTTTGAGGGCTGTTGTGACACATGCTGGGTTGGCTGACCAAGGAGACTTTGCTGGTTGAAGCATCCTGTTGACCGCCTTAACGCACCACCAAATTTTTCTGTTTCTAGTTTGTCTTTTGTAGATCCACTGGTATGTTCTATTAGTATTTTACTTGATTGTTTATGTGATTGTTGTAGTAAAAAGTAAAGTTGCATCAAGCATAGAACATCTACATAAATTTACAATATTACTGCTAGCATGTCTAGTTGTGACGCAGTATGGTTGAAGAAGCTCTTTGGAGAGTTGTTTGAGTAGGTTCTGTATACGACAGTGATATGTCGTGACAACAAGAGTGGGATCTGATTGGCAGAGATTCCCGTGTTCCACGACAAGTCCAAGCACATTGAGATTAGATATCACTATCTCCGGGATACAGTGCATAGAGGAGCTGTAAGACTCCATCACATTTCGACTGATGAGTAGATAACAAACATTCATACCCAACTTTTGCTGAAGGGGAAGTTCTTGCTCTTCAGAGAGCAACTTGGACTGATGGATTTGACCCTCCCAGGAAAGGGTCACGACTGATCATGAACATTGAGCTAAGCTCGCCTTTGTTTGAGATCCCATGGAGAGGAATCTAGCTGGATAGATCTTGGGGTTAAGGGAACTCGTGGACGATAGGTGTATCTGATCCTTACCTCATGGTAAGTGTGCGTGTCTCCCCTATTTTCGTTGTAGGGTTGTGTCCGATCCTTACTAGAAATGGTAAGTGTGTATCTCCCCTATCGAGTATACCCCATTATGCAACCTACCCTCAAGTTGGGCTTGTCGGGATTGCCACCCATCTAGCCAATGAGTGAGGAGACTTGGGCGTGTTTGATCCTTCCCACTCATGGTAAGTGTGTATCTCCCCCAAGTGCCTTGGATCGTGTTTGATCCTTGCCTCTCATGCTGTGTTTCTCCCCAAAGGTAGTGGATGTAGGTGTTCTACCACTTGACTCTCGAGGGTCAAGGTGGGAAGTGTGAAAATTTCTAAATCCTTATTACAGAAACCCTACTGCTAACTAATGATTTACTTCTCCTACTTGATTTATTACACAAGTTATTTAATTGAATATTCAGAAAAACTTTGAAGTAAACACAAATAGCAACCTACACAAATACAATCATTTACTGAACATCACGCAAGAAAATATTGCAGAGGTTTTATATGCAAGAATTTAAACAAAGTAAAGATGCGTATTCTTGTAGTTGGAAATTTATCTGCAGATTTGTGTCTCAAGGCATAACAAGAGGAAGGGGAAGTTTGATGTATGCAATTGTCTGTACTAGACCAGACATTGCACATGTAGTGGGAGTATTGAGTAGGTATATGTCAAAACTAGGGGAGGAGCATTGAACAATGGTAAAAAGGGTTTTAAGTTATTTGCGTGGCACTACTGACTATGGATTAAGCTACAAGGAAGACAAGGATTGGATACAGTGTTGGACATACATGACTTTGTTGATGCATAGTGGGCTAGAGATTTGGATTGCAAAAGATCTAAAAATGGCTATGTGTTTAACCTATTTGGAGGAGAAATCCATTGGATGAACAAGAGATAGTCTGTAGTGGCATTCTCAACTACAAAAGTTGAATACATGGAAACCACTCATGGAAGCAAGGGAGCAGTATGGTTACAAAGATTGTGTTTAGGGATTGAGTTGGTACACGTTGTGATGATAGATTGCGACAGTTAAAGTGCAATCTTCCTAGCAAAGAACCTGTTGTCACTGCGACAACGACCGTTGTCACTGCGACAACGACCCTCCAAAATTTTTGTCTGCTTATTTTGGAGCCTACATTAACTGTCGTTTCAAGCCCCCTTGCGTCGTCATGTGGTTTGATTTGTTATTTGTGCGTTTTCTTCTAGTGTCGCATCCTCCTAAGTCAATGTTTCCTATTATGTCACAAGGTTCGTCGAACTTTAACCTCGAGTTTCGAATTTTGGTGAACCTTAAAATAATTTTGAGGTTCGGCCAACCTCATTGAACCTCATAGCCATTGACCAAGTCCATAGATCAAAACTCATAACTTCATGTCACAACTCAAGCTTGTAATTAACCTTGTAGTTTCCATGTCGGTGATAGCATTTTTGATGTTTACTGATGTTGATTTCTTACTATTTTATCCTATAATTCATTTTAAATTAGTATATGTATATATATAGACGAACCTAATGGCGAACCTCATTTGAACCTCATCAAAAAATTCGAGCTCAAACCGAACCTAATCATTATCGAACCTGAACTTGAACTTGATCCATGTGACATTGGTTTCCTAAGTGTTGTCACTTAACCATTCGAAGTGTTCGAGTTAGCAAGTTTAAGGTTAGGTGAACTCACAGTCTTTCTCGACTTAGAAACTTGCTTTCTTGCCATGCACACAAACACAAAAAAGGCAAACAAAAATCAATAAAATCACTTACAAAAGCAAAAGCACACTTTGATTTAACGAAGATATATGCTCTTAGGATGAGCGCACTCCTTTGGGTTAACGAAGTGCGCCCTACTGGAGTGCATTCATTCAGGCTGAGCAAGTGTGCCCTACTTGGGTGCACTCCTTCGTGTCGAAGACATGTGCCCTATTCAGTGGCATGCATGAGCCAACTTGTTACACGAGGGCACACTCCTAGAAAATAGGAGCCCTCTTAACTCCCATTAACTAACCCTTTCATGCGACGACAAGTGGCACTCATGTATGAATCAATTTTGCATGTTAATTTCTTTAACTAAACACAGTTAATCATTCTTTCCATAATCATTTCATCTGAGTTGAGCGCACAATCGAGAAATCAAGAAGCCCTTCATCAACCAGTGCAACAAGTAAGTTTGCATGGTCAATCTTTTCATCATTTCACTGCCAAATCTTGGTTTGTTTGCTATCAATCTCTTGTTTTGTAGTTTGTTGGTAGCGTTTTTTGTTGAATCTTCATCTCGCAAATGTTAATCCATTGTCGCATGCAAGAGACTTTTCACATTCTTGAAGCCCCCTCATCTTCCACCATGCATGCGACAACAACCTTGCAGATCATTCTCCTCCTCATCTTAGCATCGAATCCTATTAATTGAACCTGTTTTTGAGCTTTTTATAGACAGAACTCGAAGCCTCGAAAACTGTGCCCTGTGTGACCAAGTTTTCTTCTTGAGCGCATGGTTGCATCACAAAGGAATGAAGCCTTTTCCTTCGAACCTTTAGAGTGCTACAATGCGCCCTGTCTGCCTTAGAGTGCATGAGCGCATCATGAAGGCACAAAGCCTCATCACTCAGCCCTTCGACGTGCGGCAATGCGCCCTCTTTTGCTCTGTGCACATAGGCGCACTTTGAAGACCCAAAGCTTTGTTTCCTTTGTCCCTTAGGAGTGCAACAATGTGCCCTTCTTGTCTCCTTGGGCGAATGGGTGCATAGGGAAGACCTAAAGGCCCATTCTCCCACCCCTTTGACCCTTCAAGGTGCGACAATGCGCCCTAGTTAATTTCTACCTCTTTCTTGAGTGCATGAGCGCACTACGAAGCCCCAAATGACCACGCTTGTTCCCTTCATGCTTTGAAAGTGTACCCTCCTAGGTTGCATGTGTATTTTCTCTTGCATGCAAGTTATTTTATGCTTTAGTTCATGCTTTTTCATGATCTATCTTCCGTGATGGATCTTTGAATGTGATTTACAAATATCGCTGCATAGTTAGTTGTTTTAAATTGATCTTGTCATTATGAGTGTGATTCCACAAATAGGTGCTCGTGCTACAAGTGTTGCCACTGTGTCATCATCTGTTGGAGACATGTCACCTTGTAAAATAGCCTCTAAAGAGCTTTCAAAAGCAAGCATTGATGAACTTGTGGAAGTTACAAGGCCTAATGTTCCCATATACACAGATAATTTGTGTTTCATCGACAAGACTACAAAGGTCATGTGGAACAAGATTTATAACACATTCATGCAAGAGAGGTTTCCTGAGGACTTAGACGATGTGCATGCATACATCAACATTAAGAAGTCCGGGATGCACATGATCGAATGCATATTCCCGTTCATGCCATGTGCAAGAGCTATTGAATGGATCATCACACACATGGATGACTCTCACCTTGTGTTTCGTAGTGAGAGTGGCAGTCAGCTCGCCACCTATTATGGTGAGGAGATGTAGACATAATATAAGATGGTCAAGTCCAATGAATATGGCAACGACAAATTCTACACTAGATGGGCTACCCTCGACACAACTGATGTTGTCAAAAAATGGTGTTGAGAACCTGCCAAGTTTTGCCATTGCCCATTAGTAGTTTATTCGACAAAGATCTTAAGAGAATTATATCAGTATTTGATGGCTATGTATTGTCGGATGTTTGGGCGCAAGAATGTTGAGGTGTTCCAAAAGAATTGGATATATACACTCAATCTGGTGGTGACACGTGGTAACGCTTTCAATTGCGCAGATATATTCTCATATGAATTGCAACGTTAGGTTGCGCAGGCCAAAGCATCTTTATAGGTGAACCAAGCACCAAAATTTTACATGTCTGCATTTCTCGTGGATGGAATCTGCTCACGACATGCGTTCCCAAAATTATATTGGAACTCGTCCCTAAAGAGAAGTTCCTAGTTTATTTCCACTGTAGGGTGTTATCAGAAGGAAGCTTTAGAGGCGCATATGACAGATTGGCCGAACATTTCTTTGCAACCATCTTTCGTATGATATTCGAGACCGATTCGCCATGCATGACTGATCAAGTGAAGGAGTCACTTCAAGATATTGCGGATGTCAGACAACCCCTCATCTTATGCTGCGATATGTGACAAACAAGGTGGTCATGCAGGAAGTGGGAAATCAATTGGACAAGGGATTGTCAGGAATTTTTCACAGGAGGAAGAAACCCCCTTGGCCTATCTTTCTTGTGAGGATCATATTGTATGATTTAAAGAGTCACAAGGCTATGGCAGCGGAGATAAAAGAGCTGGATCGCCTACACTTCGCTACCAAAGACATCAATGCATATGATCCCATGCAAATTGTTAAGCAACATTTTCAAAGGATCGGTCATAATACGGGGTATTCATCAATGCCTAAAGCCGAAGATGAAAAGATTAAGAACTAGTACAATGCCAGAATGAAGACTCATCCAACGATGAAGACCAGTTCAACCCACAATCCGCTAGCTCAAGACTTGCAGGAGCAAGAGGGGGAGGAAATAACACCTCAAGTAAAGAAGATGGCTCGCAGGAAAAGGATCAGGTATTCATCCGGCGAGAGCAACAACAAATGGAAGGCCGATCCTTTAAACACAAGAGCTACTCAAACATAGTCAGAGTCCTAGAAAAGAAGAAGAAGAAGAAGAAGAGAGCAGGAAGTAGGATGAGTTGCTTGAAAAGCAACAGGCAGAAGAAGAAGAGAGGAGAAGGATAGAAGAAGAGAAATAGAGGCAGTCCCAGGAGGAGGAAGCAACGCAGAGGCTGGAAGAAGAACAATTGACTCAAGAGATGGAAGAGGAACAATTTGAGGAAGAAGACACCATCCAACCCATGGATGATGAGCTAGGCACTCCAGAAGAACAACCACTCACAGGAGGTCATCTTACATTTGGAGAGATGGGGATCACACCCCCACCAATAGATAGAGTCACAAATATTTGCAGCGTAACATTTGATGAGCTAAAGAAGAGAATTATGCAGCAAAGGCATAAATACTTTCCCAATGATCCTCAGAGCCCAGTCTCAGTCGCTACAAAGAAGGTGATACCTTCTAACACTAGAAGAAATCCATGGGCAGTCATGGTGACAAATGTTGCATTCGCTACTGCATCACAAGATAAATTAGAGTACCCATTGGATGAGAATGCCAGGTTGAGAACAAAACTTGCTGCTGTGGAGCAACAGGTAGAACATCTTGCGACAATGAACGAGCGACTGCCATCACAAAACATCAATATCGCAAAATGGCAGCCAACCATGCAAGAAGAACCAATGGAGGATACTATGGCTTGACTATATGGCAAGATGATACTTATATAGAAAATCATGGCTCCTCTCATTGGCATTCAAACAAATGCATAGAAAGTGGTGAAACTCTTGAAGATAGCGAATAGAGCGTTGATTAGATGCATGAGTGGGTTTCCAAATGTCTGGATGCTCCACAACATTTGGAAAGGAAAGACAAGGTCTTCGCCGAGATAGATAGAGTTCAATTGAGACTCCACCTATAGAATTACTCTCACCTTGGAGCACAGTTGGTTAATACTATCGCTGCATACAATTGGCTACATAATGGGTTTGAGTCTCTAGCACAGAAGCACGAGATGCCCACCATCAGAACCCTTGAAGCAATTAGAGGCAGACAGGTCATGTTCCAAGAGGTTAGGGATTACATTGAACAAATCGAACAAGCACATGAACAGGAAGGCTTGGAGGTCACCAAGGACATTATTTAGCAGTATGCCTTTGCACCAGTCATAGTGCACATGAACCTTTCATGGCTATGGAATAATGTATAGTCAAGCTCCAAGAACATACTATCAGAGGCATTGGAGGTGAAGATGAGCTATAAAGGGGACTTGCCAGATCGGATCGAAGCCATCACAAAGGTGTTCAGAGCATGGCACACCTATATCACAAATGAACTCCATGAAGAAGCAAATGATTTATCCATTTGATGAGTCTTTGTCCTTTTAGCAGTGTTGTCTTATTAGGCCATTGTCTCATTTGAAATTGTCTTATGTAATAAATGTTATGTAATGAAGTCCGAGGGACACATGTGGAATATGAAAAGCCACAGATTGGAATGTAATGAGTCATGTTAGAATATCAATACTGATAGAAGTCAAAGAGTCATGGGGAAGCTCAAAGGTCATTGTATTGGTTATAAATAGCTCCTCATAACTCAAGCAAAGGGCTTTTTGCAAGGATTTTGGAGGCTTAGCCTTGGCTTCTTTTGTACCACATAGGAGGTAGATTATTCTTTGGAGAAGCAAGTTGTGGCTTCGTATTCCACTATTGGATACAATATTTCATTGATGTAACAATGTTCTTGGGATCTTATGCCTATAATCAGAAGCTCAATGAGTCGACATTCCTTCATACATGATTTGCAGATGTAGTTGGACTATTTTGGTTATGTTGCTTTAATTATATACTAAGTTAATTAACTATTTTGTTGTTTAGCTATGGTTATTATTGAATGAATGCTGTTATGCTTTAACAATTGTTGTTTAGTATGTGGACTAATGTACAGGTACTCAACAAGTTTTCCTTTATCCCCGTGTCTCCCTTTAGGATAGTACTATTACTTTTTCTAATTGGTGGCTCGTTTTCCCTCACTAGCTGTGTAAGTCTCCCTTGCACACCTTACATTACGTGTCTCACAAAGCTCATATTCTTGTTGACTCAAAGAGGCAGTGCATTCACTTATGTTCGATTGTAACCAAGGCATTCCAACGGTGGCTGGACCATATGACCGGATGGGACTCCTACACCAAACTGTGTGAGGTCTAATTGAGACTTCACATCTGGGAGATCCCCTTACAATGTTGGCGGCATCCAACACTGTCAACAAAATCCAATGTATCATTGTATGACAAAGCATATTAATGTTTAGTATCACTTTGTGAGAGATATGATTATAAAGGAACTTGGTAGTGGTGAAGGTGGATACTTTGAAGAATATTGCAGATTCATTAACAAAATCTATTAGCTTTGAGAAGTTCTCGTGGTGTAGAAAAAAATGGGAATTATTGCCTTGTTTTGTTGATCATGTACTTCTATGAGCTCTTGTGTGCAAAGAAAATAAGCGGGAGAATGTTGGGTATGTGTTATATTCTTTGCATGATTACCTCCATACATTGTATGCTGCACTAGGCGTAACGGGGGCATTGAAGGCTAACTCACTAGGTTAAGCTATTTTGCATGATAATGTTCGAATTTCGACGAATTTAATTTCTAGGTGAACAAATTTGTTCATATTCATCTAGATTCATCCCACAAATTTCACTGTATTTTAAAGATGTCATTTCCAAATAATATCACAGTTAATTTACTCGTAAATTCATTTTTTAAAGGGGATTTGTTGAAAATCGTTTATTATACATGGTTTACAATGTACTCCTTAAGGTCCACTCCCATGATTGCATTCCTGCGAATTGTTGAAATGCATCGTTTGAAGGGTTTCAACAATTGTCACAAGGTACATAACACTTAACATACGATTTGTTGAAAGCGTAATGGTAATGTGGCTACACAATGTAATCACATAGTTGACAAAATCCCGTTGTATGAGTTGCCCAAGGCGCCACCATGAATGGAGGAATCACATGTGTGCACCTCGATTTTATGATAATGGCCCTGTAACTCACTCCATCGAATCTTGATATTGATATGGTCATGGATTTGATGTTAATTTTCCACCGTTCTATGCTTAATACAATCACTTAGCTCAATCTTTTCTTTAATTGGAAATCAAATTTAATCTTCCAATAATAAATAACAATTGTATATAGAATAGTAAATGCAATGTACAGTAGAAGGCAATCAAGAGCAATAACAAGAGACACAAGATTTGGTCAAAGATCAGGGAAAAACCCCACAAGGGGGAAAACCCTTTCAAATTCTTCTTCTATTAGATTGTGTTGTGTAACCAACTCAAAAAGAGAAGAAAAGAGATATAAACGCCTTAGAAATGAGCCACTTCGAGGGGGCAACCTCCAATACATTACATAAATGAACAATTCTTGGATGATACAATTCACAAAACCTCCTTTCTATATATAAGTCCATGGGGCCATAATGTAATCCTAGTGGGCCACAATGTAATCCTAGCCGACCTAACAATAATAATTTAAGGGCACAATAATAACAAAATGGGGGTTACAAGGGTACAATAATAACAATAAGGGGTTTACTACACTAACAACAATAAGGGACTATACTAGTAATATAGGGACCTAACATGCTCCTCTCCTTCAAAAAAAGTGTTGTCCTCAACGCTTGAGTAGCTCTGGGTGCTTTTGTATAAAATTCTCATCCTCCCATGTAGAATCTTCAGTGGGTAAGTTCTTCCACTTGATGAGATACTCCGAAATTGATCGATTCCGTAGTTGTCGAGTTCTTTTTTCCATGACTGCTTCAGGTTCCAATATGATTTTCCCTTCCCCATCAAGTTCTGGCAATACTGTTTGAACTGGAAGATTTTCACCTATAACCTTCTTTAAGCATGAAACATGGAAAATCGGATGTACTCGCGAAGAAGAAGGAAGCTCCAATTTGTATGCCATAGTACCAATCTTTTGCAACACCTTGTAAGGACCATAGTACTTTGGCGATAATTTATTATCCTTCTTTGCTTGCTTGAGGGACATTTGTTTGTATGGTTGTAGCCGTAAAAATACCCAATCTTCTACATCAAAACTTCTCTCGCTACGATGTTGATCTGCCTGTTGTTTCATTCGATTTTGTGCCAAATTCAGGTTATCCTTTAAGAGTTGGAGAACTTCTTGCCGATGCTCGATGTGATCTTCCACTGCTTGAACCTTCGAATTTTCCCTTAAAGATGATGTGATGGATGGTGGATGATATCCATAAAGTGCCATAAATGGGGTCATTTTTGCTGCAGTATGGAGGGAAGTGTTATACCACCATTCAGCGAGAGGTAACCACTTGACCCATTGTGTTTGTTTATCAGATACAAAACAACGAAGATATCCTTCCAAACATTTATTTACTATCTCAGTTTGACCATTCGATTGAGGATGATAAGATGAGCTATGAGCTAATTGAGTACCCAAACAAGAAAATAACTCCGTCCAAAAATTTCCAGTAAAAATGGGATCTCTGTCGCTCACAATAACCCTTGGGCTTCCATGTAGCTTTTGAATTCTGTCCATAAATGTAGTAGCAACTGTACTTGCTTTAAATGGATGAGATAATATACAAAAGTGTGCATACTTGGTAAGTCTATCAACTACCACCATGATGACACTCTTTCCTTCGGACTTAGGTAAACCTGTGATAAAATCCATTGAAATCTCCTCCCAACGTTGACCCGGAATGGATAAAGGTTGTAGAAGTCCTGGGGTCTTAATTGTTTCCACTTTATTCTGTTGGCAAACCAAACATTCCGCCACAAACTTTCGAATATCAGATTTAAGGCCATCCCAAAAAAATTCTTTCTTCACCCCGTGGTAAGTTTTTAAAAATCCTGAGTGTCCTCCTAAAGGAGAAGTGTGCAATTCCAGAAGAATCTTTTGTTTTAGTTGGGAATTCTTACAAAGATATAAGCGATTTTTGTACCATAAGGAATCATTTTTCCAACTAAATGTATCAGATGTACTAGGATCTTGCTGCAACTTTTGAATGAGTGTCCATACATCTTTGTCCTCCTTCCATTCATCTCTTGCTTCGGTTATCCAATCTGGTTGGATAATAGAAATGGCACAAAGCAATGCTTCCACCTCTTCATTCTTTTTTGAGAGTGCATCTGCAACAACATTAAGCTTTCCTTTTTTGTAGATTATTTCAAAGTCATAACCCAACATCTTTGTGACCCATTTTTGCTGCTCTTCTCACGATAGTCTTTGTTCCAAAAAGTGTTTAAGACTATCATGATCGGTTTTTACCTTGAAGTGTCTTCCCATTAGGTAAGTTCGCCATTTCTTTAGTGCATGCAGTATTGCTAACATTTCCTTCTCATAAATAGGTTTCCGTAAATACTTTCCTTTGATTGGACGACTTTCAAAAGCAATGGGTCTTCCTTCCTGCATTAAAACAGCACCAATTCCATTTCCTGAGGCATCACATTCCACAATAAAGGTTTTTGTGAAGTCCGGCGTAGCTAAGACCGGTGCTAGGCACATTGCCTCTTTAAGACATTCAAAGGCCTTAGTTGCTTCAGGAGTCCATGAAAATGCATCTTTCTTCAATAATGTTGTTAGAGGTGCTGCTATTCTCCCATAATTCTTAACAAACTTGCGATAATACCCTGTTAACCCGAGAAATCCTCGCAACTGCTTTATGGTTGTGGGAACTTTCCATTCCTTAATGGCTTTAATTTTGTTATGGTCCACTTTAACACCCTCGTGAGATACAATATGACCCAGATATTCCACCTCTTGTACTCCAAAGAAACATTTGGACTTTTTTGCATATAATTGTTTCTCCTGCAATAGTTTGAGCACCCCGTCAACATGTTCAACATGATCCTTCCAAGACCTGCTGTAGATTAGTATATCATCAAAAAATACTAGCACAAATTTTCTAAGGAAGGGTTTGAAAATGGAATTCATCAACCCTGAAATGTAGAAGGTGCATTGGTAAGGCCAAAAGGCATGACCAAAAATTCATAATGACCCTCATGAGTTCGAAATGCTGTTTTTGGAATATCTTCAGTCTTCATTCTAATTTGATGATATCCCGAACGAAGATCCAACTTGGTAAAATAAATTGCTCCATGTAATTCATCCAATAATTCATCAATCACAGGAATGGGAAATTTATCTTTAATGGTGAGCTTATTGAGCTCCCTATAATCCGGACACATTCGCCATGATCCATCCTTCGTGTGTACCAATACTACAGGAGCAGAGAAAGAACTTTGACTAGGTTGAATTATACCCGCCTCTAACATTTCTGCAATCATACGTTCAATTTCGCTCTTTTGGAAGTAAGGATATCTATAAGGCCCGATGTTTGGAGGAACACTTCCTGGAATCAAATGAATAGCATGATCATGATCACGAATAGGTGGGAGTCCTTTGGGAGTTTCAAACACCTTGGAATGATTGTCCAAGACTTGTTGGAGATCTCCAGAAATAGATGATTTTGATGTTGGAACTTCTAGTGAGCATAATTGTGCAATTACGCCTCGTTGTTCTTTCTTTAGAAGCTTTGTCATGACATTAGAGCTTATTATCCTTCCCGGCTTCCCCGCAATACCCCGTAATTCGACTTCCTTTCCTTCTGAAAAAAAATTCAAGAAAAGTTCTTGAAAATTAAAAGCTACCGTCCCCAAAGATTGTAACCATTGTACTCCTAGTACAACATCAACACCTCCCATAGGAATGGAAATCATTGGACTAGTCAATACATATTCCCCCATGGTTAGCTTGATATTATGGCATTTTCCAGAGCAATTTATAGCTCCTCCATTTGCAACCATCACTTGACATTCTGGTGCTGGGTATAGGAAACAATTTAATTCCTTGGCTACCTTATAATGAATAAAATTATGGGTGCTACCCGAATCAATCAACACTATTACCCTTTTCTTCTTTATATGTCCTTCTATCTTGAGAGTTTGAGGAGTGGTAATTCCTGCCAGTGCATTACACGATATGGTCGGATTCATTTCTTCCTCTTCTAGGGGTGGTTCCCGGTGTATATCCTCTTCTTGTTCATTTTCTTCTTCTTCTTCACAATCTATGTAAAATAATTTCTTCTCAGCACACTTATGACCTTTAGTGTATTTGCTATCACAACTGTAGCAAAGCCCTTTTCCTCTTTTTTCTTCCAATTGTTGTGGTGTCAACCTTGTAGGTTGTGGAAATCTAGGCGTAGCAACACTTCCTTCTTTATAGAATTGAGTGGTAGGCTTCCTTATCGCCATAATTTTACATTCAACTTTTCTTGCCAACCCGAATGCCTTCTCCAATGAATCAAGTTCCAAAACGCGAACTTCATGTTGGATGTTATCCTTTAAAGTGCCTATGAAGAGATCAATCCTGTGTTCCTCTGGAATATCAGTTACCCTTATATTCAATTTTTGGAAGTCCTCAATGTGCCGCCCCACTAAACCCTTTTGTTTGAGATTTATCAATTGGCTAAAGAAGGTGTTGCTCTTTGTATCCTCATAATGTGCTATCATTTCCTCCGTAAAAATTGACCAAGTGACAATTTTTTTACGGAGCAAAGCCATCGATACCATACAAATGTATTTTGTTCTAAATGTAAAGTTGCAATGCGTACCTTTTGTGTGTTTTGCACATTATGGAGATCAAAATATTGCTCCATCCGTAGTATCCATGTTACAGGATCCTTTCCATCAAACTTCCTCATATCCATTTTTGGAATATGGTGGTTCTTCCCACCAACATTCGAGTTTATGAAATCACGATTAACATTTATTTTGTTCTCATCATGAGGTTCTTCTCCTATATTTCCGCCATTAAGAATCATTTCTGGTTTTAAGCTTGTCATCAAGCCTTCCATGTATGCTTTTAGATCATTCTTCATGTCATCCATCTTAGCTTCCATGCCGACTTCCATGCCATCCATCTTAGCTTCCAAACCATTCATCTTAGTTTCCACGCCTTTCTTCAAAACTTCCATTTCATTGTTTGTTGTTCTTTGCGAGAGCGAAATTTGTTGCATTTGCTCTTGTAATTTTGACATGTCATGTTGCCATTCTTCATCTTCATGAGTAATAGTAGAGCCTTCTAAAGGTTTAATGGGTGTTGAATTCTTTTTAGGGGCCATTTCAGACTCCAATATTGATATCTATTCTACAATAGGCCCTTGCAATCAATTCAACTTGATTCTTCAAACAAGACTTATGCAATTCGGGAAAAAAATACACACCTTTTACTAGCTTTGAGGAGCTCGATATTGAAATTGTATTATCTTTGTGCTTGAAAATCTTCGATATCTGAAATTCGGCCCTGTAGTAGCCCTCTGAAGCTTCTTTCAAATGCCACAGGTCTGACCTGATTTTGATGCTCCAAGACAAAGTTGTGTCCAATCTCCCACAATGACCTAATTCTGGACTGGTTCAGTAGAGCGAACTTGTACGACTTGCCACGTGTCACTGTTTTGTCCTTTGTCTCCGAAATTGATAGCGAAGAAACTACAGGCTGTGTACTTGTGACCACTTTTGACGGCACTCCAATCCAATCTTCAGAGAGAGAGTTATTGAACTTTTCCCACGATCACCTCTTTGAGATGAAATTCAGGAGCCTGAAAAAGCACTACCTTCCACAGATCATATCTCCAAAAAATATTGCGAACCAAGTTCTGAAATTTTTTGACGAATTTCCTCAGGATTTCAGCTTCGCACCATATGAATTTCAGACTCTGAACCTTCGTACAAAAAAAATTTATAGCGCAAATGCCACGATGACCTGTTTATGAGCCTGAAAAAATACCTAACTTCCACAGATGATATCTCCTCAAATATTGCGAACCAAGATCTGAAATTTTTAGACAACCTTCCTCAAGATTTCCGCTTCGCACCCTAACAATTTCAGCTTCTGAAGCTTCGTATAAAAAAAGTTATAGCGAAAATTCCACGATGACCTGTTTGGAGCAGCGAAACCCTAGAATCCCAAAGCTCTGATACCAAATGTTGTGTAACCAACTCAAAAAGAGAAGAAAAGAGATATAAACGCCTTAGAAATGAGCCACTTCGAGGGGGCAACCTCCAATACATTACATAAATGAACAATTCTTGGATGATACAATTCACAAAACCTCCTTTCTATATATAGGAGTCCATGGGGCCATAATGTAATCCTAGTGGGCCACAATGTAATCCTAGCCGACCTAACAATAATAATTTAAGGGCACAATAATAACAAAATGGGGGTTACAAGGGTACAATAATAACAATAAGGGGTTTACACTAACAATAATAAGGGGCTATACTAGTGATATAGGGACCTAACAGATTGTCATCAAATGTTCAACAGAGATATTACAATGTTCCAATTCATCAATCAAGAGTCAAAGTCAACCCTTTGATTATCTAACAAAACCAACCAATCGATATACAAAAGATGACCCCAATAGTCAGGTTTGGACAACAAGTCAAATTTGAAATTTTGGTCAAAGTCAAGAGTAGTTGTAGCAGTGCCAAATGGTCAACGGTCAATAGGCCTCCAAAAGAGCTCGGTCATTTGTCAAAAAATGTGGCCTTGAATGCTTGTCAAAGTGCAGTCAAAACAATCTCAAAACAATCCTTCAAATTTTGGCAAAGTTAAAGTCAAAGTCTACTGAAACCTTAGTTGCAGATCTGCGGTCAACCAAGGTCAAAGTGCCCGGAAAAGTTTCTCCTCCTTGCCAAAGAATTCAGCCTCCAAAATAGATGCAGAATCTCACGTGAAAATGAGTAAAATTAAGCCCAAACTCCAAAAAGCCAGCACTGGTAAGGGTTGGTCAAAGACAAAATTTGGCCCAGTCACAAGTCTTCTCTCTCCTCGCACGTGTGAAAGAGCCCTGCAATTTCCAGAAGTAGTCGAACCTCCAAAGAGAAGAAGAAGATGTGTGATAATGATGTCCAACTTTTGTTTAATTGAGGGTTTTCTATTAAAAATAATATTTTATCTTGACCAAATTAATTTCTTCCAAGTGCAAAGAGGGTCTTCTTTGGATGAGGAAGACTGTCCAAAGGAGGGAATTTGTCCCTGAGCTGCCAAATTAACATCAGAGACTATGTCCCTCAAAGTCCCTACACTAAATCTTGATATTAACATGGTCATGGCTGCATATGCTATTACAAGTTTTAATTTTACCCCATATAATATATATAAATGATGATATTTATAATATCAATGTTGACTTTAGATTAAACTGTTTATAAAAGTGATTTAATTTATAAATTAATATTACAGAGTGTTATCACGCAAATATGTATTGACAATCCTGCATGATACTTTTAAATAGTGAACCCTGTCATGGTTGAAAACCTGTTTGTTTGAACTGATGTTTTCAGTCTTTGGGGATGTTCCTAGATGATGCATGCTTTTCTCTGCTTAATATTCTCGCATAAAACTTCAATTTGATTAGCATACAACATAGATTCATTTTTGACTTGTCGATAAGCAACCAAAAGTGAAGTAATTCTTTAAAATGGAATTTGTAATGGTGAAAATTAGATTTCTTAAAGTAATAGTAGCAATGAAATTGAAAGTGATGCAAGAAACAAATGTGCGCCTCTAGTGAAATAATTCAAAACAAGTGCATTTCAATATACCATCACATTGCATAAAAATTCATTCAATGGCCTCCAATACATTCAAAAATTTAGAATCAAACATAATTGAATAAAATCACAAATTACCCTAGAAGTTGGTTGCACCATAATCAATACTAAGTGGTAGGATGTCGTAAGTTCCTTCGCTTGTGGTGGGGCTAGTGGTATGAGAGACAAAAACACAAAAAAGTGAGATCTCCACTGCTACCAAAGCATCTAAGAAACATTGTCCAACCCTTGTATCGATTCTCCAATATGCATATATGGAAGAAACATTTCCTCACTCAAACTAGTTGATCTTCTTATCATTCCCCCTGCTTCCCAAGGATGAGAATGGAGCTGAAGGAAGGTAACCACAGACCAACCTTTAGGTCAGGTAGCTAGTCTTACCAAGACTAGAGAGGGCTCTCTCAATGTCACTTAGCAGTCAAAAGGATGACTAGATATAATGTTTTAGGCTAGTTATGATGCTCAGTAGATTAGGGTTTTTGTTTGTTTGGAGTTTTGTTGGATAGGGATGATAATCAGGAAGCTAGGTCTAGGGTTTTGGTCTGAATTCAAACGTTTAGTTGCAGAGGTAAGGGTGAGGCCAGGTAGGTAAGCTAAGAAGCATGCTTAATTTATCATTGTGTATAGAGTGAACTGAGAGGGAGTCAAAAAGAGCAATAAAATGAATTCATTCATTAGAAGAGCAGAGACAATTTGATGAAAATCTTATAGAAAACATAGCATGGAAAACATGGTTTTTGTCAATAAACTGATAAGACTTAGCATAAAGAAGCATATATGTGAAAGATGGATAACATAACATTCAACATGATAACTTTACTGAGAAATACAAATACTCAAAGGCATACCACTGGAGTGTCAACGCTATGTCTGCAACATTGTCCTTGATTTTATTAGCAAAATCTTGTACAATAGCTCCATTACAAATAACAACTATCCAACCTCTAAAAGGACTTGAGGTGGATTACTTATAGAAAATAGAGTTCATGACCTCATAGGGTCGAAATCTTATCCAAAAAACATCATATTTACATTAGATGAGTCACTTCCTAGAATCTAGGGAAGTTATAAACTTATCCTGGAACTTTAGCTAAGGACTAGGAGTGCATGTCCCCCCCATTAAATTACATGTTTCCTCATCATAGAGGCAAAAACAAACTCAAACACATCAAATGCCACCTCATGGGACAACTAGCATCGAATTTCTGGAGTTTTCTGGGCATGACCGCTGTTTGAGAGGAATCCTATGTAGAAACGTCGTGCCTGTAGTAGAAAGGTCACGCCAATTTTGGAGATGCGTTGCGCTAGTTCAGGGCTGATTTTGACCCACTTAGGAGCATCCAAATGCAAATATGAAAGTTGTGCTGAGTAGCCCTGTGAGTCTAGTTTCCAAAGCACTTTGAATTTTTGGAAAACACCCACAGGAAAGCCTCCAAAAGTGGTTTTTCCCAACCTCACTCAAGAAGCGCCGCCCCCGGTCCAAAACAGTGGCAGAAGCATAGAAATGAGGCAATTTTTTTATTTTTCTTCAAAACCAGAGCTTGTCATGGAAAACCAAATCCAGATATGGCATGTACTAGCCAAGATACATCCATCCATGTAAGAAAATATTGATTTGGAAGCTCTGAGAGAAAGCGTCGTGCCTCGACGCGATGCTTCTGTGGAGACAAAATTTCCAGATTTGTGCAAAAATCATCAAAAATACAAAAGGTGCTCAAAATTGACCAAAACTTGTTCTATAACACTTGTGGAGGATGGGCTAAACAACCATGGATGCCTCAGCAAGGAGGTCTAAGTTGTCCTTCTCCTAAAGCTTCATTTGAGCTTCTTTAAGCTTTTTTTTTCACTTGTTTGAGCTTGATTTGTGAAATTTTGTTCCTGGCGCAATAATGATTGGCCATATGTCTCTGGAGGTTATTGTTCTTTTTAGCTTTCTTGAGTAGCTTCTCAAGGTGCCCATTAACCCTATCAAGTCAATACTCTCTATCTTGCTTGATTTCATCAAGAATAAGCTCATCAAAACTCTGCCAACCCGATTTAGGAGTTGCTGATTCTCTTTCTCTTTGAAACACCTTCTTGAGGCCTCTTGTCCTTGGTCTTCTTGTTTTTGTTCCAACTTCTACATCCTCCAGCTGATCATCATCTACTATCTCTTTGCCCTTGCCTTTATCTACCTCAACATGTACCTTTGGCTTGCCTTGGAGGAGCAATTTCACCTTTAAATGAAGATTTTCTTGCTGTAGGAATGTGATCTGAGAATTTGCAATTGAGAAAATTTCCCTCAACTCCGCTATTTCCTCATATTTATCTTTGATAATTTCCACAAATGATTTATCCTTCACCTTCTCTTCCATGTCAACTTCTAAGGATGCTTGTTCATCATGGTTTTGCAATGGTAACTCACCATCATGGCTAGGTGGCTGATTCGTTGTTTGTCTTTGGTCAGGTGTAGTTTCAGGTGCCAATACACCTCTAATGGTCTTGGGAGGAAAAACCATTCTCTTTCCCTTCTCATAGGTTTGAATGATCTCAACCTTAGGTGTTTTTGAAATATGAGCCTGCCTGCTAGAAGAGCCAATCTTCTTTGGCTGTATTGATGCTGTGCTATGAACAGTGGGCGTGTTAATCCAAGTTGTCATTGATGGCAACAGGTTGATGAAGGAGAAGCCAGACTATGACCCTATGATTGATAAGCCTAACAATGAAGATGACCTCTTGCTTTCTGCACATAAATATTCAAGGACAATTATAAAGAAAAATAAATTTTCTCTATCTTGGAGGCAGAATTTTTCTATGAGACCTTCTCCATCCTCTAGAGTATAATTTTAGCTTTCTAATGAGCCCTCATTTGCCTCCTAACTCCAAATAGTTTATGAGAACTGGAATTTTTAAGATAGAAAATCATATCTGCTACACAAGCCGACCTATGCCCAGTTATGATAGTTGGCCCCTCTTCCAAAAGCTGTGTCTGTTCATTTGTATGACAAATTCGTATATAAAGAAATTTCGGTTTTCTAGTTTACACACAGCAGCTCGGTGAAAAAAACAGAGATCTCAGAGCATAAGAGAGAGTTCACAACTTGTGAACTAAAGAAGTCGAGAAAACATTGTTTGGGTTAATTTGGTGTTGGGTTATCTCTACTACTCGAACAAAAAGGAATACATACACCTGATCTCTGTGTTTCAGTCCAGATCAAGGATCGGTTCACCTTCAACACTTCAGAACTGCAGTTAATAAAGCTCGGTTCACCTTCAGCACTTCAGAACTGCAGTTAGTAAAGCTTGGATCACCTTCAGCATTTCAAAAACTGTGGTTAGTGAAGCTAGGATCACTTAGAGCACCTCGGAACTGTGGTCTTCACCACCTGTGATACAACTATGGAGGCTAGAAGGTTTATATCTATTTCGGTCAACATTTGAAGAGCTCAAGAATGTGTGGACATCTGAACAATAACACATTGAAGGGGTCAGACTTAAAGAAACATAACGCTGGAACCTTTACCCAGTGCCTCGGACTTGTGACAAGATCACTAAGTTCGGATACCTTGTGGAGAATCTAACAGTGAACTCGAGCCTATAGCTAAGCAGTTGAAGGTCTTGTGAAAAGCTCGGGCTGCAAAAAGTCTATTAGCACAGTGAGCTCAAACTTGTTGTTGCCTTTCTTGGAGAATACCTCGGACCTTTTACTGCCTTTGTTGGAGAGATAACTTAGTCTTGTGATTGATGAACAACGAACAGTGAAGAATGTTGAAGGTGTGTGGAGATTTGAGCGATGTCTAGAACAGTGAATTTGGAGGCCTGTACAAGTGAATAACTTGAAGATCTTGGACAGTGAGCATATTAAAAATTTGAAGCAGTATTGTGGAGAAGATTATCAATTGTTGAAGTAAGTCTTTCATACACTCTATTTGTTAAAAAGTTGAAGGGTTGGAGCCCTAGGGGTTGGAGCCTCTAAAACAAGGTTGGAGCCTGAAAAAGATACGGTTGGAGCCTCTAAAACAAGGTTGGAGCCTTGAAAGAGATAGGGTTGGACCCTAAAAAGTCCAAGTTGGTGCTTGGCAACAGGTTGGTGCCTGATTCATTGAAGGGTTGGTTCCCTCACACATCTATTGTACTCAATTATTTGAAAAGGGACTGAAGTTCTTATTAATTCTTAATAATATCATTATTATACACCTCTCTATTTTTAATTGTGAAGAATCTAACTGGCAAAAATTAACAATTGAAAAGAAATACTGATTCACCCCCCTCTCAGTATTTCCAACAGGGCGGACTAGTAGCAGGAGCTAATGCTACTTTCTCCATGAAAACTTCCCAGGTTATGTTGTTTGCTGAGAGTTGGTGCATAACAATCATCTTTACCAAACCATGGTGAAATAGGCTGGGATGAGGATTTCTACCTTTGCTTTGTACTTTTTTTGCCATCTTGACCAAGCTCCTAAATAGATAGTTTGACAAATTGAGAGAATTGGTAGCTGTGAAGTGCATTAGTAACCTGACATGGTATTGGTACAATCTTGAAAATCTTCCCTCGTATGTGAAATATTTCATGATGAGCTTCATTAATGGGGCATACTTATCAAGTAGATGCAGGAAAAGGAAAACATGTTCAGGTTCATCTCTGCAGTGAGGTTTTAGAATAATGGGGCATACTTATCAAGTAGATGCATGAAAGGGAAAACATGTTCAGGTTCATCTCTGCGATGAGGTTTTAGAAACATTGGGTAGTTTTGAAGGTCCAATTCCATGCCCTTGAACCAAACTTCTCCTTCATTTGGAATCCCCGTTGCTGAAGTGATAACCTCTGCTGATAGAGTGAATTCAATGACTGCAATGGCAGCCTTGTATCTATTGAAGTTTGTGGCGAAAAGGGTAGTCAATGGGGCATGACATCCTATCTCCATGATCTTCTCACAAAATCTCAGACATCCAGTGTTTTCAAAACATCTTTTGGCATATGGAGAGGCATTAAGTTCCTGTAGTGTGGATGGCTCAAATCTAGAGTGGTGGCCTCCCTTGTGAGCCTTCTTCTCACCCTCCATGCTATTTGTGAATAGGATGAAGCCCTCCTAGATGAAATGAGTGAGTATGGATGATGAATTTGGGAAAACAGGGGATATATGGATGGGGTAGGTTTAGGGGCTGTGATGAGGTATAAGGAGGTTGATGAAAATTCCCCCAAAATTTGAGGCCGTAGGGTAATATGTTAGCTTGAGTATACAGGTGGAATTACTTGAAATGGGTATAGGGAAGTGGGTCAAAATAGGAAAACATAGAGATTTTCCAGTTTTGCTATGGGTGTAGTGGGGACTTAGGGTTTTGATGGAAACAAGGGTAAAGGGGACAACGAGTGATAGGGGGTGTTGTGGTAGGGTTTGTTAAGGATAAATAAAAGTTTAGATGGTAGGAAAAAGGGTCTCCAATGGCCTAAACCAATCAAGAAAGGAGAAACCCTAAAACATAGGAGAGCAAAACCCTAAGGATAGAAAACACTTATACAATCATGAATTGACTTGAAGAAGGTTTTGGAAGTGTTTACTTACTAGTTTTGGAGGTCATAGGAGGTTTGCAGAGTTGTTTTGAAGCTGATTAGGAGGCTGATATGCAAAAATGTAACACTCTTTTGCAGAAACATAGCGCCAATACCCATAAGTGTCGCGCTGTCTCAGAAACATTGCGCAACATTTAGAAATGTCGTAGAGCTTCCAAAAGCATAGCAAAATGGATTTCTTTTCAAATTTTTCCAGTTTTCTTCCACCTTTGACAATGGTAAGGTATTCTGAAGGTGAGAGATGCACTTTTATCGGGCAAGAGGAGATAAAATGAGTGAATGAAATCACTTTTTCCCTTTTATAACATTAATAAAAGCACCTTTTTTGTCATTTAGTGAAAACATGAATTTTTTGAAGAATACTTTGCTTTTTGAGTATTTTGATAATGAAAGAAGCTTTTGAAAGAAGACAAATTGTCTCTTTTTATTCACCTACCTAAGCTAACTCCCTTTTAAAGATTACTTTGTATGATGGAAGTGAATGACTTCTTTTTACCTTTTTTATGACAAATTTTGGACTTTTATGGAGGCGAAGTGAAAGACACCTAGACATTGACCTAGGTGAAAACATGGTGACTTAACGTGTGACTCCAGATGAAAATGAAGACATGACTCATGAAATGACAATAACCATGAATAATTTGAAGGGAGTAGCTTTTAAAAACCTAGACATATCCAACGATCAAAATTTTATTTGAAAACTGACTTGGAAATGTAAATTTTGACCTATAACAATTGCTAGACAAATTTGAAAGAGTACATATTGATCACTGAATATTGGGCACTAACATTTGCTCCAGCTAGGGATGGCAGCTCCTTCAGGAGGTGTCAAGAACACCGTAGATTAGGTAGCCTTATCCATTTGGCGATGGAGTCAAAACTGAAAGCTGAAACAACTTCGACAAACTGCAAAAACTGACTTAACTTTTTGGAAGAAAAACATCAGCTAAAAAAAAAAAAAAACTTTCGGGCTTCAAACTTTTGCAACAACTTTTTATTCTTGATAACATATAAAGGTGGTATTTACAATGAAAGTGAACCTGTTTCTTCAAACTTAGGTAAGGTAGTGTTTGAGGAACCTACCATTCACCGATCCTCCCATAATCTCTTGCATGTCAAGATCTTCTAACAAGAATGCCTTATTTCCTCTGAATGTTGTGATCTTGTATGGACCTTTCCATAAATTATCAAACTTACCATGCTTACCATTGTCTTCATTCCGGGCACCCCACCGAAGGACAACATCTCTACTTTGAAATCATCAGCTTTGGTCTTCTTGTCATCCACTTTCTTGATTTTCTCCTGAAGTTTTGAAGTATGATTGAAGACTTCTTCTCTTGTTTGCTGTAAATGAATCATTTGATTGATTCTTCGTTGGATATCATTTGGTTCACTGTCGATCTCTTGCAGAATTTTCATCACTGGGACAATTAAAGAAGTGGGAAATACTGTGTCAACACCATACACAAGCTGAAAATGTGACATTAATTGATCTCTTCGTGCTATTTCTATCCGCCCATAGAGCATTTTTGATCTTCTTGTGCCAATTTCTCTTGTTCTCTTGCAACAACTTCTTAATTATATTCACCAATGATTTGTTTGACGATTCAGCTAACTCGTTGCCTTGAGGATAATATGCTCATCGCCACTTTATGAAGTAATCAGTGGTTGTGAGTATCCATTTATGCTGAGCTGATCAAGGAGGATGGATCTCACCAATGAAATCAAGACCCCACTCCTGGAAAGGTGCTTGAATTGCGATGGGTTTTAAGGGCAGTGACAAAAGCTTTCTTTTTCCTTGAAAAATTTGACATTCATGACAACTCATGACAACCTTATACACATCTGAAAATAAACTTGGCCAATAAAAGCCAAGCCTCAAAATCTTATTTGCTGTAGTCTTCCAGAAAAGATGACCACCACAGTCACCTTTATGAAAGACATTCATCACTTTTTCAACTTCTCCTTCTACCAGGCAATTCAACAACACTCCACTCGGATCTTTCCAATACAAAGCATTGTTAAAGATACAGTACTTAAGAGCCCTCAACTTCAAAGATCTAGATTTACTACTAGGGAAGCTGAGAGGAGGATTCAAGTGTTGCAAAACATAAAGAATATCAACGTACCATGGTGATGAAATAAATATTTCAGATACTTGAGGTAATGAATCAGCCTCTTGCTCTTCAGATAATGCAACAATAAATATGATGTGTAAAGCATGAAGATTGGAGTCCACCATAAGCTTTGCCAAGCCTTGTCCCTTGATCAGTTTTGTAGGCTTGATCTCCAAGCCATACTCCAACATAGCATCAATCCATTTGCCACACCGACCTTCAGGATCATTTTGTGTAAGTACATCTTTGACAACAACGCTTGGAACATATGCAATCACATAAGAATGAAGAATATAGACTCGGAAGTCCTTCAATGCTTTAACTATCGCCAAGGCCTATTTTTCAATGATATTGTACTTCAAGGCCGCATCTTTAATGATTCTACTGAAGAAAGCGATGGGCTGTATTGTTTTCTGATTTTTCTTTTGCATGAGGACAACAACTAGTGTATGCTCCGAAGCAAAGGAAAAAATGATGAAATCAAGTTTGTAATATGGACTAATAAGAATAAGAGCGTGAGATAAAGCAAATTTTACTTGATTAAAAGACTTCTTTGCTTTTTCAGACCATTTTACTTCACTATATTTCTTCAGCATGTCAGTAATTTGCCTTAAGTGTTCAACAACATTAGGAACAAACCTTCTTAGAAAATTGATTTTACATTGCATGACTGAATCTCCTTCTTGCTTCTAGGAGAGTCCAAGCTCTGAATCGCTTCAATTCTTGAAGGATCTATTCGGTTGCCGTCTTTTGAAATGATGTGGCCCAACAATAATCCTTCCTCCATAACAAACTCTTCTTAGGATTCAGCGATATGCCCAATTTCCTGCATCTCTGAAAAACTATTTTCAAGTGCTGCAAGTGTTGCTTATCTGTCTTGGAAAAAACAGTGATATCATCAAGATAGATGACCAAGAAGACATCCTTTTCATTGGCGAAGGCAATGTCGATTGCTCGTTGAAAATTTGCTCTTGCATTTTTCAATCCAAAGGGCATTTTGGCATACATGAAGGTAGCCCATGGTGTTGTAAAGGCTGTCTTTTCTTGATCATCTGGATGGACTAAAATTTGATTATACCCAGAGTATCTGTCCAACAATGAAAGTTTGGAAGATCCAACTACCCTTTGTAGAATATGGTCCATTTTTGGCAGTGGGTCATTGTCTTTTAGCGACACTTTATTCAGATTTCTGAAATCTATACGCAAGCGAATTTCTCCGGTCTTCTTCCTTACTGGCACTAAGTTAGACATCCAATTTGAGAAGCAAAGTGGAACTATAATACCAACATTAAATAACCTGTTTACCTCTTTTTGAATGGAGGGCAACAACTTGGAATTCATTCTCCTCAATTTCTGGCAGAAAGGCTTCTGATTCGGTTTCAAAGGAATAGTATGCTGAATTATACTCTTATCATAAATTTTCAGATCAGAATACTCCCATGCAAAAACATCAGTAAATTGAGACATGAGCACTGCATATTTACCTTTCATCTCTGGGCTCAAATATTTTGAAACCTTGACTATCTTGGGCTTTACAGGAGTGCCAAAATTAAGATCTTCCACTCCTACTTCTGTTGGCAGCATGGTCGGTTTGCGTGCAACATCGTCTTGATCAAAAAGGTCCTCCAAAGGCACACGACCTATAGGAATGGAGTTGTCTTTCAGTTGAAGTACTTTCATTTTTGCTGCATGCGTTTCTTGGTCATTTTCAGAAAATTTGTCATCCATTTGTAAATTCACAAATTCCTCTTCCGTCTGCAAGAAGTCGCTGATCTGTTTGTCATCTTGAAAGACCTGCCAATATTGAACATTATTCATAACAACAGGGTGATGTTTGACGTTTATTTCATACTTCTTATTGGGATACAATGGAATTTTAAACATGCTGGCCGAAGTGGCAAGAGAACCAGCAATAACATTGTTATCCCTTGGGATCAAAGACAAATTGTACTCGGTGAAGGTCTTGAGGATATCTAATACTGCATTTTGTAAGCTTGCATCCTAGGATGCTTGACTTGGTATTCCTCCTTTGATTTGCTTTATTACCAATTCAGAGTCGCCATACACAAAAATTTTCTTGGCACCTAACTTCTTGAGAATTTTTCAAGCCGGCTATCAAAGCCTCATACTCTACTTCATTGTTCGAACAATTGAATGCTAGCTTGTAAGAGGACATTCGAACATTAGGAGGAACGTTAAGAGACTGATTTATAGGGTTGTGAATTCACACTCCCAAGGCTCCATCGAAGTACATGGTCCAAAACTACTCTCTTCATCAGGATGCTGCAAATTAGATGACTGAACTTTACTTGCTGATTGAGAAAGGTTTGCTGTACCAAAAAGTTCTGTTTCTTTCACTATTTCATCTCTTTTTTGGGCTAATGCGCTTGGTTCCAGACTACTTGGCATCTTTTCTCGATTTTCTGCATTTGCAATTTCTAAAACATAATTTGAAAACTCCGAAATTTTTGCCTTTTCTTCAATCAAAATTTCTGAAGATGCTAACATTGATCATTGAAAAAAATAAAAGATTCTAAATTCGTGTGAACAACATGTATGGGGTGATTATTAGGCTTTTCTCTGCTACTGATCATGTACTTCATTTCAATGTTTTAAAAAACGGAATCGGTCAGGTACCAGGCTGAGGTAATGACTCTGTAATGACTCGGAATCGGTAATGACTCGGTCGACTCGGTTTCAATGACTCGGTTTTGTAAAAAATACATTAAATATTAATTTTTTTGTATAAAAACATAAATTTAAAGATTTTTATTTATGTTTCCAAACACAAAGCATTACAATATAGACAAAAGACAACATATGATCAAAGTAGGCTCATGAATATATCCATTATATCAAAATTGCACCCAGTGCACTGTCCAAGGACCAATACATGATGATGATATAGAGATCAAAACAAAAAACATAACTAAGGAGGCTCCAAATGGCCTCTACAAAAAAACATGAATAGTCACTAGTAACTAGTAACTACTGCTAGTCATCTGACTCTGACAAGCCAATGTCCTCTTCCTCAAACTCTGAACCATCGGGGGAAGGCGCTCGCTCCGCCTCCTCCTCTGAATCAACATCCTCAACTGGAACTATACCCTTGCCCTTACCACCTTGAGAATCAGATAGACGAGCTATGCGTCTCCGTCGTGGCTGACTAGAGGAAGTGCCTGTACCTGCAGCGGCTGCAACTGGATGGCCTGGGATTGGGTCTGCTACTAATGGATCTACATTGAGCATAGTCGCCTCCATATCTAAATCGAAGTCAAGTGAACTCTCCCTGTCAAACTCTGGCGGACAAGACTCCACTACCCAATCTGATGTTGGATCAATATCCTCCAACACAATGGGATCTGAATCAGGTCTTTTGTTCAACAATTGGTTCCGTCTTAGTAGAAGGTTGTACTGGACAAACACTAGATCATTTAACCGTTTTTGCTCCAAACGGTTTCTCTTGTGTGTGTGAATCCTCTCAAAGACAGACCAATTGCGCTCACACCCAGAAGCACTGCAAGTTTGACTCAAAATGCGGATTGCAAACCTCTGCAATTCAGGACAGTGGGCACCAGATGCCTCCCACCATTGTGCTGCAAAAAATGAGTTTCAGTTAGCTCAACAATTTATATCCAACTTTGAAATTGAAATTATAATTTTATAAACAATTATACAAAATAATAAATTATAAAATATAAATTTGAAAATTGAAATTCTTTGTTTACCTGACTCATCTGATTCCCTTGCAATCCTTGCAAGGTTCTTGCCAAAGGTACTAGTGGCATGGCTGAACATAGTGATCTGCCTGTGTATCGTCAACTGCTCACTTTTTGTGGGGATCATGCGATCAATGCAGTCAATCAATCCATCTCTAACCTCCCCAGTCAAAGCTCCTGTTCCTTGAGCTTTATAATGATACCTTGGGTTCAGAAAATACCCAGCTGCATGTATCGGGCGATGGAGTTGATTGTTCCATCTCTGATCAATGATTTCCCAAATGGGCCCATACTTAGCCACTCTGTCCTTGCATGCTGCCCTTATCTGCTCCCTTGCTTGATCCATAGCCTCATAAATGAAGCTCATAGCCAATCTTTCCCCATCCACCAAGCGCAACACCTTAACCAATGGCTCAGCAAGTTTCACAATGTTTGCTGCCTTTTTCCAAAATATTTCTTCAACCACTTTCCCTTTCATGTCTTTGCCATCCTGTTTGCAAGAGAACTGACTTTCATTCCATTCATCACTAGAAAACATCTTTTGCAAGTTTCTTTGTTGGGCACCCATAGATTGCAATGTCAAAAAATGTGTTGCAAATCTAGTGATGGCAGGCCTAATAAGTTCCTTGCCCCCTGTGTATTTCCTCATCAGACTCAGAATCCATGAGTGATTGTAAATATATTTTGTGATGCATTTGGCATGCTCTACAGTGTTCTTGATCCAATATATTTTGCCAATATCCTCAAGCATGAGGTCTATGCAATGTGCAGCACATGGGGTCCAAAAAATGGTTGGGTGTTTTTCCTCTAACAATTTACCAGCAAGAACATAGTTAGAGGCATTGTCTGTGATGATTTGAACAACATTTACCACCCCCACCTCTTCAACAACCTCCTCCAAAAGCTGTAACAACAACTGTGCATCTTTCACCCTATCAGATGCATCAACTGATTTCAAAAATATGGTTCCCCGTGGGCAAAAGACAAGAAAGTTTATGATGGTACGGTTCCTCTGATCAGTCCATCCATTTGACATGATGGTACATCCTGTACGTGCCCATGAGTTTTTGAACTCTTTCAAATAATCATTAATGTTTGAAATCTCTCTTTGCAAGAAAGATCCTCTTAACTCATGTAGAGTAGGAGGTTTGAAGCCCTTTCTAGCAGCATATATGGCATCAAAAATAGGTTCATAATATGGTGAACGAGTAGCATTGAAGGGAATATCAGCATCGTACCACCATCTAGCAATGTACTCACAAGCATCATCTCTCAATTCTTTTTTCCAATGAGCATCTAAAGTGGGCTGCACAGTTGGAGGACTAGGACCATATGCAGTTGCACTATCAGGGGGAGATGAGGGCACAAAAAAACTTTTAATAGTACCCTTATTTCTCATTGCACCCTTACCCTTGTCAGAAATAGACTCCCTAGAGGGAGGAACATAGCGAAAGGGGTTTTTTGATGCATCAGTGGAAGGGATATATGAGGAATCCTCATAATTAAAAGATTCAAAACTTGAGTTGGCAGCGATCATATGTTGTAGATTCCTCTTCCTCCCAATTTCAGCATGTATTTCTTTTTGCCTATTTTTGTCTTGCTCAAACTTGTCAAATTGTTCTTTCAACTGCTTCCTAATTTCCCCAATATTTTCTGCTTCACATGCAGTAATTTGGCCTTTAACACCAGTCAAATGTAGTTTCAGTCTATGAATGCCCCCTCCACCCTCCTTAATTTTTTTCTTGCAAAATTTGCAAAACATTTGATCCCCAACCATTTCAGCACATGCCCAAGCAGAGTCTTTTGCTCTAGGGGCCATTTTGGACTGAGTTTTTGACTTGGAAATAAAATGTTTAAATCTGAACATGAAAACAAAAAAAAAACTATTCATTCTATGTTCATTTCTTTCACCAAATGGCAAATGCCACAAACTATGCAAATGCAAATGACAAATGCTAGATTTGCTAAATAAATAAAACAAACAAAGGCAGACTTAGAAGAGAAAAAATAAATACCTCTAGCCTCTAGTGGAGTGTGAAAACTCTGGTAAACTTGATAAATATATATTATTAATGATGAAGATGAAAGATGATTACAATGAGGGATCGCCTAGGCTTTAAATACAGCCTCAAGGTGTCCCTTGCCGAAGAGGCATGATCAAAGATCATGCCCTTCCACATTAATAACCTAAGATAACTAAATCTAATTAATAACTAATAAAATGTACATAACATTTCCCCTCGCTTAAGATGCTTTGTCCTCAAAGCATACGTAATGATGGGTGTTGCTGGTGAAATGCTTCAGACTCCCAAGATGCTTCTTCAATGGGCAAGTCCTTCCACTTGATTAAATATTCGGTAATAACACGAGAGCGCAGCTTCTTATCACGAGTAGATAGGATACCCTCGGGCTCTAGAACGAGCTTGCCTTCATCATCCAAAATGGGAAGTGTTGTTTGGGGCAACTGATGGTTACCCAATGCCTTTTTTAAGCAGGACACATGGAAAACATTGTGAACACGACTGGTATCGGGAAGGCTCAACCCATAAGCGACTTGACTGATCTTTTTAATAATTTGATACAGACCATGAAACTTTGGAGCTAATTTATTTTTTCCTTTTTGTTTAAGGGACAACTGCTTGTATGGTTGAAGCTTGACAAATACCCAGTCTCCAACTTCAAATGGTCGCTCAGTGCGATTACGGTCAGCTTGTTGCTTCATACGATTCTGTGCAACACTCAAATTTTCTTTTAGAATTTGGACGACCTTTTGGTGTTCTTCTAGTTGATTTTTTACTGCTGGCACATTAGTTTGAACTGAAGCAAAATCTTTCAACTTCGGAGGCTCATATCCATATAGAGCCTGGAACGGAGTCATTTTTGTCGATGTATGGTAAGTAGAATTATACCACCATTCGGCAAGATGCAACCATTGGACCCACTTATGTTGTTTCTCCGTAGCATAACATCGTAGGTAAGCTTCCAAACATTTATTAACAACCTCTGTTTGCCCATCTATTTGAGGGTGATAAGCTGAGCTCATGTTGAGGTAGGTTCCAACATGGTTGAACAATTCCTTCCAAAAGTTCCCTTTAAATTTGGCATCCCTGTCACTGACAATAACTTTCGGAAAACCGTGTAGTTTATAAATATGTTTGCAGAATATCTCCGCAATTTGCTTTGCAGAGTCTGTTTTTTTAATAGCGATAAAGTGAACATATTTAGTGAGTCTATCTACTACGACGAAGATCTTATCCTTTCCATCCGATACAGGTAATCCTTCAATAAAATCCATCGATATTTCTTCCCATTTCTGAGTCGGAATATTTAAGGGATGAAGTAAGCCAGGTGTCATAATGTTTTCACTTTTATTTCTTTGACACGTATCACATTCTGCAACATATTTTTGAATATCGTGACTCATACCCTTCCAGAAAAATGACTGACGTGCATTGTAGTAGGTCTTGAAATATCCTACATGCCCAGATGACATGGAATCATGTGATTCCTTGAGTATTTTTGATAGAAACTTGGATTTGGAGTTTAGATAAATTCTCCCTTTGTACCATAAGATATCGTTCTTCCATTCAAATTTCGAATTCCCTGGGAGATTATTGATGATAGCTAACATTTCTGGATCCTTGGCGTACTCACTTCTAATCTCATTAAGCCATTCAGGCACAACAATCAAAACTGCAAGTAATGCTGATTCCTCATCTTTTCTGGACAGGGCATCTGCTACTACATTGTCTTTCCCTTTCTTGTGTAATATCTCCATGTCAAAAGCGGCAATCTTCTCGATCCATTTTTGTTGTTCTTCAGAGAGTGTTTTTTGCTGAAGGAGATACTGGAGACTATTATGATCAGTTCGGATGGAAAATTTACTTCCTAACAGATATTGTCTCCATTTGGCTAATGCATGCATAATTGCGAGCATTTCCTTACTGTATGTGGACTTGAGATGCTCACGTTTATTTAGTTTTCTGCTTTCAAAAGCAATAGGGTGCCCTTCTTGCATTAATACTGCACCAATACCGAATCCAGAGGCATCACATTCAATGATAAATGGTTTAAAAAAATCAGGAGTTGCCAATACTGGTGCATTAGCCATGACTTCCTTCAAATCTTCAAAACATTTCCCTGCTTCCTCATTCCATTGAAACGAATTCTTCTTTAAAAGATTTGTAAGAGGTGTAGTTCGATGCGCATAATCTTTAATAAATCGTCGGTAATATCCCGTCAATCCTAAAAATCCTCTGAGCTTGGATATGTTCACTGGTTTATTCCATTCCCTTATAGCCTTAATCTTAGAAGGATCCACTTTTACTCCTTCATGGGATATTAGGTGTCCCAAATATTCAACTTCTTCTTTTCCAAAGGTGCATTTGGATTTTTTTGCATAGAATTGATGGTCTTCTAATAACGTGAGAATTTTATCTAAGTGTTGCAAATGCTCCCTCCAGGTTTTACTATAAATCAAAATATCATCAAAAAATACTGGTACAAATTTCCTAAGATATGGACGAAATAACTCGTTCATAGTGGCTTGGAACGTAGCTGGTGCATTTGTTAACCCAAAGGGCATTACTTTAAATTCATAATGACCTTCATGTGTTTGAAATGCAGTTTTTGGTATATCTTCCAATCTAATTCAGATCTGGTAATAACCTGACCTTAAATCTAATTTAGAGAAATATTTTGCGCCATGGAGTTCATCCAACATTTCATCGATAAAGGGAATTGGAAACTTATTTTTAATTGTTATCTTATTTAATCCTCTATAGTCAATGCGTAGCCGAAACGATCCATCTTTTTTTCTTACCAAAATAACTGGGGCAGCATACAGACTCTTACTTTTTGAAATGACCCCACATTTTAAAAGGTCTTGGATTATCTTCTCAATTTCCGTTTTACGGTGATGTGGGTAGCGATAAGGCTTGATGTTAACAGGGTCTGATCCTGCCTTGACTTCTATTGCATGTTCGATGTCCCTATGAGGAGGCATTTTCATTGGTAGATCTTGAAATACCTTTTCATGTTTCTGCACTAGTGCTTGTACCTCCTGTGATTCTTCGTGGTTGACTTTTGTAGATAACATCTCTAAATGATGACATTCGACTACATAGGCTGGTGCTCCCTTTTGGATCATCTTCATCATCTGGGATGATGATACGATTTGATTTTCTGGGGCTTGGAATCCAAATAACTTGTGCTTCCGCCCTTCCCATTTAAAGCTTATAAACTGCTTCTGATGGTTGGCCGAATAAGTACCCAAGGTTTGTAACCACTGAATTCCTAAGACCACATCTACTCCACCGAGTGGTATGACATAGAATGGAGATTCTAAACTAAAGTCTTTAATCTGCAATTTGACTTTATGGCATTTTCCTACCTGTTCAATCTTCTTACCATCGGCTACCATTACCTTCATATTAGGCATGGGAAAGGTAAAGAGGTTGAGTCTTTTGGCCATGGTTGAATCTAGAAAATTGTGCGTGTTGCCTGTGTCTATGAGAACCATTACGTTGTTTTTCTTTATATGTCCCCTTAATTTTAGTGTCTGCGGTTGTGATATACCTGTCATGGCTGATAATGACACTTGCGGGGTGCTGTCATCATCTACTTCTGGGGAGAATTCTAGGGTATCTTCTATCCCTTCTATGTCTGAATCATCATTGTTAGAATCATTAGTTGCTTCACAGTTATACAGATTTTTTTCTTTCCCATTAGCACATCTGTGCTTCGGGTCCCATTTTTCGCCACAACGTTTGCATTTACCTTCCCTCATTCTTTGTGTTTCCAAGTTAGATTTGTCTCCTTCACGAAGGCGTGGTGGAACATATCTCATGTTATCTTCTTTTGTAGATTGAGGAAACCGTCGCCTTGAATATACTTTTTCTGGTTTCGCTATTCTTTCAAATTTCTTTTCAACAGCTTTTGCTTTTTGCCTTGCTACTTCTACAGACGTAATTTCATGTAGTTCGAGCTCTTCTTGTATGTGGATTTTAAGTCCTGAGATGTAAGACTGGATTAGACGAGATTTCGACAATCCGGGTACTCGCGTTGCCAAGGTCTCCCATTCTCGAGTGTACTCATCCACATCTCCTTTTTGGCGTAATTTGATAAAGGTTGAAAAAATTTTTTCTTCTTTTATGCCTTGAAACCTTTTGAAGAACGCATCTTTAAATTTCCTCCAACTGATAGCGAGCGTTGTCTTTTTCCACCACATATACCAATTATATGCTTCTCCTTCCATTTTCATGGAAGCATGCTTAATTTTTTCGTCATCACTAGTAATGTCATAAATCTCAAAATATTCTTCTACTTTATTAAGCCATGCAACGCTATTTTTTTCATTACCATCAAATTTGGGTAGGTCGATCTTGGCTTTGCGCTGATATGCTAATGGTGGAACAAGAAGGGGATATTGATTTGCGAATGCATTCCAAAGCTGCTTATTTTGAAAATCTGCATTACTATCTTCTTGATGATGTGGGGAATTGGTTTTTTCCTGATGCTCTTCTGAGTTCCCTGAATCTGCGGAATTGTTTTGTGGATTTTGTTCCCTGCTAGGAGATGTTGGGGATTGTGTTTGACTTAACTTATCTAGCTTATCATTTAGCTTATTGAAGAGTTCGTTCTGCTTCTCTGCAGCCTCGTGATGATTTAGCCACATTTGTCTTTCTATTCGATTTGTTGTATCATGAACCTTTTTGATGTCGTTGGAATGCCCTGCAACTGTGCTTTCAAGATCGACTAATCTTTTTCCGAATTCTTCGGAATTATTAGTGATCTGTTTCTCGAGATCTACCAATTTCTTCTGGAATTCAGCCATCGACATCGAAGAAGACATTGAACGTGTATGAGGTGGAGAGTATTTTTTTGCCAGTTTCTCCTCTTTTTTTTTTTTCTTTAAAATTAATTAATTAATATTTAATTAATTAATTTTTTTTGTGAATTAATTAATTAATTAATAATAATTTTTTAAATAATATATATATATATATATATATATATATATTAATTATAAATTATATAATATATATATTATATAACTATCGATCAACTTTTCAAAAGAAAACCTGTTTGGCAGCGGTCCAGCGTTCACTGTATTTATGATGGAGTCGTTCAATGGAGTGGTGTGTAACTACGCAGTCGTCCACCGTTTTTAACGGATGCAGATGGAATGGCAGCAGAATGAAACGACAGCGGCAGTCAATGCGTTTTTTTTTTTTTTTTATATAACGATGCTAAGAATTTATACGACACACCTGTTTGTGACCTATTTATACACACACCTGTTTGTGAACTATATTTATACGACACACCTGTTTATTAATTGTGAACTATATAATATATATTATATAACTATCGATCAACCCGACACAACAATCGTTCGATTTTAAAAAAAAATACCCGTTTCAAATCATCCACCGTTTTAATGGATGCTGATTATACCGCGAGTCTTATATTCCGCAGATGTTATTGAAACCTAAAATATCGATACAACTTGATAGAGGTAGCTTCAGCGGGGCCGGAAATCAGGCGGAAATATGGAAGGGAGATGGCAGACGGATGGTGTCAGCGGCAGTGTCAACGAAAATGACAACCCTCGTTTTGATTATGTCTCTGCGTCGCTGGCCCGTATAGTGGCTTATGGTGGTAGAACGAAAAAGGGGGCGGTGGTAACAGTTTTGGTGGCTGTGACAATTATCGGGGTTGCACGGACAACGACTGTGTGAGGGGGTGTCTCCGTATGGAAGAATTCAGCTGATTTTGGTGGCATTGCTAGTGGGTTGCAGTCGTTAGGTAGAACTGTGGGGACGGTGTGTGAGCATATTATGTTGTGAACGTCCACTACGCAAGTGACAGGTATGCCACGAAAAGCAGTGATTAGATGATGATTTCTTTTGGGGTCCACAACCCTCAGTCAAAGGTCCAAAACGCTTTCTCAGATTTGTGTCACACAATCTCGTACTTTTTCAGACTGTTGGCGTCTTCAATTGCAGAATTTAAAATTCTGAAATGGCTGATGAACAGTTCGGAAAGTAATTCTGCACTTGTTTTAAAAAAATTTCTGAAATTTCCTTCGAAATTTTTTTAACTTGATGATCCACAGATCCAAAGAGCGATGGCTCCGATACCAATGGAGTGTAAAAACTCTGGTAAACTTGATAAATATATATTATTAATGATGAAGATGAAAGATGATTACATTGAGGGATCGCCTAGGCTTTAAATACAGCCTCAAGGTGTCCCTTGGCGAAGAGGCATGATCTTTGATCATGCCCTTCCACATTAATAACCTAAGATAACTAAATCTAATTAATAACTAATAAAATGTACATAACATCTAGCTTCCTCTAGCTCAATGCTGCTCCAAAGCTTGCCCAATAAGCTCCTCACTGCTGCTCCAAAACTTGCCCAATAAGCTCCTCACTGCTGCTCCAAAACCAACTCCACAACTCTTCAGAAAACTCTCACAAATGCTCAAGCAAATTGAATGAGAAAGATGTGAGCTCAATAGAGGGGATGGGTTAGTTAAATAGCATGGGGAGGGCTTAGACAACCTAAAAAAACCCTAACAGCGAATTAAAATCGATTTTCAAGTCCACAAAACCGGGTTTTTTGGGCCCACCGGCCGGCTGTTTTGGCTCGGCCTGGTTGAACGGTTTATTACCAAGCCGGCCGAGCCGTTACAAAAACCGGTCGGCTCGGTAATAAACTGGCCAACCTGGCTGGTTTTCTGCCTGGTTGGACTGGCCACCCTAACGGCTCGGTCGACCAGGCCTGGTCGGTTTCGGTCAGGCCGATTTTTAAAACAGAGCTTCATTTTACTTTCCCGGTATAATTTTCTGAGTTGACCAAAGACCGATATTGAAGCATATGAAAAGTCGAGCTGCAAGATACCTCTAAGTTTTGCTCTCCATGACCGAGAGAGCAACATCCCATATTTATGGGAGGGATATCAGCGACAACAACATCCATGAGGACATTCTTGGCTAGGATTCACTCTAAAGACACCACTAGATCTTTAATGAGGCCAAGACATTTCACTCTACATGAATCAAATGAACGAAGGTCATGGTAAGGTCTTGTGATATCTATGCCTAATCTGTCCATGATGGCTTTGGGCATAAGGTTATGAGACGCTCCAAAATCAAGCATGGCCTTATGGAGGATAAAATCATGGATTTTAAGGCTAAGATATAACAGAGGGATCTCACTATCTTCTAAATCACCATCAACAGCAGGACCAAGTAAATGTTCCGAGTGATCATCACTTACATTAACCATATCAAACATCTAATCTACCCTAAGCAACTTGGCTACTTGAAACTTATATTGGTCATTCTTGACTATTTCAGTTAAAGGAATGGAGACTTTCAGTTTAGATATTTCATTTTCAAGACTAAAAAGGGTAGAATGTTTTTCTACATCTTTGGATGGTGCACCTTTCTTCTCTAGCCGATCTTTGTGTGGAATTTCCCTTTTCTATCCTCCATCTTGGACTTATTTATCTTTTTTCTGACTGCTGGTAGAAGCTTCATTGCCTTTTGCAGAACTAGGAACAACAGGTCCCTTGTCTTTGCTTTGATTTGAAGTAGTCGTCTAGTCTTTGCTTTGATTTGAAGTAGTCGTCTCTTTATGAAAAATATCGGTTTGAGAATTCTTTTTCTTCTGATTGGAGGTTATAGGAACATTCCTAATCCTCAAACCATACTGCCTTTGTACTTGAGTAAGAGCGTTATGATATCCCCTCTGATAATCTTCTGTCCGTACTGATAGTATATCATCATTTGACAAGACATATTGTTGATCGTTCGATGCATGAATTTCTGTAGAAAACTGATCTTCATCAGTGAGGAAAATAGGCTACCGATTTTCCTCAAATAAATGATTCTCGCCAGAAATCTCTTCTTCATCTTCTTCATCAGGACCTTTTGTGATTCGACCTAGAAGATAAATATTTGGGCCTTCAAACATGCTGGTTTGATCTCCACAATAGATAAAATTCGTCCCCCAATTAGTGAGGAAATTCGGTCTCTTATTTGAAATGGATTGGCCCCTTAAATATAATACTCTGTCTACTAAGGGAAAGGATCTTGTTCTCCAGATAAAAGGGCAATTCGGCCACCTATTGTTACAAATAATTCTGTCCTGAAGGTAACTCATTCTCCCACAGTGCAATTCGACCTTTGCAAAAGGACTCTCGACCTCCACTAAAGAAGTGCTCTCGATCCCTACAAAGAATGCTCTTGGTATTCTTCAAAAAGATGTTATCGGCCCCTACAATTTCATTGAGCTCAGCCTTGTAACAAGATGCAATCGATTCTCCAATAAATGGTAAAATCAGCCTCCAATGATAGTTACAAACCTTCTATCGAGTACAAATATATTTGGCATTTGAAAATGATGCACTGCCTGCTAATGACTTGATCTCTGGACTTCTGAAGGCACCAAAAATTAGATCTCTGACAAAGGATGAATTCAGCCTCATTGCCTGTTGTGAAACCAACTCCAAAAATAGAAGAAAAGAGATATCAACGCCTTAGAAATAAGCCACTTCGAGGCGGCAACCTCCAATACATTACATGAATGAACAATTATTGGATGATACAAATGACCAAAACCTCCTTCTATATATAAGAGTCCATGGGACCACAATATAATCCTAGTGGGGCCACAATGTAATCCTGGCCGACCTAACAATAATAATGTAAGGGCACAATAATAACAATAATGGTGGTTACAGGGGTACAACGATAACAATAAGGGGGGCTACACTAACATAATAAGGGACTACACTATTAATATAAGGACTTAACATGCCCCTCTCCTTCAAACAAGTGTTGTCCTCAACGCTTGATTATTTCTTGGTGCTTGTGTATAAATTCCTCATCCTCCCATGTGGAATCTTCTACAGGAAAGTTCTTCCACTTGCTAAGATACTCTGAAATTGATCGATTTCGTAGCTATCACGTTCTTGTTTCCGTGACCACTTCGAGTTCCAATATGATTTTTCCTTCTTCATCAAGTTCTGGCAATATTGTTTGAACTGGAATATTTTCACCTATAACCTTCTTTAAGCATGAAACATGGAAAACTGGATGCACTCGTGAAGAACTAGGAAGCTCCAATTGTATGCCATAGTACCAATCTTTTGCAACACCTTGTAAGGACCGTAGTACTTTGGCGATAATTTATTATCCTTCTTAGCTTGCTTGAGGGAAATTTGTTTGTATGGTTGTAGCTGTAAAAATACCCAGTCTTCTACATCAAAACTTCTCTCGCTGCAATGTTGATCTGCCTGTTGTTTCATTCGATTTTGTGCCAAATTCAAGGTATCCTTTAAGAGCTGGAGAACTTCTTGTTGATGCTCGATGTTATCTTCCACTAATTTATCATCTATATTAGTTATTATTTGATCCTTCAAACCATCCAACTTAGCCTCCATTTCTGCTTTTAAACCATCTATGTCATCTTTGGTTGCTCTTCGTAAGATCGAAATTTTTTGCACTCGCTCTTGTAAATTTGATATGTCATGTTGCCATTCTTTGTCTTCGTGAGTAATAGTAGAACCTTCTAAAGGCTTAATGGGTGTTGAATTCTTTTTAGGAGGCATTTCAAAACCCAATACTAAAATATATTCTACAATATGCCCTTGGAATCAATTCAACTTGATTCTTCAATCAAGACTTATGCAATTTGGAAAAAAAAATACACACCTTTTACTTGCTTTTGAGGAGCTCGATATTGAAATTGACTTATCTCTATACTTGCAGATCCTCAATAACTGAACTTTGGCCCTGTAGTAGTCCTCTAAAGCTTCTTTCAAATGCCACAGGTCTGACTTGATTTGTATTCTTCAAGATAATGTTATGTCCAATCTCCCACAATGACCTCGGACTGGTTCAGTAGAGCGAATTTGTACGACTTGCCACGTATCACTGTTTGCTCCTTTGGCTTTGAAAGTTATAGACAAGAAACTACAGTCCGTGCAATTCTAGTCACTTTTTACAGAATTCCAATCCGATGCTCAGAGAGAGTTATGAAGATTTTCCCACGATAACCACTTTGAGATGAAATTCGGGAGCTTGAAAAAGACCTAAATTCCACAGGTCATATCTCCGAAAATATTGCGACCCAAGCTCTGAAATTTTGTGACGATGTTTCGTAGGATTTCGGCTTCGCTCTCTACAAATTTCAGCTTTTGAACTTTCGTAGAAATAAATTTATAGCGAAAATTCTTCGATGTCTTTTTCAAGGGAAATTCAGGAGCCTGCAACAATCCCTAACTTCAACAGATCATATCTCCGAAAATATTGCGAACCAAGCTCTGAAATTTTGCAATGATGTTCCTCGGGATTGTGCCTTTACACTCTAAAAATTTCAACTTCTGAACCTTCATAGAAAAAATGTTATAGCGAAAATGCCACGATGACCTATTTGGAGCAGCGAAACCCTAGAATCCAAATCTCTGATACCAAATGTTGTGAAACCAGCTCCAAAAATAGAAGAAAAAGAAGATATCAACGCGCCAGAAATAAGCCACTTAGGGGGCAACCTCTAATACATTACATAAATGAACAATTCTTGGATGATACAAATGACCAAAACCTCCTATATATAAGAGTCCACGGGGCCATAATATAATCCTAGTGGGGCCACAATGTAATCCTAGCCGACCTAACAATAATTTGTACGACTTGCCACGTATCACTGTTTGCTCCTTTGGCTTTGAAAGTTATAGACAAGAAACTACAGTCCGTGCAATTCTAGTCACTTTTTACAGAATTCCAATCCGATGCTCAGAGAGAGTTATGAAGATTTTCCCACGATAACCACTTTGAGATGAAATTCGGGAGCTTGAAAAAGACCTAAATTCCACAGGTCATATCTCCGAAAATATTGCGACCCAAGCTCTGAAATTTTGTGACGATGTTTCGTAGGATTTCGGCTTCGCTCTCTACAAATTTCAGCTTTTGAACTTTCGTAGAAATAAATTTATAGCGAAAATTCTTCGATGTCTTTTTCAAGGGAAATTCAGGAGCCTGCAACAATCCCTAACTTCAACAGATCATATCTCCGAAAATATTGCGAACCAAGCTCTGAAATTTTGCAATGATGTTCCTCGGGATTGTGCCTTTACACTCTAAAAATTTCAACTTCTGAACCTTCATAGAAAAAATGTTATAGCGAAAATGCCACGATGACCTATTTGGAGCAGCGAAACCCTAGAATCCAAATCTCTGATACCAAATGTTGTGAAACCAGCTCCAAAAATAGAAGAAAAGAGATATCAACGCCTTAGAAATAAGCCACTTAGAGGGGGCAACCTCTAATACATTACATAAATGAACAATTCTTGGATGATACAAATGACCAAAACCTCCTATATATAAGAGTCCACGGGGCCATAATATAATCCTAGTGGGGCCACAATGTAATCCTAGCCGACCTAACAATAATAATGTAAGGGCACAATAATAACAATATGGGGGTTACAGGGGTACAACGATAACAATAAGGGGGCTACACTAACATAATAAGGGACTACATAATTAATATAGAGACTTAACATTGCCAGAATGGGATTACAATGGCTTCGATATTTGAACTTCTGAAGGTAACAACAATTGGATCTCTGACAATGGTTGATTTTAGCATCACTACCATAATGTAATTACAATGATACTTCCGCGAATTATAAGCTCTGCCTTGTAAAGAAAATAACAGTTGTTAAAGTGACTTCGCCCTTTAGAGAAATGCTCCTTCGACAAATGGTAAATTCGATACTTTGAGGATAAACTGAAGAATCACTTGCAAATAAGCACAATAGGAAATTATGAATGACTTCCTTAGTAAGTCAACTAGGGTGGTTGTGGCGGACCACCGAAATCAATTGATTACTAGCTAGAGTGACAATGGATGTCCACTGAAACTAGTTTGAGAGTCCCGCCTAAAATCTTCGAGAGAAACTCACTTGAGCTCCCAACCAAACAACAAGAAATAATCATAAACTAGAATGATGGGGGATCGTCTCCTCTTCCCTTTTTACAAGCCTTTGCCGAATCTTCTCCAACCTTCTAGAACTTCCCTTTTTATTATTTTATTGATGAAGTCACTTATTTCCTCCAAGTGACTTTTGCCTCTTTTTATTTGTAATAATAATATCAAAATTTGGGCAAAACTCCTTAGCCCTCTTTGCAATTTCCTCTCTTACTAGCCTAAAGGAGACAATTAGGCGAGTGAGAATGATATCTCCGTGCTCGAATAGTTGGGGATATTACAGTCCTCCCTCCCCAAAATTGCTTGTCCTTGAGCAATGCCATCACACACTACTGCTCCACAAGTTGATTCAAACTAATGCCAAGGCCCCAATTGTGCCACTAAGTTACTCCAGACCACTGTACAGTCCCAACATGAATGAATCACATGATACCAGGGTCCCAAGGCAAACTATCCTAATCAATGTGAAGCATCCCTGGCTCCACTCACTATCCAACAATGCATAGACACCAGAAACCCTCTGCATACTACTAATGAATAGAGCATCTCGATAAAGCAAAATCTTGATCAACTCTTCGAGAAGCTGCCCTACTGGGAAACCAATCTCGTGTACTTCAAGAGTGGACTCTGGAAGATACAATCCAATCCATGTGGAGAGGAATTCTCGTCCGCATGTGCTAATCACGACCTCCTCCTGCTGATCACCTTGCCATAATAATGAGGTGCTCCATAACATCAATGAATCGATCTCCGTAAAACTGACGCCCCATGGAATATTTGAGTGATCTTTCCCTGTAAAGACCATCTCATACATAATGGTAGCTGAATTACCTGGCTCTAGAAAGCTAGAGTCCCATTCTAATCTAAAAAAGGAACTCACATGCTAATGTTGTGTTAATATGGTCATAACTGACCGCCCATTGAGGTCAATACTGAACCCTCCTCGTCTGAAATCACTTTCCAAAACATTTGTAAGGTTCGAACTCATGACCATGAAGCACATCTTGCCAAAGTATCGCAATGAGGTCAGAGTCTACTGGCCTACAATTAGATTCAATCCCAAGAAATAAGAGGGGAAGCTTGCCTCGCCACATGGTGAAGGTCTTAGTGATCCTCCACGTGTCAACCCCAAAATCAACGAGATCACTTGCTTTCATAACCCTACTCATCAAAAGGTCGAGTGATCCATCTATCATTTTGATCCTTGGATCCTATGACCAAATTGGAAGCTCACAACTCCCAATCCCTATTGATTTCCGTAGTGAGGTACTGCTAATTGCTAGAACCCATGTTTGCCTCTTCTCTGATCCTTGTATGCAACCAATAGACAGACAAGGCAATTGACCAATACCACATTGGGAGATGAGAGCCATGCTTAATTGTGTGGCAAAGCCACTAAACCCAGCATGCCCAAATTTTTGGACAATGCAGCGAAGGGACAAAACATGATTACATAAGAAGAAGAGTTGTTTGCAACATATTGGAAGGCGTACAAAGCATTGGGATGTGACATTCAAGCATCTCTCTCATTTTTGGAGTTTTATCAATTAAAAGACAAACATAAATATACAAGGCTTTACAAGAGCTATGCAAGAATGGTGGAACTGTGTTTTAATTGATAAAAATCCACATGGTAGGGGCACCCGCATGACCAAACGATGGGTCGGTTGAATGATGAAACGACGTATCAGTTGGAACGAAGGTTCACACAGGTATAAATAAAGGCTTACAACTTTGAACGAGGCACAAACAGAGCACACGAAAAGGCAAGTTCGCACAAATGTAATGCAAAACCACATAAACGAAGGGCGCACGACACAAAGAGAGGAAACACAACAAACAACACAGTCGTAGAAAAGAGAGGTTTGCTTAAGGATCAAAGTTTCTGGGTGCGTCACAAAGTTAGTTTTCTGAGTTGTTTGGGGCACTGGTTTTGGGGTTTCTACTAGGAAAGGTGTCGACCTTTAGGTAGGGCACGCCCAAATTGTGGGGCTCGGTGTTTTGGGAAGGTGCCTTGGGCAGGACCAACGACTGCCACATTTTGTAAACTTGGGTAGCGCTTAGGTTTAGCCATGTCGGGCGCTTTGTAAACTGTTGTAACATATCTGAAGTTAATAAAAGTAAAGGGGAGTTGTATTTGGGAGTTCCCCCCTCCCGTCGCACATGCTTGTACTTGTGTTTGTATTGTTTTGTTTCCATTGCTTTATGACATCACAGATTTGTATAACTGTTGTATGAAGTAATTGAAGAAGATTGATTGAAAAATTGACTAATTGTTAAGTGAATAAGAGTTGGCATAGTTCGGGTTAAAGTAGTAGTGTATCTTGCAACGAAATATTACCAGTGTCGCACGTCACCCACAGTGGTCTTTGGCAAGAATGGTGGAATTGTCTTTTAATTGATAACAGTACCACCATTCTTGCATAGCTCCTATAAAGCCCCATCAATTTGTGCCTGTCTTTTAATTGATAAAACTCCAAAAAATATGGAGATGCTTGAATGTCATGTCCCAATCATTGATACACCTTCCAATCTGTTGCTAACAACTCTTCTTCTTATGTAATCATGTTTTGTCCCTTCGTTGCATTGTCCAAACATTTGGGCATGGTGGGCTTAGTGGCTTTGCCACACAATTGATTATGGCTCTGATCTCCCAATGTGGTATTGGTCAATTGCCTTGTCATGTACAATATCAATTTTTGCATCCTCTTCATTTCGTTTATCCTCTATTGTATCACGATCATTTCATTCATGGTGGCTTCCATTTTATATTTTAAATTTTCTCTGGTTCCCATGGTTCTTTTAACTTCTTATTCTGGCATTACTTGGCCCTAGTCCCCACAGCTTGCCAAGAACATGCTCTGATACCACTGTAATGTTCCCAAGCTCATATATGCTAGTTTTAATTCAAAAAATATTTAAACTTTTCTTTGATGCATTTCTTCAAATATTTCAAATACAAACATTTCGTGAGACACTTGGAAGGCAAAGTAATAAACACACGCAACAAAGATATGTGAGGGAAAAAATGATGATTCTTATTAGCTTGATCACAAAAAAGATGCACCAGGAACCAACCCCAGAGAAAGAAAGAAAGAGATCAACGACTTGAAAATTACCCTCTTCGAGGGGGCAACCTCCTTTACATCACATAAATGAACAATTCTTGGATGATTCAAATGACAAGACCTCTTTGGTATATATAAGAGTCTAAGGGGTCACAATATAATAAGAGCCTACATAACAATAATAATGTAAGGGCACAACAATAACAATATGGGGGCGAGAAGGTTTGACTGGTAATTTGACTTGAAAATTGGCATAGATTTCTAGACAAATTGGATTTCTAAACCTTGCTGAAGAATAATTTCTCCTAAAGAAAAGTTGTTGGGTTCTCTCCCAAGGTTGGGTTTCCAGGGTAAATATATTGTTTCTATTGTGCATGGCTGTCTTTCTACGATCTTTACTGTTCACTGTTTCCCCTGCATTTATTGTCGATATTTTCCATGTATAATTGTTCATTGTTCAATGATGTCATTGGCATAAGATGAATTGATTGAAAATCATGAGGTAGAAATTATTAGATCAGAAAATTGTTTTCTACTGTGCATCTTGTAGAAAATCCAATAGTATGTGGACAATTCCCTGCTATTTATGGTGTATCACCAAGGGTTGTGATTGTGCACTTAACATTATTCGTTGGATATCTTAGCCCATTTTTATAAGGTAAAAATAATTAAAAAGGTCAAATGATCAAACTGGTCTTAAGATTAACAATGTATGGTAGTTGCAAGATACTAGGAACCACAGTGGACCCGCACCAATGAGTTAATTTCAGAGTTGTCAGTCTGTTCTTGAATGATCATTACATATATCCTCCCTAAACACTCTCTAGATGGAGCTTGCCTTCAAAATTTCGTGGGATTCGCAAGCACACAGTCTTAGAAATCATTATATTTGTATGAAACTCAATACGTTTGTAGTGGCATGTACCCAATATAAAATCGATAATGCTTTAATGTGTTGCCATAAGGTATTATTTGTATGAAACTCAATATGCTTGAGGTGGCATGTACTCTATAGAGAATCAATAATGCTTTAATGTGTTACCACTAGGAATTATGCCTACTTGTACTACAATGCTTTGAAAATTTATTCTGAGGGTTATTCACAGCTTCAAATTCAATGGAGTATGTAATATTTGACATACTATGAATCTATTATTGAAGTGTGATTATTATGTTTGCAATGAAACTCTGTTTTAGCAAAGTACTTGAATATGCTCTATCTCATTCTCTGTTGCCAACCTTCCGATAGCATCTCTTTAAAATACACAAATTGTGAGTTTTTCAACTTGTCGATTTTATTGGCCAATTTTTTCTTAAGTTTTTCAAATTTCTAATAGTCGTGATTTAATCGATTTTTTTTTGGGTGTGGAGCTTGATTATCTTGTTTATTTTGTATCACAATGTTGGACACTTGTACTTTAATGGGGCGTCAACGGCGCCCATAATTAAACGCTGATTGGGGGGTCCAGGGGGGGCAGCTGCAACTTGATGGAGCCCCCCCCTAGCAGGGGGGTTTTGGGGGCGCTGCCCCTGAAGCTAAAAACAAATGTAAAATTGCCTTGTAAAAGTATAGTAATCTCTAGTCAATCTTGGTTGTTCATTAGGCGGATGATCTGACGGTGGAAGTTATGTTTAGTTTAGGGTTTTTTGCACTAGAAGGAAACCCTTCGCTTGTATGAGGGTATTGTATTGTGGCTGTGATTGTATGTGTATTTTTAGAGCGAGAAACATATAGGGAGACTGTGAGAGAGAACATAGGATATTACTGCGGATCTGATGTAGGTTGTGTCTCTTCATTTTGTTGGATAATAGAAAGGAAGGACTGGTTGTTCGGGGTGGACGTAGCCCAAATTGGGTGAACCACGTATATCTGTGTCTCTTTGTTTTTATGTGTTTTGTGTGCTTGTGTTTTCTACATATTTTATGTGTTGCATTGCTCTGTAATATATAATTTTCTAACAACTGGTATCAGAGCCGAAGGTCTATTTTGACTAATAAACTCGCAGGAAAGAAGGGTTCTTGGTTCGAGTGGGAGCAATGGCGGAAGATGGTAAATTTAGGGTCAAGAAATTTAACGGCCAAAACTTCCCGCTGTGGAAGATGCAAATGGAAGATTATCTGTATCAAAAAGATCTGTACCTTTCATTGAGTAGAAAAACAAAGAAGCCAACGACTATGACAGACACAGAATGGGAGATTCTCGATAGAAAGGCACTCGGAACAGTACGGTTGTGCCTCGCAGCGTTGGTAGCCTTCAATATTTCGAAGGAAACAACAACAGAGGGTTTGATTAAGGCATTGGCGAAAAAAACCCTCGGCCTCAAACAAGGTATTTCTTATGAAACGTTTATTTAATATGAAGATGTTAGAAGGTGGATTTGTTGCAGACCATTTAAATGATTTTAATACAGTTACTAGTTAGTTAAGCTATGTAGGGGTAAACTTTGATGATGAAATTAGGGCTCTTTTATTTCTGTGCTCATTGCCAGAACGCTGAAATGGTTTAGTTATGGCCATTAGTAACTCTGTCTCTGGATCTAGTACATTAAAGTTCGATGATGTTGTCGGTGCTATCCTTAGCGAGGAAATGCGATGGAAAAGCTCCGGTGAGACATTGGGTAATGCTTTGAGTGCAGAGTCCCAGGGAAGAAAAATGGAAAGAGGAAAGAGCTCGGGATATCGCAATAAATCAAGGAAAGGCAGATCCAAGTCCAGATCGGGGATAGTGTGCTGGAAATGCGGAAAGAAAGGACACTTGAAGAAAGATTGTAGATCTCGGAAGGGAAAAGAAGGAGACGCACAACAAGAAAACAATCATGAGTATGTTGCAGAAGCAGAGTATGTTGCTGCTACAGAGGCTAGTAAAGAAATGATTTGGTTACAAAGATTTATGAATGAATTGGGTAAGAAGCATGATATGGGCACGTTATATAGTGATAGCGAAAGTGCCATTCATCTTGCAAAGAACTCAACATTTCATTCCAGGACTAAACACATACAGCTCAAATACCATTTCATACGGTCAGTATTGGAAGATGGACAGTTGAAGCTGGAAAAGATACACACTAGCCAAAATCCTGCAGATATGCTAACAAAAGTTGTAACCAAAGAGAAACTAATAATATGCTCAGTTTCAATTGGTCTTCAAGAATGACAATGAAGATGAGAAACAACCAGGTCCAAAGAGGAGTGATTGTCCAGCAAATGAAGCAGCGTTGGAGTTGCTACAAATCAGTCTCCAAGCGGGAGATCATTGGGTGTGGAGCCTGATTATCTTGTTTATTTTGTATCACAACGTTGGACCCCTGTACCCGTAATTAAATGCTGACTGGGAGGTCCAGGGGGGGCAGCTGCGAATTTATGAAGCCTCCCTGGCGGGGGGTTTTGGGGGCAGCGCCCCCGAAGCTAAAAACAGATGTAAAATTGCCTTGTAAAAGTATAGTAATTTCTAGTCAATCTGGGCCGTTCATTAGGCGGATGATTTGACGGTAGAAGTTATGTTTAGTTTAGGGTTTTTTGCCCTAGAAGGAAACCCCTCGCTTGTATGAGGGTATTGTATTGCCGCTGTGATTGTATGTGTATTCTCAGAGCGAGAAACAGATAGGGAGACTGTGAGAGAGAACAAAGGATATTACAACGGATCTGCTGTAGGTTGTGTCTCTTCATTTTGCTGGATAATAGAAAGGAAGGACTGGCTGTTCGGGGTGGATGTAGCCCAAACTGGGTGAACGACGTATATCTGTGTCTCTCTGGTTTTATGTGTTTTGTGTGCTTGTGTTTTCCGCATATTTTATGTGTTGCATTGCTCTGTAATATATAATTTTCTAATAGAAATCACGATTTTATCGTGAGTTGAATGAAAAAATCACGATTTTATCGTGAGTTGAACGAAAAAATCACGGGTGGTTTTGTGAACGCGGGATTAATTTGTAAAGATTGGGATTAAACCGGGGTATTAAATCATAACAATCAGGAATTTTTTGAAATTAAAAAAAAACGATATTTTTGTACATTTTAAATTTTGTCAAGCTTCTGCCGATTTTTTCAATTTTCTCCTGAATTTTAGGAATTTCATTTTTCAAACCCTTGCCGATTTATTCCCGAGTCTGACTTTTGCAACACTGATCTCATTCCCGTTGATAAAGGGGCTGTTGTGATAGCAAGGATCACATGTGTTTAGATATGCAAACATGCATTTTCTGCTACTAAACTGGTCCATGAAATATTTGGCTGTTGGATAATTGATATCACTCCCTGCAGAAACATTATTGGCACTTCTTCTTTTGGGCTTGAAATTCTTGGGCTTTTCTCTATTTAAAGTTGAAACGCTGATTGCTTCTTCTAGAGGTATATTCAGCCCATCGTTTGCAGGATGAAACTGACAAACCTGTGTCTTATCTCAATGGAGACTTTTGCTAGAGAGGATCTTATGTAGGTAAAGTTCTATCAAACTTAAACAGATAAAAACAGATCAAAATAGGTAGGTGTAAGTTGAATTCTTATCATATTCAACTAGTATGATTCTGCATACTTATATGTCCTGGTACTTTGAAAAAGGCAAAGTATATGTTTCCACCTTCCTTTACCCTGTTGTAATTGACTGAGAGAGACTTTGAATTTGAAAAGTATGTAATCATTAGCATCTTCACTAAACGTGTTTGCCACATACTAATTGCATACTGTTTATCATTGTTCAACAGGGCTCTCTTTTTCCTTGCAGAAGGCCTACTGATGTGGGCTACAATCACAGAAGGTCTGCATCGAACCTATAACATACATCATAATTTAAATACAGACTGCCCAACTGCAAAGACAGGCCTATTTGGTGGAGCTGCCTTCCTGGCTTTGGATACTTCTCTGTTTTGGCTGATTTGTCAGATGCTTACTCTTAATGCAAGAGCAGATTATGAATTGGATGATGATGAGGATCTGAAAGGGAAGTATGGACAGGTAATGGCTACAGATTATACACCAGGGGCTGTTCATGTGCAGCCTTCAGTTTAAATTTCTGCATATTTTGGAGAATCTGATGTCAATGTATTCATCCCCATTTGTACTTTTTAATTTCATAACTTGATAGACAAACATGCCCTTGATCTGAAGCTTTGTGGTTGTAAGCTCTTTGGTGTAGAGCTTAATTGATAAATATTATATAATAAAAAAGTTTATGCCAGTCAGTTAACCTGCTTGGTAAGCGTTTATACTCGCATGCAGCGAAACAAAAAATTCTATAACAAAGATTGAAAGAATGGTATTGACTTCATTTTCAATTAATTTTGTGTTCCAGGGCACTTATGCATATTATTTTCTGCTAATGAAAAAATTAAGCTACCTTTTAATTTTATTGGTTTGTTCTGCATCACTATGGTTCAACTGAGGGAGCAAAATGAAGATAGGTTTAGCAGTGCTCTTTCTATGTTGTGCCCTTTTTTATGACATGAGAAGTTGAGTGACCTTCCTCTATTGCTAAGATATATATTATGACTTGAGTTTTTGATAGTATATTATTATGGGTCCGTACCATAAAAGATTTGTTTATAGGACTTCATAAGAATAAAAACTTTATTTGTATGTCTACTGGTATGCAATTTACAAACCATTTATTGCATCTTCTTGAATTTCAATTTTATGCCGTTGCAATCTATAAATATGCATTTATTGGCAAGATTAGTTATAGACACTACTTTTATGCAACTGCAGTAGCACATTGAGATATAGAATGAAGGAGGTTACTGAATTTTCTTAGGGGTTTAGAAGTTCTTATACTTAAAGGCTAGAAGCTGGATGTTTGATTGGGTGAACCTGGAAAATTAGAAACTGTCTCAGTAAATCTTGTAGTTACTCTAAGAAGCTTATGGCTGAGGGAATACAATAATCTGTAACTAAATTATTGTGATATAGAATATCTGGTAGTTCGCTTGGGTTTCCACAAACTCCTAAATACGTGACAATGCTTCTTGTTTATCTAAATTGGAGCATGCACATGCACACACAGTAAACGTAAACTTCAATATGATTTTTGAGAGTACACGTAACATCTAGTGGAAGATAAGTTTTGTTAGGAGGACATGTGAACATTGAGAACTGTGTTGAAAATTGTAGAAGATTGATGGCTTGAATGAGAATTAACTCCTAAATACGTGACAATGCTTCTTGTTTATCTAAATTGGAGCATGCACATGCACACACAGTAAACATAAACTTCAATATGATTTTTGAGAGTACACGTAACATCTAGTAGAAGATAAGTTTTGTTAGGAGGACATGTGAACATTGAGAACTGTGTTGAAAATTGTCGAAGATTGATGGCTTGAATGAGAATTTAGTATTCGACTATTGGAGATGATTCTGTTGATCTTGAATTGCTAGGGGCTATAGAAAGACAAGGGGAAATTCTTTGATTGATAAGATGGTTGAACATAGAGAAGACTCACTAAGAAGTGAAGAATTTGAAAAAAGGAGAAATTCAATTTACTAACCTCGTTTTAGGAACAACACAACCCAGTGTACTAGGAATATACAATGTTCCACGGGGATGCGTTCCCCAGGGTTGGGTGCGCGTACCTCTCGCACCCCACGCATCCGGGATGATGGGGGGACGTCTCCCCCTTTAATTTGCTTGTAAACAATGATTTATGAGCGGGGAAGCTTAATAGTCAACCCTAGAGCCCTGCTAATGCTATGTAATTAATGGTAATGTTAAATTATTAAAGTAAATTAACATTACCATGAAATGACTTGGGATGTTTGAGAGTGATTTTGACTTCATTGGATTTCATATGGAGAAAGTAGAATTTTAGATCTCACTCAAAATCCAACAGATTTCAGGATTGGGGGGATCGCAATGTTTCCATTGCATTTTGTCATGTACGAGGGTACGGAATTAATATTTATTCAAGAGCACCAAGCCTTCTGTGCACTTTAGATTGACTCTTTGACTCATCCTTGTACTATTTTTGAGTTTTAGTTATATGAATTTACTATTCCAGTGTTCAGATTTCAGTATCATTATAGTCTATTTTGCTTAGTACTAATTACATTCTGTAGCGATAAATGATGAATTTTAATTTTAAATCAATTTAGAATCTAGAATGATAAATGATGAATTTTATTTTTAAATCAATGTAGATTCTAGAATGGTGAATAATGAATGATGAATATGGATCATTGTAATTTCATTATTGAATCTTGTGGTCTATAGATGAATGATGTATGTATTAGTAAGAATGATGAGTATGGATCAGTTTATTTCATTAGTTAATTCAATTATGTATGGATCAATGTATTTATGCTTTCATTATTGAATATGAATTTGAAATATATATATACCCTGACATCCTCTGCCCCCCCTAAATTTCCCTAAAATTTGAGGGTACTACCACATGTTCCCTTTGTGCATATAGCCTGACATCCCCCATCCCCCCTAAATTTCCCTAAAATTTGAGGGTACTACCACACGTTCCCTTTGTGCATCTCCCGCACCTGCATCTCCCCATCTTGGAGTCTTGGTTGAGCATTGGGAATATATCCTCGAACAAAGAAAGATCCATAATTACGGTTTTTTTGGAACTCACATTCCGGTAACCCAACTAGATGCACCAATCTTTCTAAATCTATTTAAGGCATAGGTAAGAGGGGGCGGTGCCTTTCAATAGAAACCTCATTGTTGAAAAGTTTGATAATTGCAAGGCAACTATGGTCATTGTTTAAGATAGAGATATGTTAATTTGCACAGAATATCATTTGCTAAATTGAAAATCACTTCATTGTGTTAGTTGCAGTAGAAGGCTTTAATTAGTGACAAAGTCACCTATCTACGTGTTCCTTGTATGAGTTTGAAGAAGTGATATGGAGAAATTGAACATATATATGAATGAAATCTGAAAATCAAGTGTCCATTCCAAAGTCAGAATGTTGGGCCACAGGGTCCAGGAGTAATAAAATGAAAATTCAAGGAGATGAAGAAAATGCCGTGTTAAACGATTAAAGTATTGAATCTTATGTCAAGGAGATACTTGCATTTGAAGCATTGGTGGTACTGTTTGTTGGTCAATGAAATTATGTTACAAACCAAACACACGCAATTGCATTATATTCAAAGATAGAAGTTGTACGGGAACTGACACCTATAAGTGGAACATACTTGTAATGATTGAACTTGGTCATTTAGTATATAAGAAGGGGGCATTAAATAGAATGAATGACTTCCTCTCCATACTCTCAACAAGTTTTAGACTTTTAGTACCTTGCTTAGACAAGATTTGACGCTTCTGCAAAATTTAAAGTACTTGATTGATAAGGACCTCATCTGTGAATTGACTAGAAGGGGCCAGCTACTAATTGAGAAGCAGAAATGCTATCATTCAGAAGGATATGTAAAAGCTAAATGCTTTTTGTGTTCGTAGACACAACTTCAATTACTAAGACAACACATTTCTCCAAGTTGATTTGTTTGGAAGAAAGCATTGGTAAATTTACAAAGGTGTCTTTGTTGGCATGTTGTTGTAATTCTACGGATCCTACGAGATTCTTTTCAGTTAGGTTAGGTAAGTAGTTATGATCAGTTAGATCAGTTAGTAATTCAATTATAAATGTAATGTTGATTTCATGAATTGAATACAGATCACATATTGATGAGTTAATAGTGGTATCGGAGCCTGGGGCATCAACTTGCTGCGGTATTGCTCGATTGGAGAATCTGCCAATGTAAGGGAGAAGGAGAGGGTTCAAAGGGAGAAGAAGAGGGTTCGAACTTCATTCTAGAGAAAACTCATGTGAGAGGCGTGATCCAGCATGAACCAGTTTTGCTGCAAGACAACTGACCCCCAGTAATCCGTTTGATGCCCATCGTCGCTGTGAAGGAACCTGAACCTTGTCATGCTGGTGTGCTCGCTATGTGAAGTCCGACTGCGATTTCCAGCATCGAATCCCTGCGAGTGGGATTTTGATTTCCAACGTTGAATTCCTGCTAGTGGGCTTTTCTTGGTGAAGTCCGACTGCGGTTGTAGTGAAAGCGATGTGTGGCACATCATCGAACTCAAAGCAAGTGATTATGGACCAGTAAGTTAAAAAAAAATAGTTTTTTTTTTTTTTTTTTTAAATATTTTTAAATCTGTGCTGCAAGTTAAAACAGAGTTCTTTTAAGAGAAATTAGTGTCAGGAGGTGGTGAGAAACAAAGTTTTTTTTTTGGAATTTTTTGGCAGTAATTGAGACCAGTTTTTTTAAATATTTCCAAAATAAAAATGAACTCCTTGGTGTCCTTAATTGGGATTGTCCTTTCCGAAAAGGAAAATTACCAAGAGTGGTTTAGGAAAGTTAAAAATACTTTTATCTTTAATGATTTATGGGATGGAGTCTGTGAAGGAGAAGGAGAGAATGCACCGATGCAACCTGATGATCGGAAACAACTCGCAATTTGTCAAAGTAAGGATAAGGCGGCCTTTGCCTTAATATCCGCTTCAGTCTCAGAAGAGGTAAGCAGATACATTACTCAGAGTAAAACAACTTATAATGCCATAGAAAAACTAAAAGAGCTTTATGATTCACATTCTGAATTGGAGATAATTCAGTTATTGTTAAAGTTATTTAATCTAGAAATGAACGATAATGATCCTCTAAAACTTGCCTTCGAAATTAAAGCCATCAATCATGAAATTGAATGTACTGGAGTTAAAGTTGATTTGCTGCTTACTGCTTTTATAAAAGCTCTTTACCCTAGTTATTCACACTACTTGGAATCTCTCCAAGTTAGTGGGCAATTAAACGATATAGATTTTGAAAAATTAGTAGGGAAAATTGCAGAAAGAGAAAAGGCTTTTGGCAAGAAAGAAGCATCACATAGTTTTAATACCGAAACCCTAAAAAAGACCAAAAACCTCAGGAGGAATCTTTCAGAAATACTAGAGGTCATAGAGGTCGAGGTAGGAAGAATTATAGAGGCAGGGGGGCAAAAATATTCAAGGAGATAGAAAGCAGAATGAATAGCAAAGAAATTTTTCTGATAAACCAACTATAAAATGTTTTAGATGTGGTAAACTTGGACATACTGCTGCAAATTGCAGAATTCCTTGGGATAAAATTAACGAAAAAAGAGAACAATTGCTTGAAAAAAAAAATCATATAATTCCAGACAGAGAAAAGTCTTTTGGGGATGCTCATTATGTTGTAGCACATTGTAATTTCCACATGGAAGATGCTTTTAGTACTTATTTTTCTTCATGTTATGATAGTTGGGTTCTAGACATGTGCCACATGTCATATGACCTTTCGAAGATATTTGTTTGATCAATTCAGTGATAATATTAACGGAGTTGTGTATTTTGCTGATAAGTCCCAAATCAAACCATCAGGGATTGGTTCAATTCAGTTAAAAATTCCTGGACTTCCAAATTATATTTTGAATGATGTTATTTACATTTCGCAGTTCCAAAGAAATTTGTTATCTCTTATGCAAATAAGACAACAAAGACATTCCATTCACATATTTGATGGTAAGGTAGAAATTAGAAGAGCAACTGACAATAAAACTGTAATGTCTGGTGTGGAAGAAGATAAATTATTGAAGTTGCATGGTATGTCGTCTGTTGCATTGAATAGAACTTATTTGGTTCAGCAAAATGATACTCTGTCATCTTCTTTATTATGCATGCACGCTTCGGTCATGTTAATTATGAAAGCATTCGAATTATGAAACAATAGGGGATTAAGGGACTTCCAACTATTCCCATAAAATTTACCCCATGTAATGCTTGTATATTGGGCAAGCATCACAAACAGTCTTTTCAGAATTCTAAGTCTAGAGCTACAAGAAAATTAAGTCTCATACACTCTGACTTATGTGGTCCAATGCCTGTACCAACTGCAAATGGAAATAAATACACACTTTTATTGATGATTATTCGAGGATGTGTTGGGTTTATCTGCTTAAAGAAAAATCAAAAGTTTTTGATGTGTTTAAGAAATTTCATCTCTTGATAACAAATGAAGCACCATTTACTATTGGTACTATAAGGACTGATAATGGAGGAGAATATACTTCAAATGCTTTTGAAACATATTTGCAAGAGAATGGCATCAAACACCAGACCATAGTACCATATAATCCGCAACAAAACGGTATTGCTGAAAGAATGAACCGAACATTGCTTAATATGGTAAGGTCAATGATGTTTTTTAATGTTTTGGGGGAGAAGCCGTACTCTGTGCGGCATACATTAGAAATCGGTGCCCTTCCTCTGTCATTAACAACAAAACTCCATATGAAATGTGGTACAATTGTCTTCTTGCTATTAAACATTTCCGAATTTTCGGTTCTCAATGTTATGCGTTGATTCCCAAACATTAGAAGAATAAGCTGAATGAACGAAGCAGAAAATACATATTTTTAGGGTATTCCATGACTTTTAAGGCATACCGATTATATGATGAAGCGAACAAAAAGTTTATTTTGTCAAGAGATGTAATTTTTCTTGAAATTGATAAAGTTTCTCTCACTATTGATAGACAACTTAATCAAATAGAAAAGTTTGTGCCTCAAAAGTTTTATTATGAATCCGATAATATACTTCTCCATCCTGAAGGGGGGATTCCTATATTAGATCAGTCTGTGGAGTTTCCTTCTCTCAATGATGAGAAATTGGTTGATGATGATAATTTCGTTGTCGCTGATGAGGAATTAGTTGATGCAAGTGTTTCTACAGAAATAATGACAGAAATGCCAAGAATTGAACCAGATGAAGAAGATGAGCAACTTCCTGAACAACTTCCTACACAACCTTTGCGAAGGTCAACTCGTATTCAGACATTTCCAAAGAAATATGATGAGTTTAACACTGGAAGTTCCTCAGGTAACTATTCTCATTGTGAATTTAATTTTTCTGTGGATTGTGAACCTACTTGCTTTGAAGAAGTTGTTAGTTATGAACAGTGGAAAGATGCAATGCAAAAGGAGTATGATGCTCTCATAAAAAATGGCACATGGAGGCTGGTGGATCTCCCTGCTGGCATCAAACCTATTGGGTGCAAATGGATTTATAAAACTAAGTTTAAAGCTGATGTTTCGCTAGACAAGTACAAAGAAAGACTTGTAGCGAAGGGATATGCACAGAAAGAGGGTATCAACTATACAGAGACTTTTGCTCCTACAGTTAAATGGGGCACTATTAGATCTTTGTTTGTTATCGCAGCTCAGAGAGAATGGAAAATTCATCATATGGATGTCAAAACTGCCTTTTTAAATGGAGATTTGAAAGAAGATGTTTACTTGTTTCAGCCATAAGGTTTTTCCGTTAAAGGGAAAGAACAAAAGGTTTGCAAACTATTGAAGTCTTTGTACGACATGAAACAAGCGCCACGAGCATGGTATGAGAAGTTAACTGAACATCTTAATTTAAACTATAAGCATTTTGACCTAGATGATGCATCTCTTTTCATTAAGAAAGTTGGAAGATCAATTGTATATCTAGTTGTATATGTTGATGATTTGACGATCACAGGAAACAATGATGAATACATATCATCTATAAAGAAGGAATTGAAAAAGGTTTTTTGATATGACAGATTTAGGTTTACTTCATTAATATCTTGGTGTTGTCACACAGATTGTCCAGGCACCATGACAACGGCTCAGATCGGGGGCTATCACCTTTATCCCCAATTTCTCTATCTAAGCTGTCTCCTTGCAAGCTAAGGGATGTAGACCCTAACAGAAATGAAGGACAAGAATTGGTTGCAAATCAACCAATCTAGGAAACAACTAAAACACCAAATACTTGATATGATTAACGAGATTACACAGATTGATTATGTTAAAACCAGTGCCTTATGGAGTCAAACAAAATCCCGTTATGCAATTAAAGATAAGTATTGGATGTATAACTGCTGCTGAATGACCACAATGATATTCAATAGAAAGTGCCACGATCATTCATTACGATACTTAAGCCAATCAACAGAGCTTATCATGAAACAATCATTAAGTGTAAATGCCAGATGCTTGAAACATTTTCGAAATTATGATATTTCGATATAACCCAATTCGAAAATTAAAATGCTCCACAGTCAAACTTCAGATAGAAAAATTTATGCTTGTTTGACCATAGGACTTAGAAATTTTTTTAGAACTTTGAAATTTTTATAATTTTTTAAATCTAAAACAAATTAAAAATCTAAATCTAAATTAAACTCTAAAATTAAATCCTAAACAAAACTAAAGCTAAAGCTAAGTCTAATTGGAACTAAAGTTAAAATTAAACTAAGACTAAATTAAAATTAAAACAATTAAATAACAAACATTAAAACTAAACTAAAACTCAAAATTAAAAAAAACTAAACTAAATCGAAATTAAAATTACAACCTAACTAAACCTACGATATCACACAAAATCTAAACTAAAATTAAATTAAAACTGAATATTAAAATCGAATCCTAAAACTAAAACTACGCTATCATAAAATCGAATCTAAATAAAAAAAATCAAATGAAATCTACTTTAAAACCTAGCACTAAACTGAGACAAATGAATATGACTTTAACAATTTTAACACATATCTGTTAAATGGCCTTTTAAGCATGTGCGTGTATTTTCGTTTGCGTTTTGTTTGTGTAGGTTGAAGTCGAGAAGCAAGGAGCTGGAGCATGACAAACGACGAGGAGTTGGACGAGGGTTCGACGGATTTGAAGGCATGCTTGGACGTGGGCGAAATGTAGGCAGTAGGAAAGGATCTCGACATGAGGGAAGGCGTAAACAAATGGACGATGCAAGGATTCGATGGTAGACAGAGGGAAAAGGGGACAGGAAAAGTTCGATAGAATGATGGACGTGAGAGAAGAGGAAGGTCGATGAAGTCTAGGGTAATGAAAGGAGCTGAAAAATGCAGTCAGATGAAGGTTAACACAGAGAAATGGGAATAGCATGGGTGAAAAACTTTGCAGGTAGTCGAGGATTAGCAGGTAGAGGGTTTTAAAGGCTGAGCGATGGAAATGAGGGAAGAGAAAAGTCGATGGAATGAAGGGAAATCGAGAGATATAAAGGCGGATAAGGGCAACGTCTTTTGCAGTAGATAAACCCAGTACATTCAAATTTCCAGCAAAATTTAAAATTTCTTTTCAGAACTCAGATTCTTAAATGCTCCTTTAATCATATAATGGTCATATTTTATCCATAGTACAATTTGAGGCCAGATTTGGCCCTGGGGGGCTGGATCTGGCTCAGATCTTAAAAAAATTTATGAGTAAACCTGTAACCTACAAAACTAGTCAGATCCAGAAATATATATACACCAAAATTTATAAACCCTTACAACTTACAACAAACATACAAATTTACAAACTAATTTACAGATCTGAGGCCCTCATGGCCAGATTTGAATCCATTTTGGCACAATTTTTTAGAATTTGAGATTTTAAAGAGAGGCACAAGCCTTAGACGATCCTGCAAAACCACTAATTTCGTAAGATAGAATTGAAATTTAACAAATAATAAGCTTTTCAGATTTATGTCATTTGAGAGTCCGCTGGTCCAACTGAAGACTTCCCCATACGCTCAAACCCTTAAAAAAAAAATTTCCCTGCACACTTAGATCTAGACATTAGATCAATAGAGATTCAAGAAAATAACATGAGATCCTTCAGAAAAATAGGAAACTAGTCTTTCCGTTAAATCAAAGATGCTATCTTATGAATCCAGAAAACTGCACAAGATACCTGTATGCAGATTAATCCATGAAGGCCATTAACCATAAAATTCCAAATAAAGTAGCAGAGTTCAGAGACAAATCACCACATAGATCCGAGAAGGAACATCAAAATTTGTAACCCCAAAGTCTTTATGCTTTATTACTCAAAAATTTACAAGAGCTTTTAAGAACAAGTGCACGATCCTAAGATCGGATGATTCAAGACTGAGAAAAACCTCTTAATTTATAGGACAAAATCTCCAACGGCTAGTTCAGTTGATCCACGTCAAAATAATCTTGACCGTCGATAAGATTTGATCATCTTTTAATCTGGACGGTCGAAATTATAATTTTGAGGAAAAAACGAATTTATGATTTAAATCCATTTTAATTAACTCAAAAATACTATTTATGAGTTAATTACCCCAAAATTTTGACTTTGACTTAACCACCTAGGCCCAAGGGTCCAAAATTTCTTAAAATTCTCAAAATTCCTTTGACCTGGGGCCTTTAAAAAATCATTTTTTAAGGACCAATGAATTTTTCCTTTAAAGAAATTTATCCTAACTTATGACCCTAAATTAATTAAATTTATGGCTTTTGATTTTTTAGTTGATTGACCAGAAAATTTAATTAATTCACTGAGAGGGGATTTTAATTATTTTTCCAACCCTCTTTACATAAGATAATAAATTTAGACACATGAAGGGGGAATACCCATTCGTATAGACCCTCAAATAAATACTTAATTCTGCGACTCAAAACATGATCTAATAGACCAAGTAGCTTAAACTACTTTTACAAGGACTTGATAGAAAACACTAGGACTCACTTAGCACGCTGATGACAAAATCCACCCTAGCTTTTGGGTGAGACTGGAGAGAAAAACTCTGCCGATCACTTATGTGAATCAGTGAGACAAAAAACCTTCTAGGATAGAAATCATCACCAACATACTAGGCTTACCTAGGTTGTTACATACATTGACGATCTTACTTAGATCATTTACATCATAATATGCAGAATGGGTTTCCATTATTCATAAAACTGTTGACTGATGATGGAATCTGAATGGCGCGACCACGTCGAACATGACGAATCCCATTTGAAAAAATGGGGGTGTATTGCTATGGGGTAGTTGACAAAGTGTGGTCAACATTTGGCTCTACTTGGGGACACGTTGCTTCATTGAAGGAATGTGAGAATTCAGAATCTGCATCCAAGCAACACACAAGATTACATAATTAGCGTCCATCCAAATATCATCATATAACATTAATCTCATGAAAAATAGAAGCTCTTCTTTTATTTATTATTCTACTTAACATGAAAAGTAAATCTACTCTAACTACAAAATGAAATGCTAAAATAACAAGGTGTAAGGTTAGAGATACAATACAAAGGATGCCCTGTGCCATCAGATGTGCTCAATATAGTGCATGCTGAGCATTTTCCTGCTTTCAGGCAAGTCTATGGGCTGCTTTTCAGATGTGCCATGTCCAATCTTGCTAATTGTAGGACTCCGTCTTATCCAAATGTCAAGCTGCTCTCGACCATCAGACAAATCAAACCAATTACTTCTTCTTTTTTGCTTCTTTCTCTTATTCTGAGTGGGTTGTGATGTCAGCAATGAGACCACTGTAGATTTCTTGTCCTCATCTTGAAGATGTTTGTACAAAATATCTGAAGAACCTGGAGCGTGACCAATATTATTTTGGATATACTCTGTCAATGGTGACACATAAGCTTGGTCTTTCTCAACATCCTTTGAAACCATAGTTAAATTTTCCCTAATGGGAGAAGTGACCTCCCTGTGATGAGACGGGAATTGCTTTAGCAGACAAGAAATCTTATGATCTGTTGATGAATCTTCATAATCAAATTTTGGCTGAAACTTTTGTATATGTAATTTTTCCATTTTTTCCAACCTTTTCTGTATGGAACTCATCTCCCTGGCATGCCTTACTATTAATTTCGCTTGATTGATTTCTATTTTCGCAAATCTGTCTTGTAGATTGGTCTGATTTGCCTCCATATTTTTTATTTCCAACAAGTGATTTTCCTTCATGGTAGTGATTTCCTGGGTGTGTCTTGCTTCCATTACAATCATATGATTCTGCATAATGGACATCTGATTAGAATGATTAACTTCCATTATCTTTAACCTGTTTTCCATGACATTTATTTCTTGTGCATGACTTGCTCCCATGGAATTTATCCTATTTTGAAGATTGATTTGGTTAGATTCCATGTTTTGAATTATTTGCGTATGATTGGGTTGCATATCCTTAATCATCTGAGATAGTTCCTTAACATGACTTTCATGATATTCTATATGCATGTGATAGTTTTTACCAACAACATTAATTTGACGGCTCGACCCTGCCATTCTACTATGTATGATTCTTTTGACAACATGGCAAGTAACCTCTTCATGAAGAGCATTACAAGCTCTACAATAAGGCAGAGCTTCATCCACAAGATTTGCAAACTCAAGTTGATTTGTCGGTCTTTGCTCATTAGATAGGCCTCTTTTCTGCAAAGAATTATTATTTCTAGGTTGGGAATTCTGCGTTTGAGCCCTTTCCATTTGAACCAACCTAGACTGTAAAGTGCTTATTTCCTTAGCATGTTCAGAGATCAATTTCGCTTTATTAAGCTCCATGCTTTCAAGCTTTTGCATTAACTTTTTCATAGGGTCATCATCATCTTCTAGAGGTTCTTTCCCTTTAGGTCCTTTTAACATAGTTGCAGCCCTATCAAAACCAGGAATTTCAGACTTCTCAGATGCCCTTTTATCTTTCTCAAGCTCTTTAGCTAAAGATTGACAAGCCTTATAATTTGCAGTTTTAGCCCGCCTTAACTCATATGAAGTATCAGAATTAAAAGCATCAATGTAAAAATTCAGAAGAGATCCATCAGGAGGTTTATGAGTTTGAGATATTTCTCTAAGGATACCATTAAATCTCCTGTTAAATTCTTCAGTCATTTCATTTTCTTTCCTTTTTATGGTACTGATCTCCCTTACCAAATGCCTATCTTCCCTTTTATCACCATACTTTTCCTTAAAGGCAGCTACAATTGATTCAAAAGTATCAAATGAATTATCAGGTTTTTCCGTAAACCATTCAGCAACATCCTCGCCAAAAGTAAGAACACAATTTCTCATCTTTACATCCTTGAAATTATTATTTGCAACTGCAAATCTATTCCACCAGTTAGTGAAAGCAAACAAATGAGACTTGACACTAACTGCTTCATTTCCTTGAAAATAAGGTAATTTATCCATTTGAGGGACATCATGGGGATAACCCTGAATATTAGCAAAATTACACGGGGTAAAAACATCCATGATATCGTTTTTAGGATTTTAAAAATAGATTCGTGTTCAAGAATAGTCAAAAGGTCCTCAAGAATCGAACTTCTTAGCAGGAACTCTTGTAAGAAATGAAAGAATTGGAGTCGCCACTTGAACATGAAACTAATTCTAAAACAGAAGAAATAATTGAGAGATAGTAGATGGATATCAGGGGGGATTCTTGTACGGGAGTAAAAAGATGAATAAGTGGAGTCATCACCCAAACAAGAAGCCAACCGAAATGTCCAGGTGCTAAAGATACAATGATGAAATGATTAGTGAGATGATGAAAAGATGAAGAGATGAAAAGACGCCAGAAAATTCTATGCCTTGTGACAGGCTAATGAATGGCGAGGAAAGATTAGAGGATTAGAAAATGTCGCTAAGACGAAGGATAGAAAAAACTCTATCCCCGGCAATGACGCCAAAAAATGTTGTCGCACAGATTGTCCAGGCACCTCGACAACGGCTCAGATCGGGGGCTGTCACTTTTATCCCCAATCTCTCTATCTAAGCTGTCTCCTTGCAAGCTAAGGGAGGTAGACCATAACAGAAATGAAGGACAAGAATTGGTTGCAAATCAACCAATTTAGGAGACACAACTAAAACACCAAATACTTGATATGATTAACGAGATTTCACGGATTGATTATGTTAAAACCAGTGCCTTATGGAGTCAAACAAGATCCCGTTATGCAATTAAAGATAAGTATTGGATGTATAACTGCTGCTAAATGACCACAATGATATTCAATAGAAAGTGCCACGATCATTCATTAAGATACTTAAGCCAATCAACATAGCTTATCATGAAACGATCATTAAGTGTAAATGCCAGATGCTTGAAACATTTTTGAAATTATGATATTTTGATATAACCCAATTCGAAAATTAAAATGCTCCACAGTCAAACTTCAGATAGAAAAATTTAGGCTTGTTTGACCATAGGACTTAAGAAAATTTTTTAGAATTTTGAAATTTTTAGAATTTTTAATTATTTTTTAAATCTAAAACAAATTAAAAATATAAATATAAATTAAACTCTAAAATTAAATCCTAAACAAAAATAAAGCTAAAGATAAGTCTAATTGGAACTAAAGTTAAAATTAAATTAAGACTAAATTAAAATTAAAACAATTAAATAACAAACATTAAAACTAAACTAAAACTCAAAATTAAAAAAAAACTAAACTAAATTGAAATTAAAATTACAACCTAACTAAACCTACGATATCAAAAAAAATCTAAACTAAAATTAAATTAAAACTAAATATTAAAATCGAATCCTAAAACTAAAACTACGCTATCATAAAATCGAATCTAAATAAAAAAAATAAAATGAAATCTACTTTAAAACCTAGCACTAAACCGAGACAAATGAATCCGACTTTAACAATTATACCGCATATCTGTGAAATGGCCTTCTAAACATGTGCGTGTATTTTCGTTTGCGTTTTGTTTGTGCAGGTTGAAGTCGAGAAGCAAGGAGCTGGAGCACGACGGACGGCGAGGAGTTGGACGAGGGTTTGACGGATGTGAAGGTAGGCTTGGACGCAGGCGAAATGCAGGCAGTAGGAAAGGATCTCGACGTGAGGGAAGGCGTAAACAAATGGACAGTGCAAGGATTCGATGTCAGACAAAGGGAAAAGGGGACAGGAAAAGTTCAATAGAATGATGGTTGTGAGAGAAGAGGAAGGTCGATGAAGTCGAGGGTAATGAAAGGAGCTGACAAATGCAGTCAGATGAAGGTTAACAGAGAGAAATGGGAATTGCGTGGGTGAAAAACTTTGCAAGTAGTCGAGGATCAGCGTGGAGAGGGTTTTAAAGGTTGAGTGATGGAAATGAGGGCAGAGAGAAGTCGATGGGAATGAAGGGAAATCGAGAGATATGAAGGCGAATAAGGGCAGCGTCTTTTGCAGTAGATAAACCCAATACATTCAAATTTCCAGCAGAATTTAAAATTTCTTTTCAAAACTCAGATTCTTAAATACTCCTTTAATCATATAATGCTCAAATTTTATCGACAGTGGCAATTTGAGGCCAGATTTGGCCCTTGGGGGCTGGCTCTGGATCAGGTCTTAAAATTTTTTCTGAGTAAACCTGTAACCTGCAAAACCAGTCAGATCCCGAAATATATATACACCAAAATTTATAAACCCTTACAGCTTACAACAAATATACAAATTTACAAAATAATTTGCAGATCTGAGGCCCTCATGGCCAGATTTGAATCCGTTTTGGCACAATTTTTTAAAATTTGAGATTTTAAAGAGAGGCACAAGTCTTAGGAGATCCTGCAAAACCACTAATTTCGTGAGATAGACTTTAAATTTAACAAATAATGAGCTTTTCAGATTTATGTCATTTGAGAGTTGGTTGGTCCAACCGAAGACTTCCCTAGACGCTCAAACCCTTAAAAAAAATATTTCACTGCACACTTAGATCTGGACCTTAGATCAATAGAGATTCAAGAAAATAACATGAGATCCTTCAGAAAAATAGGAAACTAGTCTTTCCGTTAAATCAAAGATGCTATCTTATGAATCTAGAAAACTGCACAAGATACCTGTATGCAGATTAATCCATGAAGACCATTAACCATAAAATGCCAAATAAAGTAACAGAGTTCAGAGACAAATCACCACATAGATCCGAGAAGGAACATCAAAATTTGTAACCCCAAAGTCTTTATGCTTTATTACTCAAAAATTTACAAGAGCTTCTAAGAACAAGTGCACGATCTTGAGATTGGATGATTCAAGACTGACAAAGACCTCTTAATTTATAGGACAAAATCTCCAATGGCTAGTTCGGTTGATCCACGTCAAAATAATCTCGACCGTCGATAAGATTTGATCATATTTTAATCTGGATGGTCGAAATTATAATTTTGATGAAAAAACGAATTTATGATTTAAATCCATTTTAATTAACTCAAAATACTATTTTTGAGTTAATTACCCCAAAATTTTGACTTTGACTTAATCACCTAGGCCCAAGGGTCCAAAATTTCTTAAAATTCTCAAAATTCCCTTGACTTGGGGCCGTTAAAAAATAATTTTTTAAGCACCAATGAATTTTTCCTTTAAAGAAATTTATCCTAACTTATGACCCTAAATTAATTAAATTTCTCGCTTTTGATTTTTTAATTGATTGACCAAAAAATTTAATTAATTGACTGAGGGGATTTTAATTATTTTTCCAACCCTCTTTACATAAGATAATACATTTAAACACATGAAGGGGGAATACCCATTCGTATAGACCCTCAAATAAATATCCAATTCTGCGACTCAAAACATGATTTAGTAGACCAAGTAGCTCAAACTACTTTTACAAGGACTCGATAGAAAACACTAGGAATCACTTAACATGCTGATGACAAAATCCACCCTAGCTTTGGGGTGAGGCTGGAGGGAAAAACTATGCCGATCACTTACGTGAATCAGTGAGACAAAAAAACTCCTAGGATAGAAATCATCACCAACATACTAGGCTTACCTAGGTTGTTACATACATTGACTGTCTTACTTAGATCATTTACATCATAATATGCAGAATGGGTTTACATTATTCATAAAACTGTCGACTGATGATGGAATCTGAATGGCGCGACCACGTCGAACATGACGAATCCCATTTGAAAAAATGGGGGTGTACTGCGATGGGGTAGTTGACAAAGTGTGGTCAACACTTGGTATTGAAGTTGATAAAAACCACAACATATTTTCATCTCTAAGAAGAAATATGTTGATAAGTTATTGAACTGATATGGTATGATAGAATGTAATCCTGTTGCTACTCCAATGGAGCAAAACTTGAAACTCACTTCCGAAGAGGAAAGTTGTTTGAAGATCCAACAAAGTACATGCAACTTGTTGGAAGTTTGATTTATTTGTCTATTACTCGTCCTGATATAACCTTTGCTGTCGGAATGCTTTCCAGGTTTATGCATCATCCTTGTGAGGGGCATTGGGTAGCAGAAAAAAAGAGTTTTGAAATATTTAAAAGGAACTCAAACTTACGGCATCAAATATTCCAAAGTTTTAGACTTCCATCTTGCTGATTATTTAGAATCATATTTTGATGGAGATAAAGAAAATGGAGTATCAACTTCTGGATATTCGATGAATCTTGGATCAACAACCATCAGTTGGAGATCACGCAAGAAATCTGTTCTTGCTGATTCTATCACCGAGGCCGAATATGTTGCAGCGGGTCAAGCCACTAAGGAAATCATTTGGCTTCAGAAAATATTCGAAGATTTGGAGGAGAAACAAAAAGCTTAAACTCCTCTATTTGTCGACAACTCTTCTGCAATTCAATTGGCCAGGAATCCAACTTTTCATGATCAAACTAAACATATCAATGCCAAGTATCATTTGATTCGACATCATGTAGAGGCCAAAACAATTCATCTGACACATTGTCCAACTTCTGAACAAATTGTAGATATTTTTACCAAAGCATTAGGGCGTGAAAAGTTCGAAAAATTTAGATCCTTACTTGGTATGTCGATGTCCCTTCGCATTAAGGGGGGAAATGTTGTAATTATATGAGATCCTACAAGATTATTTTTATTTAGGTTAGGTTGCTAGTTATGATCAGTTAGATTAGTTAGTAATTCAATTATAAATGTAATGCTGATTTCATGAATTGAATATAGATCACATGAGATGAGTTAACACGTGTGGGGCTATATCTAGAAAAGTTGAAAAATTCAGGCTCAGGGATAACTCAAAAGGGGTCAACATATCAGAAAGTTGGAATGCTTAGGAAAAACTCAGAATGAATTAGCAAAACATTGACAAACAAGGACAATTAATCGTAAAAATTCATTAGTGGGAAAAATAGGAAAATACTCAAAAGGGGTCAACATATCATAAAGTTGGAATGCTCAAGAAAAAATCAAAATGAATTGGCAAAAAGTTGACAAGCAAGGGAAATTAATCGTAAAAATTATTTAGTGGGAAAAATAGGAAAATCCCTGATTTTTTGATTTTTTTCTACTGATATGTAGTAAGATTTGTGGGCCATGTTGCCAGGAAACGTGGGGACGGGGACGGGGATGGGGACAGTGTGTAATTTTTTGAAATAGGGTGCGTGGGTTCGTCAGGGGTATATATATATATATATATATATATATATATCTATATGTGAATTTATATAACTAAAAAATTCAAAGATTTAAACATGCACATTATTGAACATTCAACATTTACATTTAAATTTCAAAATTTCTAGTTTGATATCAAGTAAAAATTGGAGTTTACACATACATGTAAATCTGGCCCCAAGCCAATTTCGCCCAAAAATCTGGTAGGGAAAAAGAAGCCCAAAAGTTAAATTCTTGGAAAAAAATGTAAAAAAAAAAACACAGTTAAAAGAGTGATTAGAAAAGCAAGTGATGTCGGTTGGCCCTGAGAGAATGTGGAGATTTCAGTAGAAAAACAAGAGTTTGGAATCACTGTATATGGCAGTAGATTGTTTATTGTGTTTTCTTCAAGATTCTAATTCTCGTCATAAGGAAGCTTTCCCATCTTTGACATCACGGGTCGATTTACTATTTAGAATTAAATTTGATTTACAAATTTTGTTATGCAAACATTGAAGTTTGAACACAGAAATTAGAATTAATTCATGCCACACGGTGAATCTTCAATAGCTACCTGTGAATCTTCCAACATGGATTGCATCTCTATGGATTGCGTCTCTGTGGGAACCTCTATGTGGAGCGATAAAAAGGTGTCTTTTTAACTCCTAATTACCTTCACATTAATTATCAACCCAGGGACGACTTCTTATTTCAAGAGTGTACTCAGTCTGAGGTGGCTATTTACTCAAGAGTAATGTTTGTGAAGATGTAGTATAGAAATACAAATGCAGAAATAATAAATGCTTGAAAAGAAATCTGCTTGAAAAGAAATCTAATTACAAATGACAGAAATGTAAAGACTACACTACATCAACCTTGCTAGACATCGATTAGGGATGCGGTAGTAATAACTCTTTCCCCTAGAAATCGATGTGAGATGACCAAATCTGGGGACCTGGAATGATTAGCTCTGCCCTCTACAGTTTAGAGATCTCAAAGCAAGTGAAAACAACTCAAAGGAAATGAAATCTAAAACGCAAACTGGAAAGGAACAAAAATCTAAAAGCAATGAACAGGAATTGAATAGCAGCGTAAAATAAACAGTGAATTCAATTCATAACCAAGCAAACTAGATTTCTACTCTTTAATCCTGTCGACAGCCACGCAACAATCAACTATCGTAATTCATAAACAAAAGGAACAACAACTGGAATTAGATACGGAAAAACAACATTTTATAACAATTGAATCATGAATCATGCTTCTTGTAAAGAATGGAATAACAATGACTCTGTATTTGATCCAATTAGCAACAACTCAATTCTTTAATTGTAATAAACGAACTTCACACAACAGAAATAAACTAATAGAAATACAAACAGCAGATCGCTCCACCAGGGCCGGGCCCTCAACCACCGGTGAAGCGTTGCTGTGCTTTACTCCAGCGCTTGAGAAATGGAACAACAGTGAACTCCTTTATTAATCAGGCATTAATAATGTTTACAAACAACTCACACTCTCTTAACAAGAGCGGATGCACAATTCTGCAAATTACAATAAGAAAAGTCTCTCCATCCCCTCATACACAATACATGCTTCCCCTTTTATAATCAGAAGGTGGAGAAATTAAATAGCAAATAGGATCTCTAATAATAATATTGAATTTCTTCCAACCAATTGATCAACAATAAAATATATTTACATCCCTCTTTCAACAACAACAAGTCGAATTTGGCTTTGTAGCTGAGATTTGGAGGACGGCCGCAACCACAGATCTGAGAAAATCGTGCTCAAAGAACCCTGCGTTTCTCTCAGTACAAGCCGAAGTTTGGCAAAACGTTCTTCATTAAAGTTAATTGGGTCCGTTATGAACAAAACCCATGTTCCGGATTTTCCAGATTCGTCTTCATTTGCTCAGAATCTCAACCGCAAAACTGTCACTCCTTATTCCAGCGCATTTCTGAGTTGGCACTTTTAATGATCAAATCTTCAATCTGGAAATTACCTTGGAGGCTAAAAAATGGTGAATAATGTTATAACCAATTTATTAAAACTATCATTGATAAAATAATTCATAATCATCAATTTATTAGAAATAAAGGAGAATAAATAACATTCATTCATAGAAGCATAAATCATCATAAAATGGATTTAAATAATAAATTATAATAAATGACGTGATGATGAATGGTAGAAATGGGTGGAATAAGCGTTCACAAGTGATAATAATAATGGCATATTAACGACCCAACACTTTAGTCACCGGCACATAGACCAACGAATGCCCTAAACACACCAGGGAATGCTTGTCGCCTAAGTAGTCAAACTGAATGGTTGTTGTCTCAAACGGAATGTCGTCGTCGAAGAGTTAAGCGATTTTAGGTTTTACAGGTTATGTATTCACCTTTTGAATTTCCACGATTTTTTTTTTTTTTTTTTTTTTTTTTAATATTTAAATTTTTATTTAAAAAATTGTTCAACAAAGAACCCTAAAGAACCCAATTGGGTTCCAAGTACCCATTATCGGGGTTCCAAGAACCCTAAATGTCAAAAGCACCCAAATTTTTTTAACGAAGAACTTGGTTCTTGGTAGAAGTACTCGGTTCTTATGGGTTCGTTTCGGAAGAACCCATACCCAAATTTGGTTCTTGGGTTCGTTTTGGAAGAACCCGTACCCGAATCCGGTTCTTGGGTTCGAGAACCCCACCCCTGGGTTTGGGAAACCATGCAACATAGTTTGTGGGATTTTTTACTTTGTAGCATCTTAAAAATTGGTCAATAACAAGCTAAGCTTCTTACCTATTTTGATATTTTTAGCTCTAAGAGTGTTACTTGACACCCACTTTGACCTATCTTGAGGTCATATTTGGACATTCATAAAATAATCTTATGTACACACATTTGCCAACAATTATTTATTTATTTATGATATTTATCTTATCTACACACCTTTGCCAACTGTGGAATTTCATTTTTTTTTTTTTTTTTTTTTGGGGCGGGGGGCGGGGGGTGGCTTTGTTGACCTCATTAAGGTTGATTACATTTTATATTTATAACGGTAGATACAACAAGATGGCAAAATAAGAACATCATAATAAGTAGTAGACTATCAACTTCCTTTTCAAACATGTTTTTGTGATTTACTGGAGGAGATCATTTCCTGTTGCTCTGAAACTGATGTAGAAGCGCAAGTAGGGACCATGATAGTGATGTATAAACTTTAGGAGGAAAAATAATAGTGATGTAGTTGATGATGGATAATTAATGTCACTTTAACCCTGTGTATCTTAAATGTGCTAAAAAATATTACATATGGTATATGGTAATGACAGGGAAATCCAAGGGTTCACTAACATATTTCTTTCTGTGACTTTTTTGGATTCCAAGCTCATGTAATAGTGGATATGGTTTACACAAACCATTGTATCAAATAATAGAAAAAGAGAAGCTACATGAAATACTAAGAAGGTCATGAATTCATGTAAGGGATGTACAATGATAGGCGTAGCAACTTAAATGAAACTTTAAAGAAGTACAACGATTGACTTAACAAGGCCTTCGATCAGCCACCAATTCCAAGTCAGACATTAGGTGTGACTAGACTAACCAAAGAAGGATCGAACAAGAAAAACTAGAAAATTAGGCCATGCTAGCATCATCCATCTCAAATAGAGATGCACAGGGGTAATAATGCCTAAAATTGGATTGACCACCATATTTTGGGCATATCTTTAGCATTATGTGTTCAAAAACTCTATTTGTATTAACTTTTAATGGTCAAGGAAGATGAGGGAAGTTGGATTAAATCAATAGACATATCAGCCTTGAAATTGGGAGATAGAAAAACTATTAGGATATCATGTTGCAGATCAAGGAGAAGCAAAGCTAAAAATGGAACTTGCAAATTGAACTGAGTAGGACAATGAGGATAATTTCCTTGAACTCACAAGTTATATACTGAAGGCCAACTATAAGGGAGTTTTTTTAAATCTAAACGACAATATGATGGCACATCATAATCCTTAAAAAACACAAGCGTAATCTGTCTTGGATAAATAAGTTAATGAAACAATTGAAGGTGATGAACATTTTTTTGAAATAAGGTAGATATACTTGACATGGTTCCGCCATTGTATAGACTAATTGATCATTTATGTTCAATTATATTTTAGCTAAATTGACATTTGCCAGTGTAATTGAATCATCATCCAATCTAAATGAAAGTTAGATCTATGGTAGAACAAGTTAGATGGGACGTAAAATGAAGTTAGAAACCTCTTTTATAAATTCAATAATTCCTATGTGAAGCTTATGATTGAGTAAACAAAAGCTATATAGCTTGTGTAATTATCTGTTTCTTTTGGTTTCTTCCCTATGGATATATGTAATTTCCAGTAACATATCCATGTTGGAGTACACACACTAGACAAAAAATTTGATATGGTTTCGTAAGGGTAAGTATAACAAGCTAAGTAACATGACATGTCCTCCCCCCTCGTGTCATGTATTTCACATGTTGGACATGCACATGTTTGACACAAGTTTGGCTCGTGTCATGTTCGTAGGACATGAGTTTGATTGGTGTTAGACACAAGCCTTACTAGTGCCCTTGAATTTGGACATGTTGTCGCCCAGACTGTACAAACACCGCAACAACGCTCATGACGGGGGCTGCCACTCTTATTCCCGCCCACTCTGTTCTAGCCATATCCCAACAACATGCTATGGGGGTTAGTCCCTATGAAATGAGGTGAAAGAAGACAAGTTGGGAACCAACTTGTTTGGGAGACATGGATGAGTGTCCTAGCCACTTGGTTGAAATTAAGCAATATTATTGATTGGATTTAGATTTTCCATTATGAGACTAGTGCCTTAATGGAGTCACAAAATCTTGCTTTCTGTAAATTGGAACCAAATGACGGGATGGACACCTGCTGCTTGAATGCTTGACTAACCTATATGATATGAAAGACCTAGGATATATGTGAGATGCAATGATCTTGCTAAATTTTAGTTAGATGCCTAGTCCAAGTGTAACCTTTCTTCCAAATATTTTGAGAAACAATCCTCAAAGTAAGTTGTGAAATGGAAGCCAACGGGAAGCAGGCAGTGACCTAATTAACGATACCTCCCCATGTGTTCCACTCACATAGTGCCTTCGACGCTGCACAGACTGTGGCTCTAACTATTGTAAGGTCACTATGTTAACTACTAGGAAGAGTTGAATCTCTCAAGTTAGTTTGGAAGGGGTTGCCCCAAGTCTCTATCAACCTAGCTTATGGTAGGAAGTAAGTTATTAGTGCAATCTAGACCTAATATGCTTATGCAAGAGATTATGAGTAAGATTATCTTGAATCAAGATTGTTTGATTTTCTTAAGTACTTAAGTTATGATTAGTCTTTATGCCAATAATACTTAACAACAATGGGAAAAATGATCTTAATACAAGATGACTACTTAACAATACAAGTGCAAAATTCAACTATAGGCGAATCCACAAGATGTTTAAGTAAATCAACTTATCTACCAATGTTTATCAACACAAAGTATTATGCCAATTCAAACTTAGAAGCCCAAGTTAACTCTATTTATCAACAAGATTAACTTCAAATTTTGAGTGAAAAGTTAGACAACCTTTAAGACCAAGAATAATCAGTTTTATGAGTCTATATCACCAGTAATAATTCAGAAATTTCAGACTTTATTAGTGTTATGACAACAATGCAGATCACCTCATATCATGAAATTTGCTCAATCGTGAAACATAAAAATTTGCAATGACCAAAAAATATAAATTAACTTGTCTAGCCAACATTGTAATGATGTATTAAGTGATATTTTAGATCTGATTTGGTTATAAAAACAGTAAATAAATCACAGAAAAACAAACTAATGGAGCCAAAAATATATGGCCAATAGTTCAAAAATAGTAAAATTTCACCAAAAACTTCAAAATTTTGATTTTTAGGGCTATTTAGAGGATATGATTAAGAGATTTCAGACCAGATCTATTTATTACAACAATAAATAGATGACAAATCAACAACCCAACAATGTTCAATACAATCCCTAATATATCCAAAAATAGTAAAATTCTGTTGGAAATTCAAAATTCAAAATTTAAGCCTTCTTTGAATGAGATTCAAAAAATTGCAGATATGATATGTTTATTACAACATTGAAGCAGTGACATATTAAAAAGCTAGCGATACTGACGATAATGTCCATAATTCCTAAAAATAGTAAAATTTTGTCAGAAACTGAAAATTCAAAAATTTCGACCCTAATTAAGAATGTGTTTTAGAAATTTCAGATCTGATTTTTTTAGTTATGCAGTAAATTCGAACAAGTTTAAAAATTAGATCTAGGCCAAATTTAAGATGTCCAAGTGGCCAAAATTCACGAAAATGAAGATTTTGCAAATATAAAGATTTTTAACCATGCAACATGTGATTTTAGGGCTTAAAAATTATTGATTTGAATGTTGTAATAAAATTGAAGTAAAACAAAGCTTTAGAAGTCAAAACCTAGGCCCAAGGCCTTGAAGATATTGTAGTTGAAATTTGTTGAAACTTGAAGATCAAGTTGTAGCCTGAAAAAACACAAATTTTGAGACATTAAACTTGTAAAACCACCAAGTATTCAGCCTTAAAAATTTCAAATAAGTGTTGAGATCCAACAAGAATATTCAAGACCCATGCCTAGTGCATTAAGCACCTAGTTGCATTTAGCACTTGGTTGAATTAAGCACCCAAACTAGGGTGGGGCCCATAGTGCTATTTTTGGGTGCATGTCTATTTTTATTATCCCTTAATTTAGATGGACATTAAACTATAATCTATTCTCAATGTGGACTTGAATGTGTTATCTGAAGTGGAAAATTCAGTTAGCTAGTGGAATTCGAGTTAGAGGTTGGTTGGTGGGATATGCAGAGTAATTCTAGTTGTAACAGAGTTCGAAGTGCAGTGGTGCATTAGTTAATGCAAATTGTAAATAGTTTAACTCAGTTAAGTGAGTTAAACTTAGTAGTGCTAGTTGTAACTGAAGATACAAGTATGGATAGATCAAGTGAATTCAATATTAATTAATTCACATGTAGTGATCTCACATGCAAGTGAGGATTTACTATTATTAGCTGCATGCATGTCAGATCCAGCAGAGACCCAGTTGAGTTCTAGTTGAGTTTTAGGGATCTTGACCATCAGGGATCGCATAGGCAAGGCAGGCTGTCAGGAGGCTGGAAATTGACTAAGTATTGGTCAGTTTTCTGTGGGGACAGTGTGAGACAAATAGCTGAATGTTGGAGGCTCTTGTGAGAAGAGAAAGACATTGTATTTTCTTTGTGATCCATGCTTAATATACAATAGAAGACAGTGGGTTTTTTTAGCTGTAAGCTTTCCCCGAGAAATTATCTGTGGTGTGTGTGATTTGATTCTTCTTCATGTTCTTGTGATTAGCAATTGTGTTTTTTTAGTTCCGCAAAATTTTTGTAGAAGCGATTCAGTTTTTAACTTTAGTACATTGTTAGATCAGGTGAATCCAAGATATACATGCTTGTTGTATAATTTCTACAATAAGGGTTTAGGGAATATTAGGGAAAAAAAGGGCAAGAAAAGACAAAACAAGGCCAAGGAAAGACAATTTGCGTGGATAAAAGGGCTGAAATGATAGATTGAAGAATGAAATAACAAGATGTGGCAAAAAACTGAGAACTCGTGTTTCATTTTTTTTTTCTCTTCCAGATTTGAATTTTGCTGTCAAATCTTTAGTAAATGTCATTGCAAAATTGTCTAGAGACTTGATCTTGTTAATCCAAGTTTTCATTGATGGCAACAGGTTGAATGAATGAACACACTTGATGAAGGCTGAAATACTAGATGATAACATGGAAGATATCATTTGAAGTTCTCCTAATGATGCTGCACTATGACATATTACTGCACTATTATTGAATACATGATGCTATACCTTCATGAATTTGCTGGGTACTATCATGATGACATAGATGTCCTATGATGACACTATGATCCTATGATTTATAAGCCAAACAAAGGAGAATCCAAGCAGTGGAAAAGACATGCTGTCCTATTCATCTCCTGCACACAAAAATTAAAGACAGTCACAAAGAAAAAATGTTTTTATCACCTTGGAGGCATCCTATCAACATGGGTCATATACCATCTTGTAGAGTATATTTTTCCCGTTCCAACGAGCTATTATTTAGCCCGAAAACCCAAGAGGTTTGATAGTTATTGAATTTTTAAGTTAATACATAATTTCTGGTCCAATGAGCCGACATCACTTTCTAGGACAAGTCGGCCTACTTAAGGACACATCTATTTGGTGAAGGGTCGAAAATTAGGTGTATTTATATGTAATTACTCTCCTTGTTTCAGATCAACCATTAGCACAACATTCATTACAGGTTCGAGTTCATATCTCATGAACAAGAAGAATAAAGGTTGCAGATTGGGTGAACAACTTGGAGGATAATTTTGCAAAGTCAAGGTAAGGGACAACGAAGGATTAAAGTTTGGGTATAAGACCTGTTTTGAGCCACAACCCTAGAAGGAGCAAAAATATGAGCATTGTGGATTATCTACGCTATAGCAAACTGTGGAGAAAAAAAATGCATTTCAGATCTCAGAATTGTTAAGGTGTAGTCTTGTAAAAATCAAATCATTGAAGGATATACATCGAAGAGATCTAGTTCACAACTGGTGAACTATCAAGAAGAATGCAATAAAATTGAAGAAGGATCCAGAATATGATTTCAGACAAGGAAATATCCAAATATGTTACGTAATGCCCAGGATATAAATATGTTGCATAGAATCCGTTGTGTGGAGTCTAAGTTTGCTGCATAGAATTGCATGGAGCTTGATTTGCTGCTCTTTACAGTCCTCAGACTTGTGAATAATATACAACAACCTATAATTCATATCAAATTTGGATATGTGAAGTATACATCTCCCTCGGACCTGTGCAGTATATACAACTATCTTGGATCTATCTTTCTCAGACCTGTGGAAGTAAATATAATAGTCTCGGACCCTTATTGTAGTGACTCAGATTCTTCTAGCACTTGTTTGTGTTGTTCACATTTTTGATACAACTGCTGGTGTAGAAGTGTTGGTGCAGAAATGTTGGTACAAATGTTGGTGCAGAAGTAGGGGTGCAGCTGTTGGTGCAGAAGTGTTGGTGTAATTGTTGAAGTATTGACAAAACATAGTGCATAATTAATGGTGCAGAATACTAAATTGATGGTGCAGAATCCAGACAAAGTACAATGAACACTTTGGGGAGTTGAGCATATTTGAATCCAGACAAAGTATATTAGCAATAGGTTAGTTCCTGTTTCATTAAAAGGGTTGGCGCCCTCACTCATATATTATATACTGTTATTTAGAAAAGGGATTGAAGTTCTTATTAATACTTAATATTATTATTATACACCTCTCTGTCTTTAATTGTGAAGAATCTAACTAGAAATAATTAACAATTGAAAAGAAATATTGATTCACCACCCTCTCAGTATTTCCAATAATTGGTATCAGAGCCAGCTTCTTCATTATCAGCCTAACAACTGGAAGAAGGATTCTTAGGCACAATGAAGAACATGGAAGCAATAGTGAAACTGCCTATCTTTGATGGAACAAATTTTAGTTTTTGGAAAAAGAGGATGTTGTACTATCTAATGTCTCTTTGCCTTGAAGTATGGCACTCTGTTTTGGATGGGTATAAAGCTACCTCCGGTCTTCCAACTAATCCAGATGAAATAAGAGCCTACATTTCTAATGCCAAAGCTTTAAATTCCATCACTAGTGGAATTACCGATTCCGAATTTACGAAAGTCATGAATTGTGACTCAGCCAAAGAAGTATGGGACAAGTTGGTTTCTCTATATGATGGGGACTCCAAATTTAAGAAGGCAAAGCTTCAAACCTATAGAAGACAATTCGAGAGTTTTAAAATGGATGATGAAGAAGATATTGCATCATACTTCCTCCGAGTAGCTGAAGTGGTTAACTCTCTTAAAGGACTAAGATAAAATATTGAAGAAAGCACCATTGTTAAAAAAATCTTGAGATCACTTCCTGACAGATTTGACTCCAAAGTAAGTGCCATAGAATAAATGAAGGACATAGACACTCTCAAGATGGATGAACTTCATGGAATTCTTATTGCCTATGAGATGAGGAAAGGGAGTCAAAATTTCAAAGAAGCAACTTTCAAAGCCTCAAGATCTACAAAATAAGGAAAATGATGGAACTACAACAACGATGAATTTGATACTGAAAACGAGTTAGCTCAATTTGTATGAAGACTAAAAATGGGATCTAAGCTAAAAGGTAAGTACCCTCTTATTTGTTTCAATTGTGGAAGAATAGGTCATTACGTTGCAAAATGTCCTCATAAACATGATAGTGATGATGAAAAGGAATCTAAAAGGACAATGTACAAAAATAAAGGGTTTAATAAGAAGAACTTATTCTCCAAACAATATGAGTTTGATGAAGATGAATTTGTAGTCATAAAAAAGAAATCAACTAGAAATATGCGTCATCACAAAGAAAGTGGTGATGAATCAGATGAGAAAAGTAATTATGTTGGAAGCAAAGAAACGTTATTCATGGCATTTACAAATGATGATGACTTAGAACTGGAAGATGAAAGAAACATGGATAGTTTGCTAATGAGTGCCATTGAATAAAATGAGAATCTACAAAAGAAGATAATTTTCCTCAAAATAGAAAGAGAGGAAGCAAAAAAAAGGGAAGAGTTCTTGAACATTAAGCTAAAAGAGAAGGATGATATCTGTGAAAAACGTGAAGCTGAAATAATATCTCTAAGCAAGGAATTAGAGCAAGTCAAAAGGAGTTGGAAAAGCTCTCTAGCTTTTGAAAACATTCTTAATACTAAAAAACCTCAACATGATAAGTCTGGAATTGGTTTCAAAGGAGAATCATCAAGTACAAAGAATAATGCTAGAAGTTATGTGGACATATTCTCTTGCCATCCAAGAGAAGAAAAGTCATCTCGTCAGGAACAAATTCCCATTTCAAAACCAAGAATTGAAGAAAGAGCAACTCCAAGGAAGAATGTTGGTTCAAGCTATGGATACTACAACATGTATCAAACTATTTTTCTTGGGTATTGTTACTATTGTAAAAACTTTGGGCATCAAGCTACACATTGGAAGGCTCATAAGAATGAAGCACCAAGATTGAACGATCAAACAATCGAACTACGTGGTCCTAGAGAGTAAGGACAAATCAAAACTTACAATTCCTTTGATCCTTTGGCTAAGTTTGATCCGTCTTGCTCATTATGTGATAATTATGATCATAATGAACAAAATTTCCCTCTCAAAAAGGAAAAAACTAAAAGCGTAAATCTCAAAACTAATAAATGTGGCCTAGCTCTATGTGCTCATAGCGAAGAAAATCATTGGTTCGTGGATAGTGGATGCTCAAGACATATGACAGGTGACCAAAAGAAGTTTATCTCATTGAATAAGAAAAATGGAAACATATCCTTCAGAAGTGGATCCGCTAAAATCACTGGAAAAGGAACTTCTACCCTTGTCAATGGACAAGGAAAGGCTCAAAATACCTTGCTAGTAGAAGGGCTCAAAAACAATCTCCTAAGTGTTAGCCAGATTTGTGACCAAGGACATAATGTTGTCTTTAGTACAAAAAATTGTGAAATAAGAGACTCATCCTCAGGAGAACTTGTGGCGAAAGGAGTAAGAACACCAGATAATGTTTACATTCTCAGTAGAATCAAAGAAGATAAATGTTACTTAAGTCAAACAGATGAAATTTGGTTATGGCACAAGCGATTAGGGCATACAAGTTTTGATAACCTAGTCAACATCAGAAAAATTAAAGTAGTAAGGGACATTCCTAAAATGTGCAAGCCAAATCAAGTTGTATGTGGCCCATGCCAACATGGAAAGAAAACTAGAACTAGCCACATAACTAAGGAGTTCTCAACATCAAAACCTTTGGAAATCATTCATGCAGATTTGTGTGGGCCAACTATAACTACAACTCTTCAAGGTGAAAGGTACTTTGCTCTATTTGTTGATGAATATACTAGAATGATGTGGATATATTTCATAAAATATAAATCCGAAGCATTTGGATGTTTTAAGAATATTAAGGTTCTCATTGAGAATAAGAAAGATTCTAAGATATAATGTCTTAGAATGGATAGAGGAGGAGAATTCACCTCAAAAGAATTTGATTAATTCTATAAAGAGCATGGAATCGAAAGAGAATTATCTACTGCTAGGACACCTCAGAAAAATGGAGTAGTTTAAAGAAGGAACCGAACCATTCAAGAAATGGTAAGGACAATGCTACTAGAAGCTGATTGGCAACCAAAATTTTGGAGAGAAGCAGTTGGAACCGCAGTTTATACCTTAAATCGAACTCAACTAAGACCAAATAATGAAAACACTCCTTATGAATTATGGAAAGGAAGACATGCTTCAGTAAAATATTTGAGGGTTTTTGGAAGCAAATGCTTCATAAAAATAAATGATGACTCACCAGGTAAATTTGATTCTAGAGTTGACGAAGGAAAATTTCTTGGATACTCCACTAGGAGCAAAGCTTACAAATGTTACAACAATCGTCTACGAATAATAGTGGAAAGCATTGATGAAGGCCTTCCACAAAAGAGAGTTGAAGATCATGAAGTTGAGCCTTTCTTTGAACAAAGTGAAGAAGAAGAACCTGAAAAAGAAGAGGAAGATGAAGAACCTCAAAGTGAACCTCAAAGTGAATATTCACAAACTCCCTCTAAGATCAAGTTTGTTCAAAGACATCATCTAGAAGAACAGGTCATCGGAAAAGTATATGAAGGAATTCAAACTCGAAGAAGGATGATAAGCACCCCAAGAAAATACGATGTGGCTCTATTATCTTTAATAGAACCTGAAATTTTTTCTCAAGCAAGCAAATATCCTTATTGGATAAAGGCCATGGAAGAAGAAATGTCTCAAATCGAAAAAAATGAGACTTAGGAACTGGTACCTCGCCCAAAAGATAAAAATATAATTGGAACAAAATGGGTATTAAAAAACAAGATGAATGAAGATGGAAAAATCACCAGAAATAAAGCCAGACTTATTTGCAAAGGATACTCACAAATTGAAGGAATTGACTTCGAAGAAAACTTTGCACTAGTAGCTTGATTGGAAGCCATAAGAATGTTTTTAGCATTTACTTGCTTAAAAGGATTCAAGGTTTATCAAATGGATGTAAAATCAACATTCCTAAATGGAGATCTCAAAGAAGAAGTTTACATGGAGCAACCAGAAGGATTTGATCTTGCTAAAGGAAAAGACTTTGTATGCAAACTAAAAAAGGCCTTGTATGGATTAGAACAAGCCCCTAGAGCATGGTATGCAAAGTTGGATCACTATCTGCAACAAGAAGGTAAAAAAAAGGGAGTGGTAGGTAGAAATCTCTACATGAAGATGGACAAGGAAAAACTTCTGATCACTCTTGTTTACGTTGATGATCTAATCTTTGCTAGCAATGATGAATAAATGAGCCATGAATTTTCTCTAAATATGTCCGAAAAATTCTAGATATCAAGGATTGGTGAGTTGTCTTACTTTCTTGGGCTAAAAATATCTCAAACCTCTGCAGGCATGCTTATATATCAATAAAAATATCTTAAAGACATGCTCAACAGATATGGGATGGGAGATTGTGCACCTATGAGCACACCGATAACCACAGATTGTAAATTAAGCAAAGATGATGATACCCCTCTCATAGATGCAACTCTTTACAGGTCAATAATTGGAGCTCTCCTATACTTTCTCTACACGACCAGATATTATGCAAGCAGTAGGAATGGTAGAAAGATTTCAGTCAAGTCCTAAACAATCCCATCTAGCAGTTGTGCAGAAAATTCTCAGACATTTGAAAGGAACGACTGATTTCAGTCTTTGGTATCCTAAGAGTTCAACTCTTATTGGGACAACTTACTTTGATGCTGATTGGGTTGGAAGCATGGATGATCGAAAAAGTACCAGTGGAAATGCATTCTTCATGGGAGATTGTCTCTTATCTTGGATCAGCAAAAAGCAATAATCTGTATCTCTTTCTACAGCTGAAGCTGAATATATAGCTACTGCTGATTGTTGTACACAAATTCTATGGATGAAGGAAGCTCTGAAGGATATCAACATAGAAAATAAGCAACCAATTACTATTTTTTGTGACAATACTAGAGCCATCAGTCTGTCTAAGAATTCGGTGATGCACTCAAGGAACAAATATATTCCAATCAAATACCACTTTCTCCATGAACAAGTTGTTGAACATAATATTAGGTTGGAATACATCAATAAAAAAGAGAAAATTGTGGATATCTTTACAAAACCCCTTCCATGAGAAGCATTTGAGTATCTTCGCCAAAAGTTGGGGGCCATTGATCTTGCATCACATTAAATCAAGCAGCATGGTAGGGGTACAATATGTTAGGGGGAGCAACATGATAGGGGGAGCACATTGGCACCCCATTTCCATTGATGTCAAAGGGGAAGAGAAGAAAAATATTTCCATCCAATGACAAAGGGGGAGATTGTTAATCCAAGTTGTCATTGATGGCAACAGGTTGAATGAATGAACACACTTGATGAAGGTTGAAAGGCTAGATGATAACATGGAAGATATCATTTGAAGTTCTCCTAATAATGCTACAATATGACATATTACTGCAATATTATTGAATACATGATGCTATACCTTAATGAATTTTCTGGGTACTATCATGATGACATAGATGTCCTATGATCACACTATGATCCTATGATTGATAAGCCAAACAAAGGAGAAGCCAAGCAGTGGAAAACACATGCTATCCTATTCACCTCCTGCGCACAAAAAGTAAAGATAGTCACAGATTTTTTTTTATCACCTTGGAGGCATCCTATCAACATGGGTCCTATACCATCTTGTAGAGTATATTTTTCCCGTTCCAACGAGCTATTACTTAGCCCAAAACTCCAAGCGCTTTGATAGTTATTGAATTTTTAAGTTAATACATAATTTCTGGTCCAGTGAGCTGACATCACTTTCTAGGACAAGTCGTCCTACTTAAGGACGCATTTGTTCAGTGAAGGGTCGAAAATTAGGTGTATTTATATGTAATTACTCTCCTTGTTTTAGATAAACCATTAGCACAACATTCATTACAGGTTCAAGTTCATATCTCATGAACAAGAAGGATAAAGGTTGCGGATTGGGTGAACAACTTGGAGGATAACTATGCAAAGTCAAGGTAAGGGACAACGAAGGATTAAAGTCTGGGTATAAGACCTGCTTTGAGCTGCAGCCCTAGAAGGAGCAACAATCTCAACATTATGGATTATCTACGCTACAACAAACTATGGAGAAAAAAAAATACACTTTAGATCTCAGAATTGTTATGGTGTAGTCCTATAAAAATCAAATCGTTGAAGGATATACATCAAAGAGATCCAGTTCACAACTCATGAACTATCAAGGAGAATGCAATAAAATTGAAGAAGGATTCAGACTCTGATTTCGGACAAGGAAATATCTAAATCTGTTACGTAATGCCCAAGATCTAAATATGTTGCATAGAATCTGTTGCGTGGAGTCAAAGTCTGTTGCATATAATTGTGTGGAGCTTGATTTGCTGCTCTTTACAGTCCTCAGACTTGTGCAGAATATACAACATCTATAATTCATATCAACTTCGAATCTGTGAAGTATACATCTCCCTCAGACCTGTGTAGTATAAACATCTATCTCGGATCTATCTGCCTCAAACCTGCGGAAGTAAATATAATAGTCTCGGTCCCTTATTGTGGTGACTCAGATTCTTCCAGCACTTGTTTGTGTTCACATTTTTGATACAATTTCTGGTGTAGAAGTGGTGATGCCACTGTTGGTGCAGAAATTTTAGTACAACTATTGGTGCAGAAGTAGGGGTGCAAATATTGGTGCATAAGTGTTGGTGTAATTGTTGAAGTATTGACAAAACATAGTGCATAATTAATGGTGTAGAATACTAAATTGATGGTGCAGAATTCGGACAAAGTACAATGAAAACGTTGGGGAGTGGAGCATATTTGAAATCAAATATCAAAAGTAGATAAGAGGGATTGGTGTCCTTGGAGTAGGAGCCCCTAAACACAAGGTTGGTGCCTTGAGAAGATAGGGTCAAAGCCCTAGATGTCAGAGCCTCATCAAAGGTCCATGTTGGTGCCTATTTCATTAAAAGGGTTGGTGCCCTCACTCATCTATTGTATACTATTATCTAAAAAAGGGATTGAAGTTCTTATTAATCCTTGATATTATTATTATACACCTCTCTATCTTTAATTGTGAAGAATCTAACTGGAAATAATTAACAATTGAAAAGAAATACTGATTCACCCCCCTCTTAGTATTTCCAATAGATCTTGCCCTCAAGTGCCTAGATCTAACTCTTCTCTCACTTGATTCCTTGATCCAACCTGCAAAAATGAAAATAAAAACAACCAAACCCCAAATTTACAAATTAGATCTAAAACCCCAAACCAAGTTACAAAAATAATTTACACTTAAAATCACAAAATTATTTTAGAAATCATACATGAGTTTTTAAATAAATTTTGAGAAAATACTTTTATAATATTTTTTCTTGAAAAAATGTCCAAAACGCTTCAGAAAACTTATCTTGCTCACCATCTCTGAACTTGGAGACCAAGGATTGAGTACCTGCAAACACTATGTATTATCTCAAAATATATGAAGTAAAACACTGCATAGGAAGCCCATAGTCAAAGCATACCACAGATTAACAAGCAAGAACACCTTGGGTTGCACCCTAAAGTCTTCTGTTAAAGTAGAAAAAATAGTTCCCAGCGGGACAATAATTTACAAAATGCTCCAGTAACAATTCTAGTGAGAGATCAAGATGACTAGAGACTCAAATGACTCTCTAATTTATAGATAAATCCTTCAAATGGAAAAATAATGACTAGTTTCTTTGATCCTTGTCAAAATACTATTAGTCGTTGATAAACACTTCAAGTTTTTTTAATCTTGGCCATTGATTTTTTATTTTTGAGGAATTTTTGAATTTATCATTTAACTCTACATTAATTAAGTCAAAATTAATTAATTTGAGCTAATTTCTTCAAAAAAATGACTTTTACTTAACCACCAAGGCCCAAGGGTCCAATTTTTCTTGAAATATACACTGTTTCGTTGGTGGAGGACCTTTAAAAATGGACTCTTTTAAGACCCACGAAATTTTCCATTTGGAGAATTTATTTGCCTAAGAGAATTTAAATTTGACTCTAATTAATTAATTTTCTGGCATAAGATTTAATTTTATTTTGATATAAAAATTAATTAATTTACACATGAAGGGATTTAATATTCTTCCAACCCTCTAATACATAATATTTTACATTTATAAGACTTAAAGAGGGAATGCTCATTAGGCTTAGACCCCCAAGACACATAATCCATCAGTGACTCAATATGATTTAGTAGACCAAGTGATTTGTAATAAAATAATTAAGCCAATTAGCTTAAATTATTCCCAAACCACTTTTACATTAGACTTGAATAAAACACCAGGACGCACCTAGGATTTCAAAAATAAATTTCACACTAGCTTTGAGGATTTAAGCTGGAGGGGAAAAAACTGTTTTGATTAGTCGTGTTTAGAAACACAAATACTCAGTGAGGTTAAAAAACCTCCTAGGATGAAATTCGTCACCAAAATCATAGGCTTACCTAGGTTGTTACATATACTCATGGTATTGCTAGGATCATTTGCATCATACAACTTGTAGAATGGGGTGACTGATCAGGAGATCAAGTCTTTTGTGAAAAAATGCTCAAAAACTTAGTCGCTCAGAATTGGTCCAAACCAGAACGACAGGAAGGAGCTCGAAAAAATGACCTTGTAGCCGTGAACGACACTGAAAACCGACGCTGTATGAGAAAGTTATTCAGCTTTGAAGTTTTCCAATTTCAATAAAAAAATGGCCAGTTTGACTTTTTAAAATTTTTTATTAAAAAAAATATTCCACAGAATATTCTGGGAATATTCCATGGAATATTTTGTGGAATATTCTAGAGGCAGCCAATCAAAAGGCACCACGTGGCCAGCCTGGAGGCTGCCACGTGGTCCCAAGGGTCAAATTTCGAAATTGTTGTGTATTGTAAAATTTTGTGTTCGTGGCAGGAGTCGACCCCGGGTCAGGGCAGAGGCAACCGAGCGGCCCAACCGTCGGGCCAAATGTAGTGCTTATTAAACCATCGTCTCGAACTTGTATTTAAAGTTTAAATTTTATTTGGGCAGGGCCCGAAAGGGGGCCAGTCCCCTCAACATGTAACCACGGGGCTCGGAACCAAAGGCTTAGTCCAATGGCGCGTTACACTGTTGGAGTTATGGTCACGTGGTGTAGAGTTAATTTATAAAACGGTTATATATTAAAGTTTAACACTATCGTGCCAAAGTTTACGCAACAAACAACACCCAGTTCTCGGTCTTATGGATAAGGCCTTAACTCCTTAGCACCTACGACTGGCGAAGATTCAGCAGAGTTGCCACATTTAGCGTCGGACCCCAATTTTGTCGGGCCTAACTGCAGTTCTCCACATTTGGTGGAGATTTCCTAGCCCTAACTGGGCAAAGTCAGTTTCAGTCATAACTTTGGCTAGGGAAGTCCTTTTGGAACGATTTTTTTTGTTTTGTTTAAGGGGTATTGGAACATTCTGGAGCTGTTGGAATAGGTTGCAGAGCCATCAGGGCATTTTTTCAGAGGTTTTATCAGCGGATTTTCTTGTGGAGCCACCTGGTCTTAGTGAATGATCAGCTGTATTGGACTATGTTCATCTGTTTGAGGTGAATGAATAGTCAATTTTTACTGTTTCCAGCACTCTGATTTTGAATTTGCAGCTATTTTATCCTTTTGAGGCTTTCTTCATGGTGTAATACTTAATTTGAGCATTAATAAAAGAGGGAAAAGCCTATTTGGAGGCTTTTGGACCTAGCAGAGGTAGCCCAAGAGAGGGGTGAACTACTTAAACAAATGCTTACTATTATGCTGTGCATTCTTGCTGCTTATTTCCAGAGTTTACTACATTAAACAATAATTTTTAATAAGTCCACTTTTCACAATGAGACTTATACAATGATCAAAAATCATTTGCTCCATTTCAAACCACATTACTTCCATTTCAGAATACCTTAACTTGATTATTCACACATAAAAATTGGCTAATGAATACTTTGCAAACAAAAACAAATACTTTCATTGCCAGATCGTTTTAGTGTTTACTTCATATTTCTTTAGGCAGAGCCAGTAAGAGGGCTAGAAGCTTCTAGTTTCATCCTTTCTAATAAAGGTGAAATAACCAGTAAAAGCCCCTACTGTCTATCTCTGTATAAGAAATATTTTGTTCACACATTTCAAATCAGTGACCATGACACATGGATTGCTAACAGGTGATCCGATCTTTGTTGAAAAAATTGGTACTTCCGCTTCCTTGGAACTTTGGCAATTTAAGTGCAACAAGACAAATGTCCAACGAAAAAAGCATCTTAAAATCGATTTATTGTCTCATTCTCATGCAATTCAATGACAATTTTGGAGCTCACAAAGGTTTTGGAGTGCAACTAAGGGCAATTAAGAAATGACAGAAGGGATTGCAAGTGTTGGAAGTGGATTTGTCCAGGCCCTACTAATACTATGCAATTAATGGTAATGTTAAATTCTTAAAGAAAAAATATAGCCTTTTACTTATATTTTTAACATTACCATTACTTGACTCGGGATGTTTGAGAGTGGTTCCAATCTCATTGGCTTTCATATGGAGAAATTAGAATTTTAGTTCCCACTAAAAATCTAGTAGACTCAACCATTTCTAGGATTTCAGGGTTGCAGGAATTGCAACGTATCCACTAAAGTTTCTCATGTATGAGGGTATGGAACTAGCATTTAATTAAGAGGACTAAGCCCTCTATGTACCTCAATGTTGTTGGCAATGATCATTGAAATCCTCTATAAATATCCTAGAAAAAATGTACCCATCACAAAAACAAAATCTCAAATTGACATGCTAAGCATTTTTATCTTATTTTTATTTCTTATAGGGCGATATGTTGATGAGGATCCTAATAGGCAATGATTTTGATGGTATGTAGTACTAGTTTTTTGTTGTATCATGATATTTTTGGGACTCTACAAGACATTTAAAGCCTCTTTGTCGATGCATTTTTTTTATTTAGAGATGGATTGCACTAAATGCCATTGGTTATATGCATTGATTGAATGATTGAATTTTTATTATCATCATGTAAATTTATTATATATTTCATATTTTATGTTAATTCACCAATTTTTATATTTTTTAATATATAATGTATAACATTTACTCTATGTCATGTTCTGGGGGGTAATCATGTCATGTGTCGAATATTGTATTTTTTGTGTCCTCCATGTCTCGTGTTCTCATGTTATGTGACGTAGATAACAAGAGTAAAATCCATATATCACACTAGGAGAAAAAAATAGATTTTCGTTGCAAAGAGATAGTTTTGCTCTTGTTTTTGCATTTGGCATTTATTATTGTTCTTTGTTTCTGTATTTGACATTGGTTTATGAACCAAAGAAAATTATACGAAAGTCTTGTATGATGAAGTTTTCAGGAACGGTGAAATCCATTACAAATGTAGTCTTCATTCTTGATAATTCTAGACCATCATGTTTATGAAAATACTTAGTTTTGACACAATTCTCATCTTGCTTTGGGGCATGGATTTTATAGTGACCAAAAATGAGATATTTAAAAGTTAATAATTAATGGGATAGTTGTTGAGAAATAAATGCTTATTGGTGTTATTGTCTGTTAGTCTTTTCAGTCACCAGTGATCAAATTATGCTCTTTCATATGGTTGATAAGGTCCTAAATGTAATTTTTATAGTTTCAAATAGGTTTTCAAATAAAAAATTGACCATTGGTTAGTATATCTAGGTTATTACTACTCCCTTCATCCTCATGGTCAATAAATCTTATCATGGCCATGTCATTATTTCCTGGAAGAGTGTCTTGGTCATCTTGGTCATCATTCGAGTTATCATTCCATATAGTGTCATCATTAGGTCATATTATCAAATGTCATGTAAATAGGTCATGTCATCATCTAGGTCACCATTAAAGGGAGTAGTAATAAGGAAAAATGTTCTATAATGATCTCTAAAATGTATTTTGATCTTTATTAAGATGTAATGATGTATAATAAGGTTTGAAGCTACAATACACAAGTTTATCAAGTCATTTTGTGAAAAGACAAGGTGGGGTCACATCACCATTTAAGAGAAAATCGACTCTCTAGCCTATAATAAGACCAAATGAGAAAATAATTTTCTCATTCCACCCTCATGAGACATCACTCTATCAACAAGAAGCATTTCCATCCCCTGAAAATCAATTTCTTGCCTGAAAGTACCAAATTTCTCAGCTGTGCTGCAATTTTCTCAGCAGTGCCACACTTTTCTCCAAGGTGCTGCGTTTTTCTCAAAGGAGCACAATATTTCTTCTCCAACAGTTTATTCATCAACTACAGATTCCAGCTCATAAAAAACGAGTAAGTGAGATTCATTTTCCCCTCATCTACCTTTATTTAGCTTCAATTCATCCTTGAAAGCTCAGAAAATCACCTCCTCTTAGGGTTTGTTGCGCTTTTGGTCTCGTAGTGTTTTTGGGTAATTTTGTATGAAAAACCCTAAAATTCATGCTCAAACACCCTCCCTCACCTTCCATACACCTTCCTTGACATTTTCCCTCACCCATTTCCTTCATTCCCTCATTTCCACCATTTCCCTACAAACCCTAGCCTACAGTACACTTTCCTAGGTTAAGACTGTTTTTCATTTTTATACCCTTTCCCCTCACTCATTTCCCAAAATTTCACCTCCCTATATTCCCTAACATCTATCCCTACCCTCAAATTTTTTTCCAAGAACTTAGACACTCTCAAACCCCTTCATCTCCCTCAATTCATAAAACTGCCCCAAATCCCCTATTTTCCTAAAGATAAACCCTAATTCCCCTTCCTAGTGAGCTAGGGTTTCATATGGATCCAGAGACCACTGATAAGAGGAAGCATAAAGGAGGTTATATTATCAGATATGAACCCACCAGAGTACAAGATATCATGGCTTCACCATTTCTCAAGAAGTCATTCCAAGATGCAGGTTGCCTTGTTTTTTGCCAAAATATTGAAGAATTAGGTTTCAATGATAAATTAACAAGAATGTTTGCTACTAGTCTAAGGAGGGACAAGGAAAATATGGGGTTGATTTTACTATTTCAGCAGAGGCCATTTCCATAGCCACTGGGATCCCAAACCATGGAGAGTTCTGGTTCAAAAGGACAAACATAGATATTGAAAATTATAAAATGTTTTTGAAGCCTCCTTACAAAGCTGCTCCAAAGCATATTTTTTCCTTTTAGAAACTTGCTTGATAAGTATGCCCCTCTCATGAAAGTGATCATGAAATATTTCACATGTGAGGGTAGGTTTTCAAGGATATATTAATACCATGACTACTATTGATGCATTTCACAGGTGTTAAACTTCTTAACCTACCTCACTACCTCTACACAAGCTTGGTCAAAATGGCAGAAAAAGTACATAGTAAACGGAAAGATCATCAAGCAAGATTGTTCCATCATGGCTTGGTGAAAATAATTGTTTTCCATCAGCTTACATAGGTCAAATTGTCTTTGGAGGAACTCATGTAGTCAACCTCTCTTTTGCCTACTCACATGTGAGGGTAGGTTTTCAAGGATATACTGGTACCATGTTAGACTATTGATGCATTTCACAGGTGTTAAACTTCTTAACCTACCTCACTACCTCTACATAAGCTTGGTCAAATTGGTAGAAAAAGTACATAGTAAAGGGAAATATCATCAAGCAAGCTTGTTCCATCATGGCTTGGTGAAAATAATTGTTTTCCATCAGCTTACACAGGTCAAATTGTCTTGGGAGGAATTCATGCAGTCAACCTCTCTTTTTCCTACTCCAATTCAATCAAGTAGTCAATATACACCTTTGAAATCACAAAAACAACAAGAACTGGGTTCCACAATAAAACTTGTAACAAGAAAACCTAGGGCTGAGGTGAATAAAACATATACTATAGGAAATAGGCTGATGTTTTCCCCTGGCAGTGTGGAGGGCTCAACCTACATCAGTTGCAAAAAGAGACATCAACATATCAACATGAGGCACCATTGCAAGAGGAAGAACATGTACATTTTGACACTGGCATGGAAGATCTAGAGATGCATGATGAGGAAAAGTCACCAGAACAGATTATAAAAGAGAAGGAAGCTGAAATTAGAGAGCTCAAAGACAAACTTTCAAAGGAAAATTTCATAATTACATTTCTTCAGGAGGAGAACATGCAACTCCAAGTAAAACAAAATTTTCTTAGAAAACCCAAGGTAGATTTGGAGAAGGAGGATGGAAAAGGTAAATCAGTGATTGATGTTGAGCAGCTTGAGGATAAGGAAGTAAAAATCAAACCAAAGAGGCCAAGAAAAAGAGGTCTCAAGAGGCAGGAAAAGCAAGAAGTTGAACCATCTCCATCACTAGGTCAAGAGGATTTTGATGAGTTGATTGCAACAGAAATTGAGCAAGATAAGGATTTTTGGCTTGAAAAGGTAAATTTTCACTTGGAAAATATTCTCAAGAAGGCCAACAGGAACAAAAAACACCAAAGACACATGGCAATGCATTATTGCACCAGAAACAAGATTTCTTAGATTAGGGTCAAGCATTTGAAAAGGAAATTGACGAAAACCCTAATTAAGCAAAGGAAGAAGGATAAGATTGATTTGTTGGCTAAGGTCTCTCTCATTGCCTAGCACATCATTTTCCAACTTAAAGGGGAAAATATGGACCATTTTTGAAGAAAATTTTGAAAAATTTTGAAATTTTGTGATTTTTGGCTAAAACAGGGAATTCATGACAGCCAAAGGTGTAGCGCCTTGGAACTGTGCTTCTCCCCGAGGTCTCCAAATCACAAAATTTTTATATTGGTGGATAGCTTATGACCCACACATATCATCTATCTGGTTTGTGTGCCATGTTATCTTTCTAGTTGGAAGAAAAATGCAAAAAATATGCTAAAAACCACTTTCTACCACTATTTTCACGCCGACACTATGCCTTTAGAGTGACTTTTGGAGAATCCATTTTTCTCAGCCTTCGAGAGGCCATTTTCCTTTATTTTTTCTTGCTTAAGGATTCTATGGAAAAATAGACATCCTAATATTTCTAATGATACCTTCAGATAAATATTTGGAGCACTGGAAGTCACTCAAAACCGCCCTCCAAGTTGGCGTTGCACTTTTCCTAGATGGTGCTGCGCTTTTCTCAAAATTTGCTCTACTTTTCCCTGGTAGTCAAATTTTCAAGTTTTATTAGTCAAACTTGGTTTATCTTGATGTAATTTTTCTTTTTTTGAGTTAATGATGTAAATGAATGTAATTGAGCTTGTTAATGTAAATTTGATGTAATTATGAAGGTCATTAATGATAGAAAGGCCAGTCAAAGGCTAAAATGAGAGTTTGTTCTAACCTCCCTAGTCTTCGGTTTGGTTAGAGAAATTTGTGTAAATTGTTCCTATCAAGAGGGATTCGACCCCTGAGATAGGGGAAGATGGTTCTTTTCTATATGTAACTTGTTTTCAGTCAGATTCAAGGTTGGACCTCAAAGAGTAGAAGGATTGGAGCTTTGTCTATAGTTATATTTTTGCAGAAATACAAGGCCAGTTGCAGCTATTATATAGGGATTCATGTGGTATGATTTTGTGGTAGTTTTTTCCTTCTGTAATTCACTTTTATGAATGATTAGTTCATATTATTTCCATATATTTTCTTTCAATGATCTTCCTATAAGATGTTAAACATAATTCTTAAAGTTTATGCTCTGTTTTGGTATGAATTTCATGTTTTTCTTATTCATCTTCTGATAAATGAACTCATTCTTGTCATGCTAATTTTTAACCTTTGATTTTCCACCCTACACTACAATTGAAAACCTCAAAGTTTCATAGAACATACATTCCAAGCCCCTTTGTATCCCTGCAACTGAAATATTTTAGATACAACCTAGTTTCCTTGACCTCTCTCCTTGATCCAACTAAAACCCTAAATTTAAAAACCCTAGAGCTCAATACTTAGCCTAATATATTTTTACCCTCTTCAGTCACCTTGTTGGCTGTAATATCACAGAGAAATCCTTCTCTAATTTGGTAGGGCTAGCTACCAAGTCCTAAGTGGTTCGAGGTTACCTCCTTCGGTTTCCATTCTAAGCCTTGGTACACTGTGGAGGATAAATTTTTTGGTGCCGTTGCCGGGGAACGAAAGATCACATCTTCCTTGAGATTTCATGAAAAATTAATTGAGATCTAAGCTTGTGGATGACATGACCTAGCTTTCAAGAAGGTTGATTCACATTTGGAGAGCTAAAGTGCAGTTTTCAGAATTGGCTCCCAAGAGGTTCACAAGATCAAACCTTTATCCTAATCCACCATCTCCGGTTGAAGACCCAAAGAGGATTCTGAAGACACAAAGATCACAAATCCAACAAGTTGACTCAAGTTCACCATCACTGGTAAGATCTATTTCACTTCCTGTTGATTTTAACACTCTACAAGATTTACCTTTCGACATTAAGTTTGAGCTTTCATTGTTCAGAACTAAATCCGAAACTTCTCTTTCAAAGATAGTATATGATCCTATGAAAATTGAATTGAGTCCACCATCATTAGAGTCTGAATTTGAAACTGATAGGAAGGCTTTCTCCCAATTCCACAAGCTTCAAAAATTGGCTAACACCTCACAATACACCTCTGAGAAAGCCTATATTTAGTATCAACAAGAAAGCTTGTTGACTACTACATCCTTACCTTCATCATCTCATTCACCTGCTGCAACATCTTCCACTCCTTATTCATCACTTCCTCCAAAAACACCTCCTCAAACAACACCTCCTATTGTTACTCCTGCACAACCATTTGCAACATTCATGGTGAGATTTGGCCCTTTAATCTTACTTGCTCAACTCACCACTTTACCTCAAGGGTATGGTCAAAGGCTCCCTCTGTTTGACGGGACAACATATGTTAAAACCCTGCAACATATGGTGAAGGTCACTGATTTCATCGATCTTGGAGAGATCGATAATGATGATGCAAATATGAGGGTAATTTCCCAAAGTTTTTCAAGAGATGTGAAGACATGGTTTCATAATTTGACTCCAAATTCAGTTGCAAATCCTTAGCAGTTGATTGATTTGTTTTTAGCCAAATGGGAAGAAAAGAAAAATCCACTTCATATTCTTGCTGAATATGATGCTTTGAGAAGGAATCCCAATGAGTCCATGCAATATTTCACTTCCCAATTCAACAAGATTTATAATTAAATTCCAAATGACATCAAGCCTCCTCCTAGCTTGGCTTCATTACATTATACAGATGCCTGTGATCCTGACATGGCTTATCAACTAAGGGAAAAGAGTCCTACAACTCTGAAAGAGATGTAGAGAAATGTAGTGAGTGTGGAGGAAAATTTAATGATGAAGAAATAAAAAATGAAAACATAAAGAAGGGTAACAATTAAAGAGGAGCCATCTACTTCTTCAGATGGTAAGCTGGTCTCTTTGATCAAAACTATGGAGAAGATGACGGATATTTTTAGTGTGAATTCTAATCGCAAGTGTACGAAAAAATATCAATTTAGCTGTGCATAAAAAACATCAAATGTGGCTGTGAATTTCCTTAGATATGCAGTTAGTGATCAGAATAAATGCTACAAAATCCATATCTATGAAGTTAAAGACATTAAACAAAAAAGAAGAAGCAAGAGTTGCTCTATGCATCCAATGGACAAGACACAAATTTTTAAAGAATTTTTTGTATTATGACACTTGGGAAGGGAACATATAAAGATGTTACTAGTCCCCCTCAATGGGATGGGTTATTGTATGTCCTCAGCGCTTCAGATCTAAGATCTCTCTCTCTTGATGGTGTAGAAAACCCAGACAAAATGGAACTCAAAGGGAGCTCACAAGCAAAATGTAGAAAAATATGACAATGAAGGGAGGATCAAAGTCAGAACAAAATTATGGATCAAAAGGTGATCTCTAGGCAACAAAAGGCAGTGAATGAATGTAAAAATACTTCTATTTATAACAAAATATTAAGTTAGTCTAGATATTGGTGCATAATTAAAATATTATTAACCAAATCTAGATCCAACTTTTATGGAATATTTTATTTTTTTGTTGGAGGGAAAAGGAATTTGAATTTGGTCAAATCCCTTTATTTACAAATAATAAATAAATAAATGATTTATTTATTATTTTAAGAATATAGTTAAAGAATAATTAAATAAATAATTTTTTATTCAATTATTTGTAAATGATTTAGTCAAATTTAACAAGGAATATTATTAAATAATGATTTAAATAATTATTCCTAGAAAGTAATAAGATAAATAATGATTTATCTAATTAATTTTCTTGTTTTGGGTTAAATATGACCAAGAATATTAATTAAACAGTGGTTTAATTAATTATCCCTAGAGGAAAATCAAACAAATAAGGATTTATTTAATTATTCCTCATGGGGTTTCCTGTTTAGACCATAAATAACTTAATAAACTATGGGTTATTAAATTGTTTTTCATAGTGAAAGCAATTTTACTATGGTAAAATTGGTCTTACTTGGTGTACTTTAGTCCATCTAATAGTAACAGGTTAAATGACCAAAAATTGGTGTAACAGATTTCCCCCCAATGTGCGAGCATCAAGAGCTAATCGTATGACTGAAGTACGTTGTAAGAACGCAATCACTAGACACCAAAGGGGAGTCAGGGAGAGAGTAATATAAGGCAGACTGAAGCACGAGAGGACAAGACCCTAAAGAGGTGAGACTTACAGGTGTGACAAGTCTCTTTTATGAGTAAATACCTGATCTGAATGAGGTGGGGGAGGCATACCTATGCCCATCTAGAGAACAAAGTACAAAGAATAATGGTGCGTACAACAAAGATGGGATTGAACTATATAATACATGCTGACATAAACATGGGCCATATAAAAAAATTGATAATGGATCCCACATGCATATTGTTCCAGGGACAAAAACTAGGACTTATACAATAATATCTGAGTAAATGAGATATAAGTACAACCAAAGAGGCCCTGTAAAATAGGGAAATGGCTCTGAAAATCTGAATGATACATGCAACCTAACAAGGCATTGGAAGCAGCTGAGGCCGGAACCATCAAACATATGGAGCTGCATCCAAGGCTGTAGTAAAGAGGTCATCCGAGTATGTGGGGGGCTACCTGAAGGGCCACCCCCTCATGAGGTCTAAAAACATCTCACACACACCTGGGAATTGTTGGTACAATTTGTTGCATCATAGAACCATCAAGTATACAGATATCAATCATGCCATAAGGAGCTGGAACTGAGAAAAATCAATTCAATGGGAAATAAAGGGTCCCTTTGCCTGATCTGAGGCACCGAACAAGAGTGGAATCTGGAACCAAGGTACACCACCCTCTAGACCTGTATTTTGGAATGAATAAGCTGATGTCGACAGAAGGAGGCCCGCCATAAGTGAGGCAATAAGGGATACTCAACTAAGGTAAAAGGGGTAATAGTAGAGTTATTGATAGATTGACACTAGGGATGATGGTGGAATGGGGGGTACTGAGTAGTGCCCTGACGAATTCCCTTGTTAGAGCATAAAGGGCATGGATGACCTGGCAGTTACTGGCTCAACTCCGGAGGGGATAGGGGATAATATGATTGAAGGAAAAATGTGCAACATGAGAGAGGGACAAAGCAAGGAAGGATGGAAGACCGTGACAGGAGACAAAAGGAACTCGGGATAGACTCCATGAATGCGATGATGACTCAACTCAAATGCTCTAAACAAGGGCGACTCGAAGATGCTTCCACATAGAAGAGGCTCGGTGGGGACCATAAAAGCATGGGTACAAGATGGTGACTCATGATGAAAATTGACGCAAGCATGGAAAAGTATGAAGGAAAAGTTGTGCCCCAAGTACAAGTGTCGCAAGTGAAGAAATTATATTTTGAGAAGCAGTGAAGTGACCCTTCTTGGAAAAAAGGCTTCTGGGTGAAGTATCAAATCACCACAAACGAAAGGATACCCATTTGAGGGCTCGGTGAGAGCTTTCTAACGATGCTGACAATTTTTCAAACCAAGCTATGGTTTGGTCATAATTAGTGAAAAAAAAATATGGGGTTTCTTTTTTAATAAGGAAATTTCCCTCCAATTTGATTCATTTGCAAGCGTAGGTGTGGTGAATGTAGAGAGGAGGAAAGGCCCTAAATCTTGTGGCGATCATCGCGGACAAACCGACCGTTGGAATTGAGATCTGTCAGTTGCAGGTAAGAGGCCTAACCATACTCTTTCAATTCAGGGGATTAACGTTTCAGATTAGGCACCCAGAGCTCAGGAATAAGCCCCTGCTCTTCCTTACGGCTGGGTCACACTTTTTGGGGTCTTTTCTATGACCTGGGTAGCAGGTATTGGGTAGAAAACTACGACTTGTCCTAGGAAATGACCTGAAAAGTGCGACGTATTAGAGAAAGAGGTTTTAGTGTTGTTTGTGGCTAACAAATGGGTTTTATGGTTATGATGCAGTCTTTCCTTTCTGCACGCTGACAAACATGATGGTTTTGTGTAGGTATGGCAGAGTTGAGGATCAACTGGAGAGAGAGAGACCTGGATACATTACGTTCTGAGATCCGAGGGGATCTTGTAGTCCATGTCGGATTGGCCAGGCTTGGGGTTCTTAAATTTGTGGAGAACCCATTGATGAGGGCAGGAGAGCCCTTTTTGGCCCAGATAGTCAGCTATTGGGACCCATATCATAAGATATTTATAGTGTAGGGGCACCGGATCGAGCTGATAGTCCAGGATATATATTTCCTGATGGGTCTCTCACCACTGGGGATGGTGGGAAACACACAACCAGTGTTACCATGAGGGTGGAAAATTATGGAGTTTTTAGAGCACAATTGTCGACTGGGTGTCCATGTGAAAGGCATGCAGATACCGATCGAAGGTCTAGAGAGGCTAGAGACTCGTGCTGTGGTCACAACGATGCTGTGGATCCTGGGCAACCAAGCGCTCCACCACATCAATAAAGTGTAATACTCCAAATTTTTCCTTCAATAAATTGGAATATTAATTTTTGCTATTTTCACTTAGGAGTTGAATAATTGGTTGAGAAGGCCCATTCATAATAAAAACTTGGATAAAATCCCTCTAGTATCAAAATGGATCAGCCTTGGAACTATATTTCACACCCTCATGTGTGAAAGGAGACTTTTGAAAAGAGGCTAGGTCAAGTTTGACAAAGTCAAATAGTGCAGAGGTATGAGGTGGAAAGCATCCTATGGGACAACACAGAGAAAGAGGAGGGAATATTCCTTGAAGGAGGAAACCGTAATAGAGTGGGACCCATCGAGAGGTAGCTCTCATGTGTTTAAAAGGAGGGCAAGGCAGCCATTTTTTCTCATGCATATGATTATAGATTTCTTGTTTGCTTAGACTATTGGCATTATCTAGCTGTTCAGATGAGTCTCTGTGCTACTTAGCACAAGGATTTCCTACTTAGGAGTCCTTCTCCTTTCTAGATAAGCCTCTTGAAAGAGTTTTATAGATTCTCCTCACATCTAGGCTTGAGGCCAAGCATCCTCCTCCAGGACAGCGTTATTCTTGTAGCAGGATAATTCTATGTTGCAGGGTGTTGCAGTGAAGGATCACAACACCTCTTCCATCACTTTTTTTTCAGAGGAGGAGTCTTCCTTTCCTTTGGAGGATCAGTTTGGAAGCTATCAGAGCTTATTTCATATCTTGGCACTTGGCCAAATCATTCTATTCCACCCACAGCACAATTACCCTCTTAGACTGCATTATTTTCAGAGCGCACTTGCAGTGAGGGCTTGCAGTGTTGATTGGAGGGTGAGATATCAAGCGTAAGGATCAAAATTCCACTTAGGAGATGCATTGGAGGAGGTCTACTTCAGATTGCTTATCATCTTCAGCCTTCTCTCTTCAGTTCCAGATTTGAGTTGCAGCTGCTACCCAGCAACTCCGACATTTTTTCCATTTTGTATATTTCAGCCAATCCTTCGGAGGATTGTTGTATTATTGTTTCCAGGGGTTGAGAGCTTGCTCCCCCTTATTTATTGAGCCATACATTGTCATATATTTCTATTATTATGTAATATGGAGTAGTACCTCTTATAAACTGTGTCCTGTTAGCCTGGGTTTATGCAGAAATAACAATGTTCTTCCATTTCATGTACATGTCTTGTTGAGGCTTGCATTGCCCTTCTTGAGTGGATGTTTCCTCAAGAATTTTCACTCTCTTTACTGCTATAGCATTATTTTTTGGCTATCTATATCTTCTTGTCTCACAGCTAATAAAATAACGCTGTTGATCTATTGTATGTTTATGCATTTGTTGCAGTCCCCTCATCAGGCACTTTTTAAGGAAATCTAAGTGTGGGAGATCTGTTTAACCCACTTAGAAGGATTTATTTGAAGCCTCCTCTTGGATTTAGAACTTAGAAACATTGTTCTAAGGGATCCAGGTTTTGGTTTCAATTCTTGTAGCAACCATTACTGGAAAATGCGTTTTCCAGTCGTGCCTTGCTAGCTGTTCCAGATTTGGAATATTACAGTGGTATCAAAGCTACTTTCTTGGCTCAGCCTGTGAGTCTTAGCCCAAGAAGATCATAATGATGAAGAAGATGAGATTACTGTCATCAATATTTAGATCCAGAGAGAACCTCTCCAAAGAATTCAAGAAGATTGAAGAAGAAGAGGAAGGACCATGCACTTCCTATTCTAATCAAGAAGAAGAAAAGCATGAAGGACACTTGGATTATCAGATTCTAAGTGATTACGTTGCTGAGTACAGATCTAAACCTAGAACCTTCAAGGAGACCCTAGATTTCCCTCATTTCATCTAGTTGAAGGAAGAGAAGAGACCCTGTAGCAAAAGAGAAATCAAGGGAAATAGATTTCTATTGTCTACCTTTGATGGGTTATCTACAGCAAGAACTTGGGTGAGAAAGTTGGAGGCATGTAGTAAGGACATAATTTGTTGAAATCTCAGCGCTGCACTTGGAGGGTGAAGCCTATGTTTGGTGGTTCAGCCACTTTAGCCATGCAAGGGTGAAACTTTTGCAGAATTCATTCAAAGGTTGATCAAAACCTTTGATGGAGAAAGAACAAAGAGAAGCTCACACCACAATTTGAGGAGTCTTGTGATAACGGAGTCACACTCATGGAGGAGCAGCTACATGCATCAATAGTTGGGGTAGCCAACACTTTGGAGGAAGGAACTCTTGCAGCCCTACAAGAGGTTCCAAGTTCACATCAAGGTATGAAAATATTTCCACCATCTATTGTTGCATCAAATTCTTCTGATAGATGTGGAGATTTACTTTTACATGACCAAGGGTAAAATCCCATTGCTACTATAGAGCAACTTGGTTGCACTACGCTGTGAAACATGGAAACATTCAAGGAGGAAATAAAACATCATCCTCATAAGCCATTTTTGGATTGTACATCACACTTGAGGTTGGGGTTTGAAAACTTGAAGGAAGATAGTAGACATATTTGAGTGAGAAACCCTTTCTCCTTTCAATATGACACTTTATCAATGAACTCCTCTCAGCTCAAAGAGGAACTTATACTTTCAACAAATCCAAGACCTCATTGGTTTTGGAAGACTATTGTTGAGAGGGAGGTCTGAAGGAGAGATCTCATTAGAGGTGCACTTCAACACACCATGGAGTGAAATGACTTTCTTCCTTTCTCATAGGAGAAGATAGAAGATGGAGGACTTATTCAGATGGATAACATCTCTCATGCTCTTGTTGGACATTCCTTGAGCCATACACATCATGATGGGAGGTTTTTACCTACCACCTATTTGGGTCCTCATAGGGTCTCATTGATCCTCGAGAAGATTTCATTTCAAAATACCATGAGGTGCAAAGATAGAGATTTGGTTTGGGAGGATGGTAGCCCTCATGGGAGGAGTACCAAGATGAAGAGAAGGAGGAAGCATCCACAAGTGATTGAGTGGATGTGGTTGATGAGCAAGGAGTTGGGAGGCTACTTGCAACTATATGACACTGGGCAGCAGGAGGCTTGGTTGCGCTGGCTACTCTTGAAAGAGTTTGGCCATCACTTGGCATACTCTCTTCCTAAGAGTAGGAGGATGGAGGAGAGATGGAAGGATAATTGCATCATTGGGTAGCATATAGTATGGATGCATGGTGTTGATGTGATACTCATATGATTCATTGTGTCTTCATCACATGAGTTGTATGATGGAAGTATGGGGAGGCAACAAAATATTTTGTTGCTTTGCTTGTTCTTGGGAGAGCAAGAGCAGATTTGCTCTCACACGTGATATGATGTTGCAGGAGGAGGAGATGGAATTATCTCCTTGGCTTTAGATGGTAGAGAGGTACTTCCACCTTGGGAGGAAATTCTTATGTACTGCAGCATTATGGGAGATATCTTTGACAAGGAGCATGTTAAAGAACAAAGTTTGGTAATGACAGGAGCTTACTTGCATGAGCTAACAATGATGTCACTTTGGAGCAGAGATTTATGGAGGGAGTGTCCCCAGGATCACTTCACTCTGGATGCACTTTGTGAACAAGGAGGAGGTGATGATGATAGAGTGGTGGATAGAGGCATCTATCACTATGACATATTCTTCTTGACTTGGATTTCCAAGCATGAGAAGAACTATCTTCTTGCATCACATGGTTCATTCTTCTTCATAGAATGCCAAAACACTATGGAGAACTCACTCATGGATCCATGTACCATCTTACTTCTGAAATATGGTAAGGAGTTTTTTTTTACATGTATTGAATTCCATACTCTTACCATTAGTTTGCAGTGCATTTCTCCACAAGAGGGCAAGCTTTTCACATTGCTCCATGTTCATAATTGGGCCGATTTGTATGATGGAGACAACCATATTTTATATGGTCTTGGAAAAGTGTTTTATTTCATGTATGATCAGTTGATATACTCAACCATTTTCTATATATCAGTAGATATCATGACATACATAACCACCCATATAATACAAAACAACTTTCCATATAACTTTCTGAAGCAACAGTTTGAAAAACTGTGTTGTCACTATTGGGAAAGCTGTTGGTACCTCAAAACACCACTTGAAACCTTCAGAATTTTCTTCATTTTGTTGCTGATCATGACTTCATTTGCTGATATGGATCTGATTTGTATGGGAAGCGTAATTGGGATATTGACACATGAGTTGGATGTGTCCTTGAGGGGAGAAAATTCCCACATTTTCTGCACTACATGTTCTAATGGGAGCATGGGAGGAGATATGGCCACCACAACTAAATGTTTGTTCTCTTTTGAGGTGGGCCATGAGCTTCTTAACCATCCATTGTATAATCATGGGAAAATACTTGATCATGTATTGTTGATACATTCAACCATTTACTATTCATTAGTAGATGTGATGGATTTTGTATATTACTTGCCATGTTATTTTTTGAGATTGCAGTGGATGAGACTACATTGTATCCTTCTGAGCTATTGTTTGTATCATGCATCATCATGTAACACTTGTAGAAAACTTATCATTGGGATACTCTATTATGACCATGTCCTATTCATCATGGATGGATTGTCTTGGGCAAGCTTGTTCTTTAATGTTGGAGGAGAACTCTTTGGAGGATTATTCTTCACTTTGCCACTTGAGGGCAATAATTTTGCAGCCCAGGATCAACACACACTCCAAACTTATCATAAGTGGAGAGAAGGATAGCTTGGGGTAGGATATGATGCTTACCATGTTCATATTTTCAACCCACCTTCATTTCCAGAGCTTGAGGTGGAAGTAGAATTTCAGGGGTTGCCTTGTTGGGAGGTGGCTCATTTTGTTTGGATGAATACTTGGGAAAGATGTCTTCCCAATAATTTTCAGTCTCCATGCCTTGGGGGAAAACTCCTCAGTTCTATCATTGCAGTTGCTTGAGAAAAAGCAACATTTGGGAGGGGAGGAATGTAATATTCAATTTTTTCCTTCAATAAATTGGAATATTAATTTTTTCTGTTTTCACTTAGGAGTTGAATAATTGGGTGAGAAGGCCCATTCATAATAAAAGCATGGATAAAATCCCTCTAGTATGAAAAGGGATCAGCCTTGGAACTAGATTTCACACCCTCATGTGTGAAAGGAGACTTTTGCAAAGAGGCTAGCTCAAGTTTGACCAAGTCAAACAACGCAGAGGTATGAGGTGGAAAGCATCCTATGGGACAACACAGAGAAAGAGGAGGGAATATTCCTTGAAGGAGGAAAACCTAATAGAGTGGGACCCATGGAGAGGGAGCTCTCATGTGTTTAAAAGGAAGGCAAGGCAACCATTGTTTCTCATGCATATGATTATAGGTTTCATTTCTCCTTAGACTATTGGCATTCTCCAGCTGTTCAGCTGAGTTGCTGTGCTGCTTAGGAGTTCTTATCATTTATTGAGAAGCCTCATGAAGGAGTTGTACATATTTTCCTCACATCTAGGCTTGAGGCCAAGCATCCTCCTCTAGGACAACGTTATTCCTATAGCAGGATAATTTTGTGTTGTAGGGTGTTGCAGTGAGGGATCACAACACCTCTTCCATCACTTGTTTTTCAGAGGAGGAGTCTTAATTTCCTTTGGAGGATCAGTTTGGAAGATATCAGAGCTTATTGCAGATCTTTTCACTTGGCCAAATCATTCTATTCCACCCACAACACAGTTACCCTCTTAGACTGCGTTATTTTCAGAGTGCAACTGCAGTGAGGGATTGCAGTGTTGATTGGAGGGTGAGATCTCAAGTGTAAGGATCAGCCTTCCACTTAGGAGATCCATTGGAGGAGGTCTGCTTCAAATTTATTATCATCTTCAAACTTCTCTATTCAGTTCTAGATTTGAGTTGCAGCTGCTACCCAGCAACTCCGACATTTTTTCCATTTTGTATATTTCAGCCAATCCTTCGGAGGATTGTTGTATTATTGTTTCCAGGGGTTGAGAGATTTCTCCCCCTTATTTCTTGAGCCATAAATTGTCATATATTTCTGTTATTATGTAATATGGAGTAGTACCTCTTATAAACTGCGTCCTCTTAGCCTAGGTTTATGCAGAAACAACAGTGTTCTTCCATTTCATGTAAATGTCTTGTTGAGGCTTTCATTGCCCTTCTTGAGTGGATGTTTCCTCAAGAATTTGTACTCTCTTTACTGCTATAGCATTATTTTTTGGCTATCTATATCTTCTTGTCTCACAGCTAATAAAATAACACTGTTGATCTATTGTATTATCATGCATTTGTTGCAGTCCCCTCATCGGGCACTTTTTAAGGACATCTAAGTGTGGGAGATCTGTTTAACCCAATTAGAAGGATTTATTTGGAGCCTCCTCTTTGATTTAGCACTTAGAAACATTTTTCTAAGGGATACAGGTCTTGGTTTCAATTCCTGTAGCAGCCATTACTAGAAAATGCATTTTCCAGTCATGCCTTGCTAGCTGTTCCAGATTTGGAATATTACATAGAGGGTATATGATGATGGTTGAGGGATTATTGAGTGGGACCTACTATGGGTGGGCCCAGATGATGTTGTCATCGTTGAAACGACAACTTTCACTGTGAAAGCGACAAGTGAACCATGAATGTGCATATGGCACAATGCTTTGCTTGACCTTCTTTGAGAAGATCCCAACATTTCATCCTCATATACAGATCTAGGATGGGGACCCAGGAGAGCCCAGGATGTGCCGTTGGGGGTGGATGCTATGTAGAGGAGGAGGTAGGGTAGTCGGACGGGTGTTTCGACCCAAGTTTTTTTCCCATTGGGATCATATGCCATTATAGACAGACGACTATCCATATAGTGGGATGAACTATCATGGGGACCCGGACTTGCCACTTCCTCCAGGTCGAGCATGGGGGCCAGATGGTAAGTGAAAATTTGCTTATCTTTTATGGTGCATGTTAAAGCATAAAGGGAATTTTGAGGTCTAAAATGGGCCTCTTAAGAAAAATTTACAACCAAAACAAACTTTACAAGAACCAATAGGATTCAAGATGATTATGTCAACCATGGAGGATGATTCACCATTTTTTAAGTAAAAGGGTAAAAATATTAAAAAATAATAAAATAATAAAAATACTTTTTTAACTCGTATTTTCAACTTATCTCCCAAATTTTTTACTTAAATTTTGAGTAGGATTACTCGTTGGATGAAAAATTTAATTCCTCATCCAAGGAGTACCCATGTTGCATACTTTTGATGGACCCTGCTACATGAAAAACGAGAAATACATGAAAAAACGTGATTGAAATCACGTTTTTTCATGTATTTATCATTTTTCGTGTAGCAAGGTCCATCAAAAGTATGGGTACTCCTTGGATGAAGAATTAAATTTCTCATCCAACGAGTACTCCCACTCAAAATTTGAGTAAAAACTTTGGGAGATAAGTTGAAAATACGAGTTGAAAAAGTAGTTTTTTCTTTTTTCCCTCTCAAATTTGATGATGTCATCAAATATTATTTTATTATTTCCACTATTATTTTATAATTTCCTTAGGAGGCCCATTTTAGACCTTAAAATTCCCCTAATGTTTCAGAATATTGTATATGGTATTGACTCGTTTACTTTTGGTATGCAGATATAATACTGGTAAAACCGACCGGGTATATGGGACGACTTGTAGTGTCAGGAGCTACAAAAGCTAGTGGATCAAGGGGGACACAAAATGAGGATGTAGTTGCCCTCCTGAAGGATACCCACCGTAGATATGAGAAGCTATTGATCAGTGTTTCTAAGCGCAGTTGGTAGAACCTTGATGACCAGTACATAGAGCCATGTATTGGTCTACCCTCAGAGTGGTGAGGGGTCATGCGGCGCATGGCGATGGCTGGACAGGGGATGCGTGATCTACGGGCTGCAGGAGCCGAGCCATTGGTCCGAGACCTTCCAGATAGTGATTATATGTAGGGGCATGAGGTGCCCCCAGTTTTTGTTTTTTGTAACATGCTATGGGAATTTCATATGTATCAGAGTTAATGGACTCCAAAAAATTGTATATTTGGACCAACACATATTATGGATATGCATCGTTTTATGGTTTATGGTTATTGTCTTGTGTTAAATGCATGTGACAAATTCCAATCTAGAATATTGTTTTCAATGTTATCGACATAGTGATTATGGGCTCTAGGTACATGATTGAATGTAATGATTTCAAATCCACGCATTAAGAGCTTCACTCATAAATATATTCTAAAATGGTAGGATTATGCACATGATAGACACCATTCAATTGCATGACAAGTAGAAAATAATCTAAATGAACATGAAGGTGAAGTATGCGATGGTCAAGCGCATCGACTAACAAACCTATCACTGCATCATATTCAGCTTGGTTATTGGTGGCAACACCAATGCATACGCTGTTAGAGAGGAAAAGTGAATGCAAGGGGATGAAAATGGACCACGCTGATGAGGATAGATTACAAGAGTAGAGACTTGCACCATCGGCATGGCCAAGATATGGTGTGGATGGGGGATCCATCTGAAAGGTGCTGCAAGACAACATATGAGATGATGATGAACAATGCTGGCAACTCGAACGCAAGGTAGAAATAAAACAAGAACTGTGAGAGGGAATGCTATGGGTAGAATATCTACCCCCGTACACTGAATAGTGGATGGTGTGGGGGAACTGTCTTGGGGACAACTTTTGCTCATGTTGCAAAAGTCACCATAGAAATGGATGGTGCCATTTTTCTTATGGGCTGGATAGATAAAGTCAGGGGTGGTAAATGCTTCCATGATGTTTTCATCACAGTAGAAGATGGGTGATTGGTGGAAGGATGACCACATGACACGACGAAGCTACCTGAATCATCATCATGAGAAGAGTGGTTCACATGCGCATTGTCACGAAGGGTGACATAAGAAAAAGTAGATGAAGGATCCACTGATGTTGAGCCCAAGGTGATCGCTGAAGGGAGTTCAGGCGAAACTGAAGAGGATTCCCTAGAGGGGTCTTCTGCCGTGGATCTCATAGATGATGACAGGTAGAGGATAGTGGTTGAAGGTTCTGCCATATCGACATCGGGAGAAGGAATGTCAATGGGAGTGGATGTGTCATCTGGTTTTTCCGAAGCATAACACACAAGTAAGGGAGAGGTGGAATCGTTGCACTCGGCCTTGTATTGGCGAACCACTTCCAAGGAGGTGCAGTAGTCTGTGAAGCGAGGACATAGGTGAGTGTAGTGGACATGGATATCACACAAAGAATAAGGGTGATTTGTATGCACAGTCTTGAGTTTCTTGGTTGAAGTTAGTAAAGTAACATGGACTTTTGGTACATTAGACTCGGGAAATGAGACATTAACCATGGGTTTGATACGAGAGAATTTAGGACAATTATGAGTGACATGACCGACAACATCACACAAAGCACACGAAGGTGTCCTCTTTGGAGGTTTAGCAGGAGCAAGTGTTGTTTGGGCAGCCTTTTCCTTAGGTGCATTTTTGCGGGCTTTTCCCCCCTCACTCGAGGCTTTCGCAATAGGATTAGGTTCCTCTTGAGGTGGATGATGCATAGAAGCAAAGGGAGGGGTCATGGCGACTAGTTGGACCAGGGTCAAAGCAGTGTAAGGTTTGGGCTGACCAAGCGGGGTATTGGCTGGGGGATCAATTACTAGATCGGGATCCCCAAGGTCATGTTGGGAAGATACAAGGTAGCCATAACAGGTACCGAAAATAATCTAGTAGGGGGAGCAAGAAACGGTATCTGATCGGAGGGGTAATGGCCAGGCAGAACAACTATAGGATGGTTAAGGCCAGGGGGAACTGTTCCAGGAGGAAAGAGATGATCAGGGACACCAACTACAGATGAAGGGATTTGAGGAGGAGGTCTTGAGGACTGAGTCAAAGTAATAGGAGTAGGTTGAAAAGGGTGGGGCTGCTGACTAGTCGGATCAGACCGTTTGAGGTCGGAACGAGACGATTGCATCATGCAAACATTCGACAAGATAGGGTCAGAGATGAGAGGGGGAGACCAGGGAATGAACCAAGTAAAGAGGAATATTTATAGACTTCGGGTGAGACACTGGTCGAAGCTTCGACTATTTTTTTATTGGCCACCTAAGAAATAATGGACTCTGGAGATGTCTGAGACTTTGGTTCGTAATATGTCAGCTCATATATAGTGATGATCTTTCTGTTGCGAGGAAATCGCATCTTACGGTGAATCAAAGATGAGACAACAGACATCGCATAAGTGTAGCTATGACCCAATAGAATGTTGTAGTCTAAAGGGTCATCAATGAATTTAATGTCAACACAAACAATCTTGCCCGCAATAGTAATATGACAATTACGAAACATGCCAAGGTGTTGGGAAGAGTGGCCATCCCACGCATGAAGGGTGATAGTGGAAGGGGATAACTTGGGTGATCCAAGTTGTTTCCAAATAGAAGCGAACATCACGCAGGTGGATACCCCTTTTCAATGATATAATGGGGGACGTTGGCATTCTAGATCTTAACGAGTATTTGGAAAGCAACAGATGCAAGAATGGGTGGATACTCTAACTTGAAAAAATGGCTGAAAAACACTTAGATCTCAGAAGACCTGCTTCAGCTAAACTCCTCCTAGAAAGGTGGAAGCGTACTGAAGCCTTAAGGGGCTTGGTTCTTAATTTGACAATTAAAAACAAGAAAGTACAAGTATAAGACGGGTGAAGAGGGAGGTTAAACAACCTTGAATAGTGCCCCAGAAAAACCCAAAAAAATCACAGAAAAATCCCACAAAAGGTACAGGTCGCAGGTTCTGACCTGTTTTCCACTGAGGTTGTAGTTTTCTGGCTGTTATCTGCTACCTGAGAGTTGAGGTCACAGGTTTTGGGCTGAAAAGTGAGACCTGCACTTCCGGCTATCTCAGGAGTAGGTTTCAGAAAGAAAGTGTCATCTCTGCTGTGACTGATACCTATTACCTGCGTAAAAGGCCCAGAAACACACAGAAGTTAGAATTTTGACTGTTTTAGGGTTAAAAAAGTTAAAAACAACATCAAGAAATGAAAAATAAGAATCTGAAGAAAAACCACAGGGGTTGAAGCAGATGGTCATGCAGGGATTTGAAACATGACAATGGTCGTGATTATAAACCCTTGTGGAGTCGCTAGTTGTTAGTGTGAATTCTAATCACAAGCGTATGAAAAAATCTCACTTTAGTTGTGCATAAAAAACAACCCTAACATCAAACATGGCTGTTAATTTCCTTAGATCTGTAGTTAGTGATTAGAATAAATGTTACAAAAATCCAGATCTATGTAGTTAAAGACACTAAACATAAAAAATAAGCAAGAGTTGCTCCATGCATCCAATGGACAAGACAAGAACTTTTAAAGATTTTTTTGTATTATGACACATGGGAAGGGAACATAGAAAGATCTAAGATCTCTCCATCAGTTCAGATCTAAGATCTCTCTCTCTTGATGGTGCAGAAAACCTAGACAAAATGGAACTCAAAGGGAGCTCACAAGAAGAAAGTATAAAAATATGACAATGATGGGAGGTTCAAAGTCAGACCAGAAGTATGGATCAACAGGTGATCTCTAGGCAACAAAAGGCAATGAATGAATGGAAAAACCCTTCTATTTATAACAAAATATTGAGTTAGTCAAGATATTGGTGCATAGTTAAAATATTATTAACCAAATCTAGATCCAACTTTTATGGAATATTTTATTATTTTTGTTGGAGGGAAAATGAATTTGAATTTGGTCAAATCCCTTTATTTAGAAATAATAAATAAATAAGTGATTTATTTATTATGTTAAGAATATAGTTAAAGAATAATTAAATAAATAATGATTTATTCAATTATTTGTAAATGATTTAGTCAAATTAACAAGGAATATTATTAAATAATGATTTAAATAATTATTCCTATAAAATAATAAGATAAATATTGATTTATCTAATTAATTTTCTTGTTTTGGGTTAAATATGACTAGGAATATTAATTAAACAATGGTTTAATTAATTATCCCTAGAGGAAAATCAAACACATAAGGATTTATTTATTATTCCTCATGGGGTTTCCTATTTAGACCAAAAATAACTTAATAAACTATGGGTAATTAAATTATTTCTCATAGTGAAAGAAATTTTACTATGGTAAAATTGGTCTTACATGGTGTACTTTAGTCCATCTAATAGTAACAGGTTAGATGAACAAAAAATGGTGTAATAGATATGGTGACAGTATTAGATAGGCAACCGAAAAATTATATCCATAATCCTAATTTTCGAGGACAACAACAACAACGACCTCAACTCCAAATCAAACAAAGAGAGTAGAGAGGTTAGGATCAACAAGGACAATAGCATATTAGAACACCACTTCAACAAAAATATGCCTAGGAACTTGAAGAAGAAGGTGATATTCTTGAAGAGAATCATATTTTCGATAATGATGGGCAACTTATTTCTTCACCAAAGATGAAGAATGCACTCAAGAAATTGATGCTGATCAATTTGATGATCAGAAAATTTTTCCTTCAAACGATGATATGATAGCAGCAGATACATAAGACTATCAGAGAGGTTTCCAAAATTCCCTTATCTCTATGCAAATTCAATATAATTTGAGGAACAAAAACGTGCCTATCACTTCAAATCAGAAGATGCCAACTTCTCGAAAGGATACTCAACCCTAAAAACCAACCTCTATAAATTAGCAAAAAGAAAAGGAGTTTGCTGCTACTAATAAGAGGAAGAACAATGAGGCATCAACCAACAATTCAAATAAAGGTAAGGAAACCCAAACTACAGGACAAATAAAGGAGATTCTTGCCAAAGAACAGTCCGAAAGGAAGGAGGTCACTTCCAAAGAGATAGAAAAATATCCCAATCTGTTTAGTTTAGAGCATGAAATTTCCAAATTGAAAGTTTCCATTCCTTTAACTGAATTGGTAAAAAATGATCAGTATAAGTTTCATGTAGCTAAGATGCTCAAAGTCGACCAAACATCTGATATGGTGAATGTTAGCGTTGACCACCCTGAGTTGTTGTTTGGCCCAGTCGTAGATGGAAACGTATCTGATAGTGAAGTTCCACCTTTCTATCTCAGTCTTAGAGTCCATGATTTCATCCTTCACAATTCCATGTTATACTCTAGTGCATCTCACAATCTCATGCCGAAAGCCATAATGGAAAAGTTGGGATTAGATATTACCCGCCCATATCACAAACTTTACTCCTTTGATTCAGGTAGAGTGAGGTGTTGGTCTCATTAAATACTTAGTAGTGTCTCTTGATCAGATTCCCTAGAAGAATGTATTGATGGATGTGGTTGTAGCTGATATTCCTCCAAGGTACGGGATGTTACTCTCACGATCATGGGGAGCAAAGATGAAAGGCACTTTGTAGCTCGATTTCTCTTATGCTACTATACTAGTGTTCAGTCAGATTAGAAAATCTTACTGGGAAATTAAGATGAACTATATGATTAGTAGCAAAGAGAAACAGAATAATCACCCTATACACATGCACATACCGAATTAGAGTCTTTTATTTTTTTAAATGATGATAGTCCAGTTGATATAGATAGTCAACTAATAAAGAATGAGAAAATTTAAAAAATTTCAGGTAGTGTTGGAGAAGTTTTCAATGAAGAACAGACGGAACATAAAGTGAATGATTTGCAGCCAAGTACATCATATGAGCATCCAATAGAATTAGTGAAAGAAATAGAGCATGTTGAGACAACAAATCAACAAACAGAAAATAAAGATCAACCATCCAAATTTGAGCTTCCAGATGAAGAAAAGAGTCTTTGGACTATGGATTTTGATGGAGTAGTGGGAAAGGAAGGAGTTGGAATAGGAATTTGGATTCATAGCCCAATGAATCACTAAGGGAATATTCCTCGTAATGTCAGGTGTTGTTCATATAAACTTCCTTTTAATTATTCAAATAATGAAGCTGAATACAAAGCTTTGATTTTCGGGCTTAAGATTCTTAAGAAGCTAGGGGCTCAAAGATTTCAGTTTATGGCGACTCCGAGTTGATAATAAAAAATGTAAAAGGGGAATACCAGGCCAAAAATTCAAGGATGTGAGCATATCACAATGTTGTGTTAGACATTCTCAAAATTTTTTCTGAGTATACTTTATCCATGATTCCTAGACATTAGAAAACTTTTGAGATCTAAAATGGGCCTCCTAAGAAAAATGCACAACCGAATAAAATTTATAAGAACCAATAGGATTCAAGATGATGATGTCAACCATGAGGGATGATTCACCATTTTTGGGATTAAAAAAGTAAAAATATTAAAATATAATAGAATAATAAAACTACTTTTTCAACTTGTATTTTCAACTTATATTCCTAAGGTTTTACTCAAATTTCGTCGGGAGCACTCTTTGGATGCAAAATTTAATTCCTCATCCAAGGAGTACCCATTTTGCATACTTTTGATGGACCTTGCTACACGAAAAATGATAAATACATGAAAAACATGATTTCAATCAAAGGATGGCATCTGCATAGACCCCTCAAGAATTGAAGTAATCCAGCAGTTGGATTTTCTGAGAAACAAGAAAGAGATTCAGTCCTTTAATGGTAAGATAAAATTTTTGAGGAGGTTTATTCCTAACCTCGCTGAACATTTATTGGAGATAATTAACATGTTAAAGAAAGAAATTGAGGTAAAGTGGTCTGAAGATGCTAATAAATCTTTCAATTCAGTCAAGTTTTCTTTGTCCTGTGCTCTAATCTTGATCAACCTTGATTATACTATGGATTTCATTATTTTTTCATTTTCTTCTAAGCACAAATTTGATGTTGTCCTAATACAGAAGAATAACCTAAAAATAGAACAACCAATTTCATTTTTCAGTAGAACCATAAGGGATACACCACTGAGGTATAACATCATCGAAAAATCAGGCCCTGGCACTTGTGAAAGCTTTGAAGGATTTCCGTTTGTACATTCTTCACTTGCATATTGTTGCCTATGTTCCAAATGCAGCTGTTAAAGATGTTTTGATGCAACCTTATCTTGAAGGTAGGCACGAAAAATGGATTGGTGCAATGTTGGAATATTACCTCGAAGTTATGCCAATGAAGCTGATCAAGGGATAAGGTTTGGCGAAGCATATGGCAGAGTCCAATTTGCATGCTCTGGACATCAATCTCATTGTTGTAGTTTCCGGCGAAGAAGTGGTTGATTCCACACCACATGTATCACAAATTTTGACTTCATATCCTTGGTATTCAGACATTATATACGCACTTCAGCATTTCAAGCCTCTGTCGAAAGTGTCAAAAATTAAGAGTAGATACTTGAAGTTGAAAGCTTTGAAATACTGTATTCTTAATTTGGAAAGATCGAGGAAGAGCCTTGTTGAATTTTTTAGTTGAAAGTGAGGAAAAGGAGACAATGAATGATTTTCACAAGGGATATTGTGGCGGTCATCTATTTTGGAAGACCATAACAAAAAATATATTGAGGGATGGATTTTATTGGCCAAGTTTATTCTCATATGTTTACAAAATTGTCATGAGTTGCCATCAATGTCAGTTTTTTAAGGGAAAGAGGAAGTTGCTACCGCTTCCCTTGCATCCAATTTTAGTTCAAGCACCCTTTCAGCAATGGGGTCTTGATTTTATTGGTGATATTCACCCTTCATCTTCAACTCAACACTAGTCGATCTTTGTTATGAAACCAACTCCAAAATAGAAGAAAAGAGAGATCAACGCCTTAGAAATAACCACTTCGAGGGGGAAACCTCCAATACATTACATAAATGAAAAATTCTTGGATGATACAAATGACAAAACCTCCTCTCTATATATAGGAGTCCATGGGGCCATAGTGTAATCCTAGTGGGGCCACAACTCAATCCTAGCCGACCTAACAATAATAATGTAAGGGCACAATAATAACAATATGAGGGTTACAGGGGTACAACAATAACAATAAGGGGGTTACACTAACAACAATAAGGGACTATACTAGTAATATAAGGACCTAACATGCTCCTCTCCTTCAAAAAAGTGTTGTCCTCAATGCTCGAGTAGCTCTAGGCGCTTTTGTATAAAATTCTCATCCTCCCATGTAGAATATTTAGTGGGTAAGTTCTTCCATTTGATGAGATACTCTGAAATTGATTGATTTCATAGCTGTTGAGTTCTTATTTTCGTGACTGCTTAAGGTTCCAATATGGTTTTTCCTTCCTCATCAAGTTTTGGAAATATTGTTTGAAATGGAATTTTGTTCCCTATAACCTCTTCTAAGTATGAAACATGAAAACTAGATGCACTCACGAAGAAGCAGGAAACTCCTATTTGTATGCCATTGTACCAATCTTTTGCAACACCTTGTAAGGACCATAGTACTTTGGCTATAATTTATTATCCTTCTTAGCTTGCTTGAGGGAAATTTGTTTGTATGGTTGTAGATGTAAAAATACCCATTATCTCACATCAAAACTTCTCTCACTGCCATGTTGATCTACCTGTTGTTTCATTTGATTTTGTGGCAAATTTAGGTTATCCTTTAAGAGTTGGAGAAATTCTTGTTGATGCTCGATGTGATCCTCCACTACTTGAACCCTAGAATTTTCCCTTAAAGAAGATGTGATGGATGGTGGATGATATCCATAAAGTGCCATAAATGGGGTAATTTTTGCTGCAGTATGGAAGGAAGTGTTATACCACCATTTAGCGAGAGGTAACCACTTGACCCATTGTGATTTCTTATCAGATACAAAACAACTAAGATATCCTTCCAAACATTTATTCATTATCTCTGTTTGACCATCGGATTAAGGATGATAAGATGAGCTATGAGCTAGTTGAGTACCTAAACAAGAAAATAATTCTGTCCAAAAATTTTCTGTAAAAATGGGATCTTTGTCACTTAAAATAATCTTCGGGTTTCCATAAATGCAGTAGCAACTGTACTTGCTTTAAATGGATGAGATAATGCACAAAAATGTGCATACTTGGTAATTCTATCAACTACCACCATGATGACACTCCTTCCTTCGAACTTAGGTAAACCTGTGATAAAATCCATTTAAATCTCCTCCCAACGTTGACTTGAAATGGATAAAGGTTGTAGAAGACCCGGGGTCTTAATTGTCTCAACTTTATTTTGCTGGAAAACCAAAAATTCCACCACAAAATTTTGAATATCAGATTTAAGGCCATCCCAAAAAAATTCTTTCTTCTCCCTGTGGTAAGTTTTTAAAAATCCCAAGTGTCCTCCTAAAGGAGAAGTGTGCAATTCCAAAATAATAATTTTTTTCGTTGGGAATTCTTGCAAATATATAAGCGATCTATGTACCATAAGGAATCATTTTTCCAACTAAATGTATGATATGTACTAGGATCTTGCTGCAAATTTTGAATGAGTGTCCACACTTCTTCGTCCTTCTTCCATTCATCCCTTACTTCAGTTATCCAATCTGGTTGGATAATAGAAATGGCACAAAGAAATGCTTCCACCTCTTCATCCTTTCTTGAGAGCGCATCTGCAACAAAATTTAGCTTCCCTTTTTTGTAGAAGATTTCAAAGTCATAAGCCAACATATTTTTGACCCATTTTTGATGCTCTTCTGAAGATAATATTTGTTCCAAAAAGTGTTTAAGACTATCATGATCATTTTTTACATTGAAGTGTTTTCCCATTAGGTAAGGTCTCCATTTCTTTAGTGCATGTAGTATTTCCAACATTTCCTTCTCATAAATAGCCTTTTGTAAATATTTTCCTTTGATTGAACGACTTTCAAAAGCAATGGGTCTTCCTTCTTTCATTAAAACAACACCTATTCCATTTCTTGAGGCATCACATTCCATAATAAAAGTTTTTGTGAAGTCTGGCGTAGCTAAGACTGGTGCTAGGAACATTGCCTCTTTAATATGTTCAAAGGCCTTAGTTGCTTCAGGAGTTTATGAAAATGCATCTTTCTTCAATAATGTTGTTAGAGGTGCTGCTATTCTCCCATAATTCTTAACAAACTTGTGATAATACCCCGTTAACCTGAGAAATCCATGAAACTGCTTTATGGTTGTGGGGACTTTCCATTCCTTAATGGATTTAATTTTGTTAGGGTCTAACTTAACACCCTCGTGAGATACAATATGACCCAGATATTCCACCTCTTGTACTCCAAAGAAACATTTGGATGTTTTTGCATATAATTGTTTCTCCTCCAATAGTTTGAGCACCCTGGCAACATGTTGAACATGATCCTTCCAAGACCTGTTGTAGATTAGTATATCATCAAAAAATACTAGCAAAAACTTTCTAAGGAAGGGTTTGAAAATGGAATTCATCAACCCTTGAAATGTAGAAGGTGCATTGGTAAGGCCAAAAGGCATGTTAAAAATAAAGAATTCTCAACCTGAGCTGCTATGAAGTTGAAATCTTTATTTTTAGAATATCTTACAATTCTTCCATTCTAGGTAGTCAGGCTATCTTTGAAGACGAAGATCAACTTGGTCGGCTGTAATTCATATAATTCATCAATAAATTCATCAATCAGGTAATGAAGTGTCAACATGACAGACTTTTCATTCAGGCTTCTTTATAATCAGACACATATGTGATCCATGCTCTGTGCACAAAACCTACGGGCAGAGAAAGAACTTTGACTAGGTTGAATTATACCAGCCTCTAACATTTTTGCAATCATACGTTCAATTTCACTCTTTTGGACATAAGGATATCTGTAAGGCCGGATGTTTGGAGGAACACTTCCTGGAATCAAATGAATAGCATGATAATGATCATGAATAGGTGGGAGTCCTTTGGGAGTATCAAACACCTTGGAATGATTGTCCAAGAATTTTTGGAGATCTGGAGAAATAGATGATTTTGATGTTGGAACTTCTAGTGAGCATAATTGTGCAATTATGCCTTGTTGTTATTTCTTCAGAAGCTTTGTCATGACATTAGAGCTTATTATCTTTCCTGGCTTCCTTGTGATACCCCGTAATTCAATTTCCTTTCCTTCTGAAAAAAATTTCAAGAAAAGTTCTTGAAAATTAAAAGCTACGTCCCCAAAGATTGTAACCATTGTACTCCTAGTACAACATCAACACCTCCCATTGGGATGGAAAGAATTGGACTATTCAATACATATTTCCCCATGGATAGCTTGATATTATGGAATTCTCTAGATAAATTTATAGTTCCTCCATTTGCAACCATCACTTGACATTCTGGTGCTGGGTATAGGAAACAATTCAATTCCTTGGCTACCTTACAATGAATAAAATTATGGGTACTACCCGAATCAATCAACACTATTACCTTTTTCTTCTTGATATGTCCTTCTATCTTGAGAGTTTGAGGAGTGTTAATTACTGCCAATGAATTACATGATATGGTCAGACTCATTTCTTCTTCTTCTAGGGTTGCTTCCTCGTGTATATCCTCTTCTTTTGAAGTTTCTTGTTCATTTTCTTCCTCCTCTTCACAATCTATCTAAAATAATTTCTTCTCAGCACACTTATGACCTTTAGTGTATTTTCTATCACAACTGTAGCAAAGAAATTTTTCTCTTTTTTCTTCCAATTCTTGTGGTGTCAACCTTGTAGGTTGTGGAATTCTAGGAGTAGCAACACTTCCATCTTTATAGATGTGAATGGTAGGCTTGCTTGTCGCCATAATTTTACATTCAATTTTTCTTGCCAACCTGAATGCCTTCTCTAATGAATCCGGTTCCCAAACACGAATGTCATGTTGGATGTTATCCTTTAAATTCCATATGAAGACATCAATCTTGTGTTCCTTTGGAATATCAGTTACCCTTATATTCAATTTTTGGAAGTCCTCAATGTGCTCCAACACTGAACCCTTTTTTTTGAGATTTATCAATTGGATGAAGAAGGTGTTTCTCTTTGTATCCTCATAATGTGCTATCATTTCCTCCGTAAAAATTGACCAAGTGACAATTTTTTTACGGGATCAAAGCCATCGATACCGTACAAATGTATTTTTTTCTAAATGTAAAGTTGCAATGCATACCTTTTTTGTGTTTTGCACATTATTGAGATCAAAATATTGCTCCATCTGTAGTATCCATGTGACAGGATCCTTGCCATAAAACTTCCTCATATCCATCTTTGGAATATGGTGGTTCTTTAATCCAACATTAGAGTTTATGAAATCACGATTAACATTTATTTTTTTCTCATCATGAGTTTCCTCTACTATATTTTCACCATTAGGAATAATTTCTTGTATCAACTTTGACAAACCTTCCTTCAAACCTTCCATTTTTCTTCCATACCATCCATTTTTTCTTCCATACCATTCTTAAAACCATAAACTGTAGCTTCCATTCCTTTCTTCAAACTATACATCTTAGCTTCCATTATTTTCTTCAAAACATCCATTTCATTTTTTGTTGCTCTTTGCGAGAGCGAATTTTGGTGCACTTTCTCTTGTAATTTTGATAGATCATGTTGCAATTCTTCATCTTCATGAGTCATAGTAGAGTAATCTAAGGGCTAAATGGGTGTTGAATTATTTTTATGAGGAATTTTAGAACCCAATACTGATATCTATGCTCAATAGGCCTTTAGAATCACTTAAAACTGATTTTTCAAACAAGACTTATGTAATTTGAAAAAAATACACACCTTTTTCTTGATTTTGAGGAGCTTGATATTGAAACTGAATTATCTATGTAATTTAGGATCTTCAATATTTGACATTTTGCCTTGAAGTATCCCTCTAAATCTTCTTTCAAATGCCATAGGTTTGACTTGATTTGGATTCTTTAAGACAAAGTTATGCCCAATCTCCTACGATGACCTAATTATGGACTGGTTCAGTAGAGCGAGCTTGTACGACTTGCCATATGTCACTATTTCCTCCTTCAGCTATGAAATTGATACAGAAGAAACTAAAGTCCATGTTATTGCGGCCACTTTTTACAGAATTCTAATCCAATGCTCAGAGAGAGAGAGAGTTATGACAATTTTCCCACGGTCACCTCTTTGAGATGAAATTCGAGAGCCTAAAAAATCCCTAACTTCCACAGATCATATCTTCGAAAATATTGCGAATGTATCTCTGAAATGTTTCCATGCTGTTCCTCAGGATTGAGGTTTCGCTTTATGAAAATTTTAGCTTCTAAACCCTCGTAGAAAAAAATTTATAGCGAAAATTCCACGATGACTTGTTTAGGTTAAATTCAGGAGCCTGCAAAAATTCCTAACTTGCACAGATCCTATCTCAAAAAATATTGTGAAACAAGATTTGAAATTTTTCCACGACATTGCTCAGAATTTCGGCTTCGCTCTATAAATATTTTAGCTTCTGAACCTTCGTAGAAAAAAATTTATAGCGAATTTTCCATGATGACCTGTTTGGAGCAGCGAAACCCTATAGTCCAAAGCTTTGATACCAAATGTTATGAAACTAGCTCCAAAAATAGAAGAAAAGAGAGATCAACGCCTTATAAATAGCCAATTCGAGGGGGAAACCTCCAATACTTTAAATAAATGAATAATTCTTGGATTATACAAATGAAAAAAACTCCTCTCTATATATAGGAGTCCATGGGGCCACAATGTAATCCTGGTGGGGCCACAATGTAATCCTAGCCGACCTAATAATAATAATGTAAGGGCACAATAATAACAATATGGGGGTTATAGGGGTATAAAAATAACAATAAGGGGGTTACACTAACAATAATAAGGGACTATACTTGTAATATAAGGACCTAACAATCTTGACAACAATCGATTATTTTACAAAATGGATCGAGGATATCCCCACCAGGGAGGCTACATATGTGGTAATCACTCAGTTTATTGAGTCCAATATTTTGTCATGATTTGGTTGTCTGCATAAAATAATCACAGATAATGCATCTACTTTTAAATCCAAGAAGATGATCGATTTATGTTACAAGTACCACATAAGGCTTGAACACTCAACAACATATTACCCACAATGTAATGGGATAGCTGAATCTTCCAATAAATCATTGGTAAACATCATCAAAAAGTTGTTGGAAGACAATAAGAAGAATTGGCACAAGAATTTGATCAATGCTCTATGGGCGGATAGAGTGAGCACTAAGAAATATATAGGTATGTCACCTTTTCAGTTGGTATATGGAGTGGGCACTATTTTTCCGAATTCTCTTGCTTTCTCGCTCATGAAAATTTTGCAGGAAGTAGACAATGATCCTAATGATATTCAACGAAGAATCAATCAGATGATTCATTTGCAGAAATCTCGAGAGGAATTATTTCATAATACTTCAAAGCTTCAAGAAAATATCAAGAAGATATATGACATAAAAACATATGCAAATGATTTCAGTGTGGGAGATGTAGTTCTCCGATGGGATGCACGAAACAAGGAGAAAGGAAAGCATGGCAAGTTTGAAAAATTGTGGGAAGGACCATACCGAATTTTGGCTTATAGAGGGAAGAATTCCTTTGTGTTGGAATAAATTGAAGGACAATATTTTTCAGGAGGACTAGTCAGTGGTAGGCTCCTCAATCACTACCTCACCTGCATTTTTTAGAAATTTCTCATTTTTATTGCACATACCATTTTATTTTGCTGCCAAAAGTGTGAAGGAGTTGTCATGGAAGCTTGAAGCTCGAGGTGAAGGCCATAAGGTTTATTTGATAAGCTCTCGTTTCAAAGAGTTTGTCAGTTCATTTCGGTTTTTCAAGTCATTTCAGTTTGTCGAGTTATTTAAGTCTTGCTTTTTATTTTTGACTCCATGCCCAATGGATGAGGCTACTGGGTCTATGGTGTTCTTGACACCTCCTAAGGAGCTGCCATCCCCAGCTGATGCCAATGTTAGTGTTTGTCAGTCCTGTCAGTCACTAGTGATCAAATTATGCTCTTTCATATGGTTGATAGGGTCCTAAATCTAATTTTTATTGTTTCAAATAGGTTTTCAAATAAAAATTTGATCATTGGTTAGTATATCTAGGTCATTACTACTCCCTTCATCCTCATGGTAAATAAATATTATCATGGTCAGGTCATTATTTCTTGGAAGAGTGTCTTAGTCATCTTGGTCATCATTCTAGTTATCATTCCATATAGTGTCATCATTAGGTCATATTATCAAATGTCATGTAAATAGGTCATATCATCATCTAGGTAACCATTAAAGGGAGTAGTAATAGGGAAAATTGTTCTATAATGATCTCTGAAATGTATTTTGATCTTTATTAATATGTAATTATGTATAATATGGTTTGAATTTGCAGTACACAAGTTTATCAAGTCATTTTGTGAAAAGACAAGGTGGGGCCACATCACCACTTAAGAGAAAATCGACCCTCCAGCCTATAAGAAGACCAAAGGAGAAAATAATTTTCTCATTCCACCCTCATGAGACATAAATCTATTAGCAAGAAGCATTTCCATCCTCTGAAAATCAATTTCTTTCCAAAAAGTGCCAAATTTCTCAACTGCGATGCACTTTTCTCTAAGGTGCTGCGTTTTTATGAAAGGAGCACAATATTTATTCTCAGCGGTTTCTTCATAAAATATATATTCTAGCTCATCAAAAACATATAAGTGGGATTCATTTGTCCCTCATATACATTTCTTTAGCTTCAATTCATCCTTGAAAGCTCAAAATATCACCCTCTCCTAGGGTTTGCTGCGCTTTTGGTCTCATAGTGTTTTTGGGTCATTTGCAGTGAAAAAACCTAAAATTCATGCTCAAACACCCTCCCTCACCTTAAATACACCTTCCTTGACATTTCCACTCACCCATCTTTCTAATTTCCATGATTTCCCTTCAAACCCTAGCATACACTTCACTTTCCTAGGCTAGGACTGCGTTTTTCAATTTTATACCCTTTCCCCTCACTCATTTCCCAAATTTTAAGCTTCCTAAATTCCTTAACATCTATCCCTACCCCTCAAAAATTTCCCAAGAATTTAGACACTCTCAAACCCCTTCATCTCTCTCCATTCATAAAACTGCCCCAAATCCCCTGTTTTCCTAAAGCTAAACCTTAATTCCCCTTCCTAGTGAGCTAGGATTTCACATGGATCCAAGACAAATGATTAGAGGAAGCATAAAGGAGGTCATATTATAATATATGAACCCACCATTTCTCAAGAAGTCATTCAAAGATGAAGGTTGCCTTTTTTTCTGCCAAAATATTGAAGAATTAGGATTCAATGATAAATTAACAAGCACCTTTGCTGGCAGACTAAGGAGGGATAAGGAAACTATTGCAAGGCTTGATTTTAATATTTTAGTAGAGGCCATTGCCATAACCAATGTGATCCCAAACTATTGAGAGCTCTAGTTCAAAAGGACAAACCTTGATATTAAAATTTACAAAATGTTTTTGAAGCCTCCATACAAAGCTGCTCCAAAACATATTTTTCTTTTAAGACACTTGCTTGATAAGTATGCCCCTCTCATGAATATGATCATGCAATATTTTACATGTGAGGGTAGGTTTTCAAGGATATATCAGTACCATGTTAGACTATTGATGCATTTCACAAGTGTTAAACTTCTTAACTTACTTGACTTCCTCCAGAGAAGCTTGGTCAAAATGGCAGAAAAAGTACATAGTAAAGGGAATGATCATCAAGAAAGCTTGTTCCACCATGGATTGGTGAAAATAATTATTTTCCATCAACTTACATAGGTAAAATTTTCTTGGGAGGCATTCATGCAGTCAACCTCTCTTTTTTCTACTCCAATTCAATCAAGCAGTCAGTCTACACCTTTGACATCACCAAGACAACAAGATGTGGGTTCCATTAGCAAACATTTAAAAAGAAATCCTAGGGATGAGGTGACTAAAACATATACCAAAGGAAAGAGGCTGATGTTTTCTCCTGGCAGTGTGGAAATGGCTCAATATACATCAATTGAAAAAGAGACATCAACATATCAGCATGAGGCACCATTGCAAGAGGAAGAATAAGTACATTTTGACACTGACACGACACACCTAAAGATGCATGAGGAGGTCAAGTCACTAGAGAAAATTTATAAAAGAGAAGGAAGATGAAATTAGAGAGCTCAAAGACAAAATTTCAAAGGCTAATTTCATGATTACATTTCTTCAACAAGAGAATATGCAGCTCCAAGTAAAATAACTTTTGCTTAGCAAACCCAAGGCAGTTTTGGAGAAAGAGGATGGAAAAGGTAAATAAATGATTGATGTTGAGAAGCTTGAGGATAAGGAAGTGCAAATAAAACCAAAGAGGCAAAGAAAAAGAGGTCTCTAGAGGCAGGAAGAGAAAAAAATTGAACCTTCTCCATCACCAGGTCAAGAGGATTTGGATGAGTTGATTGTAGAAGAAATTGAGCAAGATAGGGAATTTTGGCTTGACAAGGTAAATTTTCACTTGGAAAAGTTTCTCAAGAAGGCCAACAGGAACAACAAACTCCAAAGACCCATGGAAATGCATTATTGCACTAGAAATAAGATTTCTCAAATTAGGGGCAAACACTTGAAAGGAAATTGAGGAAAACCATAATTAAGCAAAGGAAGAAGGATAAGCTTGATTTGTTGGCTGAGGCATTTCTCATTTCATGACACATAATTTTCCAACTCAAAGGGGAGAGTCTGGACCATTTTTGAAGAAAATTTTGAAATCTTTTTTATTTTTTTATTTCTGGCTAAAACAGGAAATTCATGACAACCAAAAGCCTTGGCATTGATATTTTCCTCGAGGGCTCTGTTATCACTCCATCAGATCTATAAGGCTGAGAAAGTGTCCAAACAGAGGTAACCACAGACCAAACTTTTAGCTTGGTAGCTAGCCCTACCAAACCAAATAGGGCTCTCTCCATAAAGTCGTGGCCAAGAGGGTTGGATGAATTAGGGTTTTAGGCTAGGTACGAGTAGAGGGGTTTGTTTGTTTGAATTGGTTTTGATGGATGTGTGTATTAGGTCAAAGAGGCTAGGTCGGGGAAAATATGATTAGGGTTGCAGAGATTCAATGGGGAAAGGTAGGTAGGAAGGGTAACACTTTAGGGTTTCAGGGTGAGATGGATCAGACTGATGAGGAACTAGAAATAGAAAGGAAGAACATGTATTCTTTCTAAACTGAAGAAAATGAACAAAGTATGAATATTTTCCCAAAACAGATCATGAGAGATGTATTCTACTTATCAACTTTAAAACTATCATATATTAGATATGAAATGGACCATGAAGACACAACATTCATACATATGTAACATTAGCTGAAACTATGCTAAATTTCCATACCATAGGTATCCCAAAGAAATAACTGCAACTCTTTCATTAATTTCCTTCCAAATACTAAATACACTAGAGGCTCAGATCAATGCAACAACATCCAACCTTTGAAATGAGTAAAAAAGTACAATATATAGACCTCAAAACAAATTATCCCAACCTCATGGGTCGAATCCCTGAGTGGAGGAATATTTCCACCAAAAAGTGAACTGATACCTAGAGTGTAGGGAGCTCAAACTAACTCATCCCTCACTTTATGGAAAATGATTCATTACATCTCATCAAGAGCTTTCACCTAATGTATTTACCCTAGGTAAGTGTAAAAACATAAAAAATACATTTATATCATGAATTAAATTCGTAAAAACACCATTTTCCAAGGTGAAAATGAAAAAAACTGAGAAAATTTGGAAATATCAGCAAGCTCATAAAATTTGTCAAAATCACAGTGCCAAGGTGAAAAGCGCAACGCCAAATTCAGCTCCATTTTTGAGGGGGTTCCAACTATCTCAATTGAGATCAGGATAGCTCATTGGAAAGCACGTACGTACGTTTCTATATATATATATATATATATATATATATATATATATATATATATATATATATATATATATATATATATATATATATATATATATATATATATATATATATATATACCTGTATATGCTCAGTTTCCAAAATGGTGTTGATTTGACCCTCCAAAAGTTCATTCCCCCAAGATTGGTCAAAAGCATAGCGCCAACCTCTAAAAAAGGGTAGAAATGTGATTTTTTGAGTGTTTTTTGACTTCTTGACTGCTCCTTTGACCCAAAAAAGTTTTGTAAAGTTGTTTTATTGAATTTATTTGGCCTTCTAAATCCAATGGTGCTTTCATTTGGTCCATTTGAGGTCCCTAGAAAAAGCAGATTGCCTAGGGCGCTGTGTTTTTGACAGTGTGACTGTGTAAAACTCCCAAAAATGCAAAAAATTCCAAAATTTCCCAAAATTGCTCAAATTTATTCAAATTTTATTCTATGGGAGGTTTATGAGGTATGTTAGGAAATTATTGATGCCTCATCAAGGATATTAAGCTTTTCGCCTTCATTTTTCTTAGTTAGGGTTTCAAGTCTTGATTTGGCCTTTTGGAGTTTTGACCTTGCAATCTGATTTATTTTGTAGTAGTCTTTGGACATCTTAGTCAGTATGTCATTGTACTTCTTTTCCTTCTCCAGAAGCTTCTCAAGATTCTGATTAGCCCTGTCAAGCCAATGCTCTTGGTTCTAATTGACCATGATGGAAAACTGGTCATTTAAAGTGAGCTCATTGGAAAGTTCAGCCTCCTTTTGCCTCTCTAGTTCTAGAGCTCTTTTCAGCCCTCTAGTCCTAGGTCTCCTTTTTGGCACTTGTTCTTATTCTTCATTTGTTTCACCATAACTTTCATAAGCTTCATCAAGAAAATACTTTTCCTTTTTTTCTTCTCTTTTTTCCTTGAGAGGCTGCATCTCCATGATTTCTTGCTTGGTTACGAGATGTTGATTTTCCTGCTCATAGTATGAAATAAAAAATATATATCTCTCTAAGTTGGTCTAAAGCTCCCTGATTTGGGTATCCTTCTCCTTGATAATAAAATTTGAGGCCTCATAATCATGCTTCTCATCCAAGTCAACAAGGTTAAAATTAGTTTCTGTCTCATGGAGGTCTTCATCCTCATGAATGGCTCCCTCATATACATATTCCTCTGCCATATTTTGTTTACCCTTCTGTGCCTGTTTTGCTGGTGAAGAAGGAAAGGTCCATCCCAAAATTCGTGGGGAAAACACCTGCCTATTCCCTCTATGATATGTATTTTCCAAGATGCCCAATTCATGCCTCTTAGGTTTGCTGATCATAACTCTACTAGGTGACTCAACCTAACCATGAAATGGTGATGATGGTGGTGATGGTGATGAAATGGGTGAAGTGGAATGAGGTGGAGGCATAGATGTAGGAAGATGAGACGAAGAAGACACATTTTCAACGTGTGGAGCTTGTGGAACAATGAAGATGTCATTGCCAATGATGGTGTCCCATGAGATGTTCAACTGGTCAAGGTGATGGAGTACAATGATTTTGAACAATGAGTGGTGGAAGAGGCTATTCATCTAATAGTCATAGTCTCTCTTTTGTAGAATGAATTCCATTTTGTCTATGCTCCTAAATAGATAGTATGGGATATTGAGCAATATTACTCTTATGAAGTCCATAAGCAGTCTGATATGGTATGTGTAGAGCATAGAGAACCTTCGTTCACAAGAGAATTACTTCATGATGATTTTAATCACGGGGGCATACCTATCAAGAAGGTAGCTAAAAGGGAAAACCTTCTTCCTCTCATTTCTGTACCTTGGTTTGATGAATGGTTCATAATAATGATCCTCCAAATCTTTGGATTTAAACCACTTCTCACCCATGTTTGGAATCCTTATGATGGAAATAATGATAGATGTGTATATAGTGAAGGTCACACCTGCAAGGATCACCTGATTGTCTCTGAGTCTTGAAATGAAGACTCTACTCAATATAGGATGATGTTGGACCCTCTAAATCATGTTTCAAAAATCAAGGAAACCTACATACTCAAAACAAATGACAACCATAAGAGAGGCGATCAGTTCATTTGTGTTGGTGGGCTCCAACCTTAGGATTCTACCTCCTTTGTGAGGCCTTCTTTTCTACCCTTATCTTCCATATAGTCTCTGTCTTCCTTCGTAGTATTTTGTAGCCAGGAAACCGTAGGGATGAGGTGGATGGGAATAGGGAGTGGAAATAGGTCTAAGGAATAGGGATAAGTCTAGAAAAATTTAGGGAGATGGGGGAAGGGGTTATGGAGGTTTGGGAGGTGATAGGAGGTTGAAATTTCAAGGGAGTTGGAAATGACAATTAGATTACAGGTTTAGGGAAGTGGCTGCCTAGGAAATTTAGAAGCTTAGGACTTAGGGTTTCAGGGGAAAGGGATTTGGGGACTAGGAAATGGTAGTTTAGGGGTAGGGGTAGGGTTTTTAGATTTGTGGGAAGGAAATTCAGGGTATTAGGGCATCTAATTAGGAATGAGGAAATGAAACAAGGGTTTTCAAGTACACAAAATGCTAATTTTTCATGCGAAGAAAAATACCATTAAAATGATATTTAGGGAAGCAAAGCGGGGACAAATTTGTGTTACTTACTTGATTTATGATGAAACAAGCATTTGCTGATTGTTTTGAGAGATTTGTAGCTGATTTTATGCTTGGAGAGCTCACTGGGAAAAAGCGCAACACCTTGCCCAGAAGCGTAGCAGCTGTTGAGGAAAAGTGCAACGCTGCCTGCTCTAGGTGCAACACCTATTGAGAAAGCGCAATGCCACAATTTTTTTTTTCCTATGAGCCTGCAAATCGATTTTTTGAGCCAAGGGAGTGTGTGCTTGATGGATGAACTTGAAAATGAGCTTCTTTATGATGTATTGGTGGTCTTTATACTTCATCATTTAAATGAATTAGGCCTTGGGACCCAATTTCTCTTCTTTTCATTCACTTTGCACTTTGAAACTATACCTTTGCATTTGACTCTTTCTTTGAAAAATTGATCATTTAATAACTTTGAGAACTCTTTGAATTTGACATTTTGATGCTTTGGCATGTTGGAACTCTAAGTTAGCAACTTGGGAATCATGAACTTATTACATTTTGAATGACATAAAATTACATAGTGAAAATTAAAAATTACATCTTAAAACCAAAATTAAATGTTGAAACAAGGATTTATTTTTACAAATCATCTTCACATGGTGAAGATATGTTATTTGATCACCCTTTACTTGCTGGTCTTATGCAATGGAAATGAATTTTTATTGGAACTTGAAAACCCTAGAAATCAAATGAGACCTTGAATGACCTAATTTCATGATCACATGACTGATATGATGACATGATGACTTAGACCTCACGACTAATTTACATTAAAAAAGGTATGAAAATATGCCAGCAAGTAATCAAATTTAAGGAAGAGTGATGTTTTTGGGCTAGGGCTACCATCAGTGACTAAAGTTTTGAATGAAAACCTAATGGAATGATAAAAATTTCTGAATGAGACCCTAATATGACATGAAAAGAGGATGTTTGATCACTGATGGCATGATGAAAATACTGACACTAACATTTTCCTTATTGGGGATGATAGTTGAAAGAAGTGTCATGAACACCATAGACCAGAAAGCCTTATTCATTTGGGCCAATATGGTAAAAAACTCAAACTAATAAACATGACTGAAAAATGATAACTCAGATGAAATAAACCAACTCAAGACAAACTCAAAATTGACTGAAAATTGACTCAATACTGACTTACTTGACTAAAAACTGAACTTTTGAAAATGGCGGAAAATCAGTGAAGCTCCATGGCCTTCACTTTGGGCTCCGAACTCTAGTGATATCTACTTCACACTTGTAGAAAATGTAACTGATATTTACAATGAAATGGAAAACTGATTGAAAAATGTGCTTCAGAAAATATAGTGCTTAAGGATCCTACCATTAACTGGTCCTCCTAAGCACTCTTGTCCATTCATCTCTTTAAGCGAATAAGCATTCTATCTCTGAGAAGATGAAATATGATATGGCCCTTTCCATATATTCTCAAATTTTCCATGCTTACCATTATCCTCATTTCTGGCATCCCAGTGGAGTACTGCATCTCCAACCTTGAAGTTGTCTTCCTTTGTTTTCCGATCATAGATTTTCTTTATCTTGTCATGAAGTTTTGAGGTGTTTTGAAATACCTCATCTCTCGTCTGCTGAAGATGTATAATTTGATTAATTCAAAGCTATATGTCATTTTCCTCAGTCCCCGATTCTTGCAACAATTTCATAATCGAGACTGCTAATGATGAAGGAAACATAGTATAGACACCATATACAACTTGAACATGAGAAATTACAATAGACTTCTTACTACTCACCTGGTTTACCCACAATGCATTGATCAGATTCTTATGCCAATTCTTCTTATTTTCCTTTAACATTTTCTTAATGATACTGATCAAGGATTTATTAGAGGACTCTGCCAATCCATTACCTTGCAGGTAGTAGGTTATAGAGTGTCCCAACTTGATGTTATATCTGTCACAAAAATTATTCATATTATTAGAATTGAATGCTATCACATTATTTGTGATAATATTAGTAGGACAACCAAAATGAGACAAAATATTAGTTTCTAAAAACTGAATGATGAAAAAATCTGTTGCTTGCCTGGTTGGGATCACTTCGATCCACTTTGTAAAGTAATCCATGGCTGTCAGTATCCACTTGTGCTGTGCCGATGATGCTGGGTGAATCTTGCCTATGAAATCTAGGCCCCACTGTTGAAATGGTGCATGTACTGAAATAGGTTGTAGAGGTAATGGGAGAAGCTTTCTCTTACCCTGAAAGGCTTGAAATTCGTGGCAACTCATAATTGTTTTGTACACATCTGCACAAAGTATCAAATAATAATATCCCACTCTCAATGTTTTATTGGTTGTGGTCTTCCAATATAGGTGGCCTCGACAATCTCCTTTGTGGAAGTCATTCATCACTTCTTTATATTCTTCTTCAACTAAACAACTCATCAAAATTCCTCCAGGATCCTTCCAGTAAAGTTCATTTTCCAATATGAAATACTTGGAAGATTTGAGCTTCAGAGATATACCTTGAATCTTAGTCATGCTTGGAGGAGGTTTTAGGTGTTGCAAAACATAGATAATATCATAATATCATGGAGATGGAAAAATATATCAGATACCTGAATAAGATTCACTTATTCTTCATTATCAGACAAGGCTGAAATTAGGTTGATTTCTAGAGCATGGAGGTTTGACTCAGCCATGAGCTTGGCTAAGCCCTAAACTTTGATCAACTTGGTGGGCTTGATCTCAAGGTCATATTCTAGTACTGCTTCTATCCATATCCCTCTCCCACCTTCTGGGTATGTCTGCATAAGAGCTTATTTTACAACTGCATTAGGTACATACGCAAGAGTATATGAATCTAACATGTAAACTCTAAAATATTTCAATGCTTTTACCAAATCCAAAGCCTGTTTCTCTATGATGTTGTACTGAAGGGCTGCATCCATGATGTTGCGACTGAAAAATGCAATTGGTAGCTCAGTTTTATCCTTTTTTTGCACCAATACTGCTGCCATGGTGTGCTAAGAAGCAAATGAGAATATTATAAAATCAATAGAATAATTAGGACTTATTAAAATAGGGGCAGTGGTCAAGGAAAACTTTACTGAGTTGAAGGACTTCCAGGCATCTTCAGACCACTTGACATCATTATCTTTCTTCAACATATTTTTCAACTCTCTAAGATGCTCAACCAAATTAGAAATGAATCTACGTAAGAAATTAATCTTACCAGTGAATGCTTGTATTTCCTTTCTGCTATGAGGGACATCAATCTAGTGAATTTCTTGAACATGAGAAGGGTCAATCTTGATCCCATCCTTAGAGATAATGTGACCAAGAAGTTTGCCCTCCTCCATGGAAAAAATGATTTTCTTTGGGTTGAGAGAGATTATGAACTTCCTGCATCTCTCGAAAAGAATTCTTAAATGATGAAAATGTTCATCATCAGAATGTGAAAATACTGTCAAGTCATCTAAATAAACAACCAAGAAAACATATTTTTCATTGGCGAATTTTATGTCCATGGACCGCTGAAATGTGGCCCCTGAATTTTTTAGACTGAATGGAATCTTTACATATTTGAACATGCCCCAAGGTGTAGTAAATGTTGTCTTGTCCTGATCATTGTCATGCACCAAAATCTGGTTGTATCCTGAATAACCGTGCAACAGTGACATCTGGGAATAACCAACAACTCTTTGAAGGATGTGATCCATTTTAGGAAGTGGATAATTCTCCTTGAGAGATACTTTGTTCAAGTTCTTGAAATCTATGAAGAGCCGGAACTCTCTTGTCTTCTTTCTTATTGGGACCAAATTTGAAATCCAATTAGAAAATATGATAAGAACAATAATACCAAACTTAAAAAGTCTGTTTACTTCTTTTTCAATTGATGGCAACAATTCGAGATTCATCATTCTCAACTTTTGCCGAAAGGGATTTTGATTGGACTTAATCGGAATAGTGTGCTGAATGATGTTCTTGTCATACACCTTTAAATTTTCATATTCCCATGCGAAAACATCATAAAATTCAGAAATTAAATAAACATATTTAGCCTTTACCTCGAGAGATAAAGAGTTGGAAATTTTAACCATCTTTGGTTTTTCCACTATCCCGATGTTTACATCTTCAACACCTTTTTCTATAGGCACCAATGTAGGCTTTCTTTCTACATCATCTTGGTCAAACGATGCTTCTAAAGGTATGAGAAATTTTGGAATATTGTTGTCTTTCAGCTGTAGTACATCCACTTGAGTTGCTTCTATGTCTTGGTCATCGTTGTCACAAATTTCATCAATGGAACAATTCTCAAATTCAGCCTCAACATGGAGAAATTTATTTACTTGCTTATCATCCCAGAATACTTGCCAATATTACAAGTTATTGGGAACAGTGGGCCGACGTTTCACATGAATCTCAAATTTCTGGTTTGAATAGATGGGGATCTTAAAATTTCTTGTAGCTATAGCCAATGAATCTGCCATGAGATTTTTACTCCTTGGCACAACTGAAAGTGTATACTCCAGAAACATTTTCAAAATATCTAGGAAAAAATTCTTGTATGCTTTCATTCGAGGAACTTGATATTCACCTTTAACCTTCTTGATCACAAGTTCTAAATCACCACGTACTGAAATTATTTTTTCACTTATTTTATTCAAGATATTTAGGCCAGTAATCAGTGCTTCATACTATGCCTCATTGTTAGTGAAATAAAAAGCTAACTTGTATGAGCATATTCTAACATTTGTAGGAACTTTACAAGGCCGATGAAAAGTGTTGCAGACCCAAATTCCAATGCATGCCCCATATTTTCCCAAGCACCATCAAAGTACATGGACCATAGACCATTTTCATCCTCCAAATGCTGAAACTCTGATTTCTGTTTTGGCTCAACTTTCTGAACTGTTTCTTCATGCTTTTCTGAACTTTCCTCTGCTTTATCTAATGGTTGTTATGAGTTTTTCTCTGCCTCATTTGATGGCTATTGTGATGAACTCGACAAATTCTATTTTTCCTTTTCTATAACTTTTTTGATGCAATTTTGAATCTCTAGAACATCTTCTACCTCTACGAGCTAGCTATCTACATCATTTAAGCCGCTATCATTAAAAAAATAAATGACTCTAAATATGTATGTACAACATTATCAGATGATTGTTCGGATTTTCTTTTCTTGTGATCATATATTTCATTTTTGTTTCACGGTACAATTCTTGCAATTGTCTGAAAACAGGGATGGTTGCATAAGAAAAGTCTAATTGAAATGTGACTCTCAATTCTCCCCCCCCCCTCCCCAAGATTTTGACAACAACATGCCACACCGTGGTGGTATGTAAGCTACAAACACATCCATTCAAACGTTCTTTGCCAGAATCTACTCTAGGGAGACAACTAGATCCTTAATGAGGCCAATAAAAGGGACTGTACCTGAATCAAAGGAGTATAAGTCATAGTAGGGACAAGTGATATCAAGGCTCAACTTTTCCATAATGGATTTTTTCATTAGATTATGGGAGGCTCCAGAGTCTAACATGGAATTATGTAAAATGCATTGGTGGATTCTTATACTCAAGTACAATGGGGGAACCTCGCTATCTTCTAACTGAACATCAGTAGCAGGATCAAAAATAAGTTTGCATTGATCATCTTTGACATTTACCATGTCGGATAAAGGATCTACTTTAAGCATTTTGGCTACATGGGACTTATACTAGTTATTCTGAACAAGCTCGGTTAAAGGAATAGACACTTTCAATTTTGAAATTTCAGTTTCTAGGCTGAAAGTAGTGGATTTGTCTACCTATTTGATGAAGATGTCTTGTTTTTCAACATGGTCCTTTGATGGAGCTTATTTCTTCTGACTGTCCTTTTCCTTACTTGTTGAACTAGTGGATGGCTGTTTTACCTTGTTTTTATTTGTGACTGTAGGCTCTTTTCCTTTACTCTGATCACCTAGGATTCTGCTTAGTTTGAGTATATTTCTACTGAGATGCCCTCTTCTGAATGGGATTAATCGGTACATCTCTGCTCCTCAGTGAGTAATGTCCTTGCTGTGAACTAAGTGCATTCAAGTAACCCTACTAATAATCATTTGATTTTATTTCTAATTCATGATCATTGGCAAGGATAAAATATTCATCCTTAGGCCCATATTTATTTTCAAAATAATCTTCATCTCCTGTCAAAAACATGGGAAAACCATAGCCTTGAAGAGGATATTTGCCTCAAAAGTGTGTCTTCATCTTCTTCTTCTATTCCCTAAGCATAATTCTGCTGCAAGGATGTCCTAATTTGTTGTTGCTGTGTTGGTTGCTCAGGAGCCCATTGTTCTCTCTGCTTGATCCTTAACTAAGGTTGTTTTTGTAGGTTTTAACCATGTAAAAAAATGATCTGCAAACGAATCTTAAAAACCGAAAATAAAAAATAGTGAGAGAATAAAATAGAAAACATATATACACAGAGATTTTCCCCTGGATCCCAAATCGGGATGACCAGCTTGATTTTTTATTATATTCCTTTTAGTGTTACAACACATAAATATACATGCCGAAGCATACATAAACCCCAATCCATTAACCATGGATTAGAACATAATCGTATTTCCCTTGACCTGGTCTACAAAATACCAGGGGCTGAAAACCATTGTGCCCCAAAACCATGTGCAAACCCATGCACAAAACCATGGGCAGGTCCACCCACTAGAAAATAAGGAATAAATTTTTTTTCCTGGGCCGCCGCCCCAGACCTCGACAGGGGGGGCTTCCGCCCCCCCTCTGACCCCCTTGTTGCACCTGACACAACATACAGGGGAGTCTATCGCCCCCCCTGTGACCCCCCCACACGTGAATAGTCGTGGAAAGAATATAACACATACCCAACATTCTCCCACTTGTTGTTTTCTTTCGGCAGTGGGCCACAGGAGAGCTGAGTCATTAGCCCGGCTTTGCAACACCCATTATTTATCTACACCAAGAGAACTTTTGAGTGCTCACAGACTTCATCAATTCATCTGCAACATTCTTCAAGGTGTCCACCTTTACCAGTAACACCCTTTTAGCCTCACCCATATATCTCACAAAGTGATATTGAACATCAATGTGCTTTGTCTTTGAATGATAAGCAGGGTTCTTAGCCAAGAAAATTGCACTTTGGCTATCACAGTCTATCCTTATAGCTTGCTGCACCAACCCCATACTTGAACACAATCTCTGCAACCAAACTTCTTCCTTGCTTGCATGAGTGGCTGCCATGTATTATGCCTCTGTAGTTGAAAGAGCCACTACAAACTATCTTTTACTCATCCAACTGACTGCACCTCCAAATAGGCTAAACACATACCTACTTGTAGATATTCTTTGGTCCAGATCTCTAGCTTAGTCTGCATCAACAAAACCACGAATGTCCAACACTCTTTCTAATCCTGGTCTTCCTTGGTAGCACAAGACATAATCACTAGTGCCACGCAAATATCTGAAAACCTGCTTCATTGCTGTCCAATGCTGCTTCCCTGGGTTTGACATAAAACTGCTCAATACTCCCATTTCATGTGCAATTAATGGTCTAGTATAGACCATTGCATACATCAGGCTACCCACTGCACTGGCATATGGAACACGGGACATATCCTCCTCTTCTTCTTTTGTCTTGGGACACTGTTCAGTAGACGACTTTACACCTACAGGAATCAGAACATTCATCGGTTTACTATCCTACATATTGAACCTATGCAATATAGTGTTGACATACTTCCTCTGGTTTAACTAAAGCTTCCTCTTTGCCTGATCTCTCTTAATTTCCATGCCCAAAATATAGTTTTCTGCAACAAGATCCTTCATGTCGAATTTGGAGAACAGTTGGGTCTTCAAATCTTGGATAATTTGTTTGTCTTTTCCAATCAACAACATATCATCCACATAAAAGACCAAATAAATAACACGGTCCCCAATTAATTTAAAATAAACACAATGATCCTCCTTGCTTCTGGTGAAGCCAAGTCCCCGTATATAAGTATCAAATTTCTGATACCACATCCTTGGTGACTGTTTTAACCCATACATAGACTTCTTTAACCTGCATACCAGCTCTTTTTTCCCCTTCACCATAAAACCTTCAGTTTGTTTCATGTAGATCTCCTCTTCGAGATCCCCATGAAGAAATGTTGTCTTCACATCCATCTATTCTACCTCAAAATCAAATGCAACAACAACAGATAAAAGTAATCTAATATAAGTAACTTTGGCAACAGGAGAAAAAATATCACCAAAATCAATTCCCGGCACCTGGGAATAACCTTTTGCTACCAACCGAGCTTTGTATTTCTCCACCTTTCCTTCTACATTCATCTTCTTCTTAAACACCTATTTTCTCCTGATGGGATTTCTTCCAGCCGACAACTCCACCATGATCCCATGCCTCATTTTTATGCAAGGATGCCATTTCATCAACCATGGCCTCCTTCCACAGTTTACCATTCTCTGAATCTACTGCCTCCCTTATGGTTCTGGGATCATCATCAGTTATAGTTAAAGCAAAATTTGAACAGAAAGTAGTTGGAATATACCTTTCTGGTTGTCTTGTTTCCCGAACTAATCTTCTCATAGCTGGAGTTGGTGGCTCTTCCTCTTCTGAGTCTTCTTCTGTTGTAGAGTCTGATTCATCCTCCTTTAGCTCAAACTCCATCTTTTCAGGTTCCTTTGGTAGGAATTCATGTTAAACAACATATTTCACCTCTCTAAACACCACATCTCAGTTGTACACAACCTTCCTTGTTTCCGGGTTCCAAATCTTGTAACCCTTTAAACCATCCTTATACCCAATAAAGATGCAACTTTCAGATTTATTATCCAACTTTCTCCTTTTCTCCTTTGGAACATGTACATATGCATCACATCCAAATACCCTCAGATGTGAAAGAGAGGGTTTCCTACCATTCCATACCTCATGTGGAGTCTTATCCTCCAACGCTGAAGAAGGTGATTTGTTAAACTAGTAACATGCAGTCTCCACTGCCTTTTCCCAGAATTGTTGTCCTAACTCGGTACCACTGAGCATGCTTCTTGCCTTTTCCATCAGTGTTCTATTCATTCTTTCTGCAAATCCGTTCTGCTGAGGTGTGTATGGAGTATTTTTCTGCTGTGCTATCCCACACTTCTCACAGAACTCTTCAAATTCCTTCTTGCAAAACTCCCCACCATTATCTGTGCTCAACACCTTTATCTTCTTCTCTGTCTGGTTTTCCACCAGAGCCTTAAATTCTTTAAATCTGTCAAATGCTTCAGATTTCTTCCTCAAGAAATATATCCATGTATTCCTTGAGAATTCATCTATGAATGAAACATATTACACAGACTTACCCAGTGATGGAATCGACACAGGTCCAAACACATCACTGTGCATAAGCTCTAATATATTGTTTTCCCTCTTAGCACCAAAAGGATAACTCACCTGATTCTGCTTCCCATTTACAAAATTTTCACTGAAATTGAAATCCAAAGAGCTATTAGACATACCTTCTACCATACCATTTCCTTGCAGTATCTGAAGGCCCTTCTCTCCAATATGTCCAAGCCTTTGATGCCATAGCATGGTCTTTTCTCCAGAGACCGCTAGGCTTTCCACTCCACTTTCGGGAACCACAAAATTGTTGCACCCATCAATAATAGTGCTGCCCTAAAGCTTGTACAAAGTTCCAATATGAACTCTTCGCATTAATACCAGTGCTCCCCGAACCATCTTACATGCATATTTCTCGAACATTATTTTTACACTTGCATCATCCATCTTGCTTACATAAATCGGATTTCTAGCCAATGCAGGAATGTGTAGAACATGAGGAAGTGTTCTAATCCTTCCACCTTATAGCTTCAGCTTTAATTTTCCATGTCCAACTATTCTGACCTTCCTATTATAACCTAAGAAGACATCACCGCCATCATATTTCTCATACTCGCATAACCACTCCCTATGGGGAGTGAAGTGAAAGGATGCACCCGAGTCAATCAACCATGACTCATGATCTACATGTGTATTTGAAGAAGAAGCCAAATACACATCCCCACCTTCATCTGAGGTGGTTTTTGCCTCTGCAGAAGGAGCATCATCAGATCCCTTTCCTTTCTCAGGAGCTTTAGATCTGCAGTCCTTTTTGTAGTGCCCTTCCTTTCCACATTTCTAGCACATGTTTACAAAATTTCCAGGAGATTTAGATCTCCTACTCGAAACCTTATTCTTGTTTCTGTTCTAGGACCTTCCTTGTATAGATAAGGCATCTCCATTCTAACCCTCCATATTTCTCTGTCTCATTTCCTCCGACAACAAGGCTGAGAAAATGTCATAAAAAATCAAGGTAGTTGTATTGCTACATATTGTAATAACCAGATTGTCCCATGAATCTGGTAGAGAACACAAAAAAATGATGCACTTATCTTCATCTGATATTTTAATATCAACAGATGATAGCTGGCTTACCACAGTATTGAATGTGTTTAGATGCTCTGTCACCGAGTCTCCATCCTTCATCCTTAGGTTATACAGCTTTTTCCATAGGAACAATTTATTCACGAGAGACTTAGATTGGTACAAAGTCCCTAGCTTGTACCACAAGGTCTTCACTATAGCTTCCCAAAATACAATCAAAAATACTGAATCTGAGACACACAACTGTATTGTGCTCTTTGCCTTTCGATCCATCTTCTTCCAATCTTCATTTGTCATTGTCGTTGGTTTAGTACCTGAATCTACCACGATCCACTGATCCTTATCCACCAGAGGATCCTCCATCTTGAGCTTCTACAAATCAAAACTCTGACCATTAAATTTCTCGATCTCTATCTTTAGGCCGCTTGCCATCTTCTTACACCGCAAGAATCGATCCCGCAGATCTCCCACTGAACAGGGTCTACCTCAAGCCTGAGAAAAAAACCCCTCAGTAGCAAAGGTGTCCCCTTGAAGCTGAAACAACTCTGATACCAAATGTAGGTTTTTAAACCTGTACAGAAATGATCTACAAATGAATCTTAAAAACAGAAAATAAACAATAGCGAGAGCATAAAACATAAAACATATATACACAGATATTTTCCCCTAGATCCCAAATCGGGATGACCAACTTGATTTTCATTATATTACTTTTAGTTCCCTTGACTGGGTCTAAAAAATACCAAGGGCCGAAAACCATCATGCCCCAAAACCATGTGTGAACCCATGCACAAAACCATGGGCGGGTCCGCCCACTGGAAAATAAGGACCAATTTTTTTTTTCCCGAGGCGCTGCCCTAGACCCCGACGAGGGGGGCTGCCACCCCCCCTGTGACCCCCTTGCTGCACCCAGTGAAACGTACAGGGGGGGCTATCGCCCCCCCTGTGACCCCCTCGCTCGTGACTAGTCGTGGAAAGAATATAACACATACCCAACAATTGTTGGCCTCTGAAGTTAGGATTTATGACCTCAGGTTGTCTCTTAGTGATGGACATCCTGTCAACCATTATTTCAATATTCCTTATCAAAGTTTCCATTTTCACATCGGAATATGAGGTAGATGGTTAATCTTTAATAGCGAATTTTATTTCACCTCTGGTTCTAGCTCTTTTCATCAACAAATTTTCTTCAACGTTGATTGTGTTCTTTTGCATATCTTCCAATGTAGTTGGACTCCTTTCTCTTAATTGGTACGCCATGTCTGGATCAAATGCATCTGGATAACGTATGAGAGCTAAGCCTGGAGGAGGCTTGATCTCAACATGTATTGCATTATAAGTTCTATTGAAGTGAGTATTGGAATCTTGGACTGATTCATTGGGATTTTTATTTCTGTTCTCATACTTAGAAAGCAACTGAAAATGGTTTTTCTTCACCTCCCATCGGGCTATAAATGCATCAACTAGATGGTATGGATGGAAATGGAATTAGCAGTCAAGGATCTAAACCAAACTTTGAAATCTCCAGAGAAGCTCTGGGCTATGATTATCATTTTGGCATTGTCAACATCTACTTCCTCCAAGTTTATGAATTCAGTGACCTTGACAATGTGTTGTTTTGCATATATGGTATAATTTTCATCAAACAGGGGGAGTCTCTGGCCATAACCTTGAGGTAAATCATTCAATTGAGCATGGAAGATAAGAGGGGCAAATCTGTCCATGATTCCTACTGAGTGAAGTGTTTAATTGACAACAGGATGGGTTGGCTGAATAGGTAGTGGACCAATAGTTGTAGGTACTGAAGTAGTAGGTATAAATGATGAGGTCAAGGGTGCAGATGAAAAAGAAACAATTGATTGAGTTTGAGTTGAGACAAATATTGACTCTTGCTGGTAGAATTAGGTCCAGAATTTGATGTCAAGTTCTGTTTCAGGTTTAGTATCTTCAAAAAGAAAGTTTTATTCAAGTTGCAGAGAACTAAGATCTAACTCAGATAATGACTTGACCTCAGAGAGTCTTAAATGATGAAAGACTATGTCGGCTAAAGAGGTTTCAGACTTAGATCTAAACAATGACAATTGAAATTTTAGATCATATGGTAGATCTTCGAGAGATAATACTTTAGTAGGCAGTGAAGCAGATCTTACCAATGGGGTTGGACCTGACTGAATCTCTGTAGCTTGATATCTATGCTTTTGGACAAGCTTCTCTAGATCAGCTGGATCAGGATCAGGATTTTCTCTGGTGTATCTTCTTGAAGCCAGCTCTACAATATTGGCACTGAAATTGTCCAGTCAACCTTTCTGAAACTTAATCCTATCATCCAAAGGATAAAATTCCAATTATTCTTGTCATACACCGAGGGAAAATAAATCTTTCGTTCCCCGACAACAACGCCAATATGTTATCACTCCATCAGATCTCTAAGGCTGATAAAGAGTCAAAACAGAGGTAACCACAGACCAATATTTTAGCTTGGTAGCTAGCCCTACCAAACCGGAGATGACTCTCTCCACAAAGTCACATCAAAGAGGGATGGATGAGTTAGGGTTTTAGGCTAGGTATGAGTACACGGGTTTTTTTTTTTGAATTGGTTTTGCTGGATGGGTGAATTAGGTCAAAGAGGCTAGGTTAGGGAAAATAATATTAGGGTTGTAGAGATTCAATGGGGCATGGTAGGTAGGAAGGCTAACACTTTTGGGTTTTAGGGTGAGATGGATCAGACTGACGAGGAGCTAGAAAGAGCAAGGCAAAACATGCATTCTTAAATTGAAGAAAATGAATGAACTATGAATATTTTCCCAAACATAGCATGAGAGACGTATTTTGTTTATCAAATTGAAAACTAGCATATAATAGAGATGAAATGGATCATGAAGACAAAACATTCATACATATGTAACATAAGAAGAAACTATGCTAAATTTTCATACCACAGGTATCTCAAAGAAATAGCTGCAACTCTTTCATTAATTTCCTGCCAAATATTGATTACACTAGAGTATTTGATCAATGCAACAACATCCAACCTCTGAAATGAGTCAAAAAGTACAAGATATATACCTCAAAACAACTTCTCCCAACCTCAAGGGTTGAATCCCTAAGTGGAGTAATAGTTCCACCAAAAGCTGAACTGATACCTAGAGTGCAGGGAGGTCAAACAGATGCATCCCTCACTTTTTAGAAAATGATTCATTACATCTCATCAAGAGCTTCCACCTAATGTATTTACCCTAGGTAAGTGTAAAAGCATAAAAATTACATTTCAATCATGAATTACATTGGTAAAAGACCATTTTCCAAGGTGAAAATGAAAAAAGTGTTGGCAATATGATGCAGAGTGTTGTCCTTGATGGCAACCCATTTGATGAATATGATGGCAACCTACTTAATGAAGTTTTTCTTGATGCTTGATAAGTTTATTAATGATGTTCTACAAGTAGTACAGAAGTTGCAGAAGAAAGAAATATCAGTATGTGCAAGAATAATGATGAAAAAGGTGTGTTATAAGGCATACACGGGTTTGTCAAGGAGAAGGTGCGTATGCACGCGGAAAAGTACGTGCCAAGTCACGTATGATCAATTGCGCTCTAAATGTGTAAAACCAGGGGTTACTACCATCGTATTGACCCATTGTATTGAGCGCTAGATTTTCTATGAGATCCCATCCATGAATACCATTGAAAGTGATGTGGTTTTGGCTCATGGTATTGACAAAGACTAAATATATATAAGGAGAAGAAATTAATTGTGAAAAGTGGGTGTATGAGTCTGGGTTTGAATGGATACTTCACTCTGAAGTATGTCTGAATGGAAAGGGTAACAGTTTGATGATAGATCTGAATCTATGATGCACCTATGAAGAAAATGATGAAGAGGGATCTCTAGATCTGAAATGTATTTGTATCTTCTAGATCTGTTTATGGAATATTTAGATCTGAGATGAGGCGAACATGTATCTGAAGTAAAGGGTAAAATCTGAACTGTAAATCTGATCTGAAGAAGTATGCTGCCCTATAATATTTGAAGATCTATACGCTAGTTTACAGCATAGAAAGCACGTATATACGCGGGTTGAATTCAGCGAAAGCGCGTATGGAATGTGAAACTAGTTCTGAAGTATGTGCAGATGTATACACGGGTTTATATGCATGAAAGCGCGTATATATGTAGGATCAGTGAAAGGAAAGCGCGTATATATGTAGGATCAGTGAAAGGAAAGCGCGTATGAAAACTAGGGTTTTCTGAAGTATGTGGTATGAAATGTCTGATCTGTTCTGCTGTATTACTGCTATCTGTCTATGATGTATTCATACAGATCTGGGTTTTCTGAATATTGATTATGTTGCTAACTATGGTGAGAAAAGATAAAGTTGTTGTTTGATTGGTTGATGATTCATTGAATGAATTGATAAGGGTATAAGTTTCAGTTTGATGTATGATTGAGCTTAAATGTGTGGAGTGGGTCCAGTCTGAAAATATGATGAAAAGTGGCCTGCAAGTTGAGATATATTGAAGCTATTGGATCCATTATGAAAATTGATGAAACGTGGTCCATGGTGGTGCTGAGGGTTGTAGCCTTCAGTCAGGGGGTTGTAGCTCCCTTCCAGGTGAGGCTGGTAAATGAGAGTAGGGGGTTGTAGCTCCCTTCCAGGTGAGGCTGGTAAACGAGAGCAGGGGGTTGTAGCTCCCTTCCAGGAGAGGCTGGTAAACGAGAACAGGGGGTTGTAGCTCCCTTCCAGGAGAGGATGGTAAACGAGAGAAGGTTGTAGCCTTCTGCAGGTGGGTGCCTGCGTGCTGGTATGAGTCTGCGCCAGTACATGGTTGTAAGATGTTTTCTTTATATAATAAATATTGAAGACTGAGACGATGGCAACGGTGGTTTTCTCCCGACTTGGGTTTCCACCTTAAATCCTGGTGTTCTTGTGTGATGCTTATGTGTGATGGTTTATTCTGTTATTACTGCACATGCTTACTATTATCTAATCATCAGAAGAATGAATGTTGTGTAGATCTAAGTAAATAATTAATGGCATAATAAGATCTCTGTATATACGCGAGTTTTATGAAGGATATCCGTGTGTATACGCTAGTTGGCTTCAACAAAGTAGCGTATAGGTTTTAGAGAATGAAAAAGTAAAAGTTTTATTGTCTACACTAAATACTGATTCACCCCCCCCTCTCATTATTTTTCCCAACAAAAAGCTGAGAAAATTTGGAAATATCAGCATACTTAGAAAATTGGTCAAAAGGGCAGCGCCAAGGTGAAAAGCGCATCGCTAACTTTAACTCCACTTTTGAGGGGGTTCCATGTGTCCAAATTGAGCTTATGATAGCTCATTGGAAACACTGTTATGTTTAGTTTCCAAATACATGCTCAGTTTCTAAAATGATGTTTATTTCACCCTCCAAAAGTTTTTTCTCATAAGACTTGCCAAAAGCGTAGCGCCAACCTCCAAAACAGGGCAGAAATGTGATTTTTTGAGTGTTTTTTTGACTTTTTGACTGCTCCTTTTACCCAAAAAAGGTTTGTAAAGTTATTTCCCTGACTATAATTGGACTTTTTAATCCAAATTTTCTTTCATTTTGGCCATTGGAGGTCCCTATAAAAAGCACAACGCCTAGGGCGCAACGCTTTTGACAGTGTGACTGTGCAAAACTGCCAAAAATGTAAAAAATTCCAAAATTTCCCAAAATTGCTCAAATTTCTTCAAAATTTCTTCAGTGGGAGACTGATGAGGAATTTTAGGCAATGGGTGATGCCTTAGGAAGGATATCAAGCTTTTCGCCTTCATTTTTCTTGGTTAGGGTTTCAAGTCTTGATTTGGCCTTTTGGAGTTTTGACCTTGCAACTTGATTTCTTTTGAAGTAGTGTTTGGCCATCTTCCTCAGTATGTCAATGTCCTTATTTTCCTTCTCAAAAATTTTTTAAGATTATCATTGGCCCTGTCAAGCCAATTCTCCCAGTTCTCGTTGACCATGATGGCGAACTTCTCATTTAAAGTGAGCTCATTGGTAAGTTCAACCTCCTTTTGCCTCTCTAGTTCTAGAGCTCTTTTCAGCCCTCTAGTCCTAGGTATCCTTTTTGGAACTTGTTCTTATTATTCATTTTTTTCACCATACCTATCATAAGCCTCATAAATTAAAGCCTTTTCCTTGTTTTCTTCTCTTTTTTCCTTGAGAAGTTGCATCTCCATGATTGCTTTCTTGGTTTTGAGTTGTTGATTTTCCTGCTCATAGTATGAAATCAAAAACTTAGATCTCTCTAAGTTGGTATGAAGCTCTCTAATTTGGGCATCCTTATCCTTGATAATCAAAGTGGAGGCCTCATAATCATGCTGCTCATCCAAGTCAACAAGATCAAAATAAGTTTTTGTCTCATGGAGGTCTTCCTCCTCATGAATGGCTCCCTCATGTACACCTTCTTCTGCCATCTTTTGTTTACCCTTATGTACCTTATTTGCTGGTGAAGAAGGCAAGGTCCCTCCCACAATATGTGGGGAAAACACCTACCTATGCCCTCTCTGATATTTCTTTGCCATTATGCCTAATTCAGCCCTGTTAGGTTTGTTGATCATAACTATTCTAGGTGACTCAACCTAACCATGAAATGGTGATGGTGATGAAATGGGTGATGTGGACTGAGGTGGAGGCATAGATATAGCTGGATGAAATGAATAAGGCACATATTCAACATGTGGAGCTTGTGGAGCAGTGAATATTTCATTGGCAATGAATGTGTCCCATGAGATGTTTAACTGGTCAAGGTGATCAAGTACAATGATTTTGATCAATGAGTGGTGGAAGAGGTTGTTCATCTGCTGGTCATAATCTCTCTTTTGTACAATGAATGCCATTTTATTTATGCTCCTGAATAAATAGTATGGGATATTGAAAAATCTTACTCTTGTGAAGTGCATACGCAATCTGATATGGTATGTGTACAGCCTAGTGAACCTTACTTCACAAGAGAAGTACTTCATGATGATTTTCATCATGGGGGCATACATAACAAGAAGGTAGCTGAAAGGGAAAACCATCTTCCTCTCATTTCTATACCTTGGTTTGATGAATGGTTCATAATATCGATCCTCCAAATCTTTGGATTTAAACCACTTCTCACCCATGTTTGGAGTCCCTGTGGCAGCAACAATGATATATGTGGATATAGTGAAGGTCACACCTGGTTGTATCTGAGGTTTGAAATGAAGACTCTACTCAACATAGGATGATGTTGGACCCTCTGAATCATGTTGCAAAAATCAAGGCAACCTACATACTCAAAACAATTGACAGTCATAGGACAGGCCATCAGGTCATTTGTGTTGGTGGGCTCCAGCCTTAGGATTCTTTCTCCTTTGTGAGGCCTTCTCTATTCTCTATCCCCCTCTTCTTGTCTACCCTCTGTTACTCAGGTAAATCCCCTTTGCGGATAGAGGCAATCCCACTAGCCCTGGGGTGGGTCTAGAAACAAGGAATCATGCTAGATTATAGGTTCATAGATATTTGAATGAAAGAGGATGCGATAAGATGGCCTACCTGTGGTCCAAAGTTATCGTTGACGCCTGTAGTGATGATGAGAGCTGCTCACTCCTAATCGAAGACAAGTCACAACCCTTTTGCCTATCACGTTTGGACACCTGCACAGAGATAAAAAAATGATAACCACAAACCCCATACTAATTCCATCCAAAATCTACTAATTAGTCAGAGAAGACTAGCATATTGCATTCGATAAAGACAAAACACAAGACGGGAACCAGACAATAGTCACTTATATTAATAGGTAGAAAGAAGAGATAAAACCATGCTATGACGTTGCGGTCTCCTCTAGAGGGGCTCGAGAGAAGCATGTCTCAAAGCTCGTCGGGGAATTCAGACGGGATAAGGAACCTCTCAATGGACTTCCTTCTTGATCTACCTTCTTAGTTATTCAACTATAGCTTAGTTCTCCAAGTTCAGCATTTCAGCTGTATAATCCTCTTTGTTCAGCTAGCTTTCTTGATGGGAGAAAGCTCATTTATATAGGGGGAGAGGGAGAGGTTAGGATCCCTATAATCATGGAAGGGAGAACTATCTTCTAGGAGTATCCCATGGGAGGAGGAAAACACTACCTAAAGAGGGAGATCCGTGGCTCATCCAGTTAACCACTTCCTGTGACTCATCCCAGAGGTGGTTGAAGGAAACTTTTGCCTCTATTTTGTTAAAAAACATTCCCAAAAAGGCTAGTGTGGGCACAACAAAGAGACAGAGCGCCATCTGGCGTGACCTCTAGTGTACATCCTTCACGTTGGCCTGAGGGGTGAACTAGCTACCCACACCAATGCCAAAACGTAGCTTTTTATGGGCTTTTTGAGAAAATGTTCTATAGGAGAAATGATGTTTTTGTATGGAAGGATTTAAGGAAGGTGCTTGCAAAGGATGACACTGCTCACAGGTCACGAAAAATACCCTCCAATATGTGAAGCGAGGGATTGTAGGGATAATGACAAATTGCTGTGTAACAGATGCCTCCTAAAGCATGAGGTCCGAGAGAGAGGGAGGGGTGAAATGCTTTATGAGAACACATTCGATCCAAACACTGCTGTTGGAAAACCTGCAAGTACAAGTACAACTGATACATCTGATACATGACATGTGGTATGGGCGCAACCATCCATAATAGAGTACATAAACAATGAGATCCGAGGTATGGACACAACCATCCAGAAATAGGGATCAACAAATAGACTCAGGTATGGTCGCAGCCATCCAATCAAAATATTCATAGTAATCCACAAAGAACCCGCAACCTGGATTTCATCAGGCAAAACCCAGGGTCTTGCACTCCATCTCGACCCGAACAAAGTATAAATTTGAGCATGCGAATATGTGAGCTGAAGTTGAACATGCAAGAACGTTGTATGATTACGAGCCAATGATGAAAGCTGTTAACAGAGGCGAGAGAAACCACCAGTAATAAAAATTGATCTTAAGGTATGAAAGGTATAATCCATAGAATATGAATAGTGATCTGACGTCGAACACCTGCAGAGTCAGTCGATCGAAGGCCAATGAAGTGGACCTTGCGTCGAATGCGAAGAACCCGCCATTGAGGCATGCAGGCTCCAAGGTACCTGAAGGGAGTCTCTAGATAAAATTATTGGATAATGAGCTGGAGTTGACAAGTAGTGTGATCGTGATCGAAGGTGGGCCATAATTTTTCCCACATCATCGACACGAGACAGAGGAACATGATGTTTGTGAATCAAGACCAACATAGAATCAAAGGGAGGTTGAAACTTCAAAGGAAAACTTCTCTTGAACATATTGGTGGCACGACACTGGATTTGGTAGTATTTAACACCAAGGGATCTGAGGTCATGGTGACATGGAAAAGAGCAGATGAGCAGTCAAAGGAGATTACCCAAACCCATGGAGGCAAACAAATAACGAGATGAGATGTCCCCAACCTGACACGAATGCAGACAAGTGCCATGTTCAAGAGCGACATACTGCCAATGCGACTAAATCGGGTTCCATTTTCCCCCACCGTTTCTGGCGAGTACCCCAATTATTTTTGAAAACAAGCTTGAAGGGGATAGCATATGCTTGCGATGTAAGTTTGTCCTTCGGAAAAATCTAACCTAGTACATTTTACGAGCCCTAGGAAGGAGGAAATCGAGTAATGTCATGACGACAGAGTCCGATGTCATCAGGTTTTAATGAGTCTGACAAAGGGAGAACTTGACATATTTTCATATTTAGAGAGTCTGAAAAGAAGGCAGAAAAGAAAACTCCAGCAGTCCCTTTTCGTAAATATTCTCTCAGATCTGAAAATGTAGAAAACTGTGTCTGAGAGAACCTCTTAGTCGCGATCAGCTAAGGTATTCCTTTTTCGTAAATAATCTATCCCAGCCCGAAAAAATGGTAAATGTATACTGGGTAGATATCATTTCGCAGCCAATTTAACGAGTTCAAAACGACAAGTGACTCGGTGATATTTTTAGTTTTCGAGAGTCAGAAAAGAGCTGAAAGGTGACTCCAATAGTTAATTTTTTTTCCATGTTTTTACCAAGTCTGAAAAGTATAAAATACAACTCGTTTCTTCGTCATAACCACGTGAAAACCTGTTTCTACACAAAAAGACGCGTGTAAATCATATTCCTAAAAAATAATATGAAAATATATCGACTAATATTTTTTAAAACCTATTTTAGGGTTTTGAAAAGTTATAAGAGACCATAAGTGGTAAATAATTTTTACTTTTCACTTTTACCTCTTTGCAGAGCAACAGTGACCCATTTCTCTTGCGATCTTCAGGTGACGATTGCAAACAATCCAGTGAACCAATCCAGATTCAGTCAGTTTCAGTTAAGAGTCGACACCCTTTGCCATCTTTTGAGCTATATTTTATTGCATTTAATTGTCATTTTGGATCCCTTAGGGTAGGATTAGTAAAATTTAGGGCATCGTGGTTGGCGTGGGTTTCGGGCACAGACCCGCGCCAATCGACCCTTTTTTACACAGGGATTGCGCCAGGTGGTGCGACTGTTAGTGAAACAGTCGCGCCAACTACACAACTCAAAATCCGATTTATATTCAGGAAAATGCAACCAATTGATTGCAAATTTTAATGCCCAAGTGGAATTACAATGTTCCTATGATCAATTCATGTAGGTACAAAGAAAAAAAAGATGGTAATAGAGTGGAAAGAGAGAGAACACAGTGAGGAGGATGAACAGAAAATGGAAAATGAATAATGCATGAATTCCCTCAGGAATTGTGGGCTCAAGAAGTTCTTCCTGACACCATGTCTCCGGGATTAGCCCGAATTGCTTCAGTATTTAATAAGAATTTGGGAGGAAGATCAAGAAAAGTTCATACTTTAGTATCAAGAGCTTGATCTTGAAGTTACTGATGTATATTTCATCACTGGGTTGTCGCGTAGGGGTGAAGTCCCTATCTTGACCGGTACTCGGCATTCCGGGGAAAGCATGGTAATGGTAATTGACAGGGTGTGCCAAGGGGCATGAAAATGAACATGGAGTGGAAAAGTGGATATCCAAACTGTCCCTGATCTGGCACTAAGAGTAGTGCTGCACACTATCACACGGGCTACGGGATCACAGGCACCGCATGAGGCCATGAAGACACAACTACTTCTTGCTTCAGAGTGTATGAACCTGACTCTTTCAACCGGGTGGAGGCCGTGACTGTCAACATAAAAAGACATCTCACTAAGTGCAAGAAGACCAAACTAAAGAAGTTTGGGTATGGATCAATTCTGGTATCGTTCTTCTTGGAATGATTACCCATATTCCAACATCAAGAGGTTATAGTCCCGATGCCACCACCCAACGAGCCACAGATGGCCCGATGGGTGGCACTGATGCCTAGAGTAGGGGGTGGCCAACAGATGTCCTGGAGGCCAGAGTTTTTGATTGGCTCCGACGACAACTGATTGTCGTGGAGGATTGGCCCTACGCCGGCACAAACTTCACCGGAGACCCAAACCTCCCAATCCCGGAGGGAGAGGATTGGGACGAAAAACTTGTTAAGACTCATTTTTTATTTTCATGAGTTTATAATTTTTTGATATATATGCATGTTCTGACAGTTACTTTTATATGTATGTATATGTTGGCCCAGAGCATCCTGCAGGTATGTCGCTGATAGCGAGGTGAATTCCTCGCGATTTCGATCCTCATGGTGAGGGTGGCAAGGAGGAGATAGTGCAGAACTTGGAGGGGATTGCCCATGGGGTCCCAGACTATGCTCGCTTGGATGATGTGCCTCGGGCCTATGAGAGGCACATTGTAGGAGTGCCGAGTCGTATCCATCGCTTGCTGAGGAAGTTGGTATGGGCGGTGACGTACTATCATGAGCACCACACCGATTAGGCACTTAGGCTTTATTTCTGCACATTTTTGAGAGACATGTTGTCTCCCGATGTAACTGAAATAGACATATATTATTTTTTGGGTTTTATGATGCACACGTTACAAAAAAACGATATATATATATATATACATCTATTTTCTACACGGGTCTATTTACATATGATGATATTTTTATAGATTGTGCAAATGTCTATCTAGCACAATGTTAGCTATTGCATCTGTTAATGTATTCATTCGTCTTTGTATATGTTGATATGTAATGAAATCAAAATGTCTTTCAAGTAAACGAATACGAAAATACAATCTCAAAATGCATGGGTTTTGAACTGAAAAGTGACCGTTCAGTTGAAGAACAACAAGTTGCGAATCCAAATTCACAAGAAATGCATGTATGCCGAGGTTAACTGCCTCAGTTAATAGTTCCAAAAAAACACTATATTCAGTGACATTGTTTGTAGCTGGTCCCAGAAAAATACCTTGTAAGTTAATCAACTCACCAACAGGATCATAAATTACCTAGGCTGCCGAAGACAAGTTCCTGGTACTATGGGAAGCACCATCCGCGAAACCGACATAAGGGGAAATAGACATTTGCATAGAAAACAAGACCCAATAAGCAGAAAAAAGCTCACAAAGCACATCAAACCAAAGCATGCACACAAAATGAAAAAAATCACCTATGTACACATATCATGCATGAATGACTCAAGCATAATACTTTTTCAAGTACAACCCATTTCTAGGCTGCGATAAGGGATAACCTTCATAGTCAATAAGCTCATAAGCCCCATTCTGTAACACACATTTGATGATCTAGGGCCCATGCCACATGGGTTGGAATTTTCCTTCCCCCCATCTTGTCATGAGCTTGGTCGTATAGGAGAACAAGATCGCCTTCGATGAAAGAACAAGGGGAAACTATTTGGTCAAAATGGGCTTTAACTCGTATCTTCTATTCTTCGATGACCAAGGCAGCTAAGCGACGAGTTTCGTCCAATATCTCTAAGTAGAGGAGACATTATTCTTCAGGAAAATTATTAGGCAGTAATTCCATAGCTAATTTAAGTGAAGGGATTTCACATTCAATCAGAAGCATGGCTTCTAGACCATATACCAGCTGAAACAAGGTAAGCCTGGTTGCATTCTTGATCGACGTTCGGTAAGCCCATAGAGCTGAAAAAAACATGAGATGCTAGTTTGATTTATGGATCCCGATTGTTCGTTGAAGCATTGTAACAAGGACTTTGTTTACAACTTCAAATTAGCCATTAGCTTGAGGATAATAAGGCATTGAGTTGTCGTGACACAGACCCAACTTAGACGTCAGTTCCACCATCATATAATACCGAAAATGAGAACCGTGGTCGGTAACGATGGCTTGAGGGACACCAAACTGAGAAATAACGTGATTGAATATGAACTGTGCCGCTGTCTTATCGTTCTTAGCCAGTGTAGGCATTGCTTCGGCCCATTTCGTAAAATAATCAATGGCGACGATAATATAGGCATGCCCCCCAACCGAACGAGGGTTACACGTCATAAATTCTATGCCCCATTTGGCGAAAGGACCAACAGTAATGACAGGGTTTAAGGGAACAGGTGGCGGAGAAAGAACTTGAGACGCAAAGCGCTCAAGATAGTTAGAAATTGCCTCGAGGCAAGGCATAAACGAGGAACGATGATGCCCATCACTCCATGGTAGATCTTAGAGAGACATGGTTTCCATCATAGCCTCGTCGGATGGAAACACTTCTTTCAAAGGATCAGGCGAATCTACATCGCCGAGCCAGGGGGATTGAGAATACATGTCGAGAGACATGCTCAAAGGAGCAGCTTCAAGAGGGGGAGAAACAGATGCAGCTGTAAGCTCACAATAATTGATTTCGATTGGACTAAGTGGCATTGAATCTCCAAATGAATTAACCTATTCAGGTAAAGGGATGATCCATGGGTCATCTGACCGAGAGACAATATTGACTTGAACGGTATTTGGTGGTGGAAGGGGAAAGATACCCATGAGAGCGAGATCTTTGAAAAGACTCGGTGCTATATTGTCAGGGGGATTAGGAATTTGATCCTGTATGGCACGTTGTTCTTGGAAGAAGAGGTAAAGAACAAAAATTGATCGACAATAATGATTTTTCCCTCGTGTGGAAAATTTATAAGTCGAAATAGGGTGGACGGAACGCATAGCATAGCGTGAGTCCAAAAGTGACTGAGTAGAAGATTATAGTTGAGTTTGGCGTCAGTGACTTCTACTTCCACGTTGAGCGTCTTTCCTTGCAACGTGATTGGCAAGCTAGCGAGAACACCCAAGGGTTTTGATTCCCTTCCATCAAATGCCACAAGGGCATTGGGTGACGAAGTTAGGGCTAGAGAGCTAATAGCCTTCCAGCAAGAAGATGACATGACACAGGTAGATGAACTTTCGTCCACTACGACTCTATGGATGTTGAGACCGTTAATACCGACTTGTATAACAAGCGCAAGCTGGTGCGGAAGTCGGGAGATGAAATTATCTAAGTAGAAAGGGAGAAGGCTAGAATCGGCAGGGTCAATCCCGCCGATCGCAGATAATAATTCTTTCCATTGAGGCGGACAAATCTAGAGCACTTCTAATGCAGACATCGTGGAAGGTTATTGTGCTAAATCCTCAACAATACTGTAATGCTGAGCAGCACGGGCGTTAGGATTATAAGAAGATTTCGGAGAACACCTTTAGAAGGTGGCCGTATAATGGGTTCAACACTGGGCCTTTCAATTTCCAGAGGACTAGAGGCAGGTGGGGGAGGAGGACCATCTACGACCTCTTTCCCGGTTTCCTGGCATGATCCAGCATAATCCTTCGACCGAGTAGCGATGGAAATGGGTGCAGAACCATTCATCATGAAAAATTGAGAGCCAAACGATGCAGATGGCGAAGGTTTCCCAACCATCTGGGTCTGCTGAGATGGAAAAGGTTCCTTAAGGACCACTGGAGTTCCCTTAGCACCTTTGAGTAGTTGACTAACCTCAGATCATCTAGGACAATCCTTAGTGTAGTGGTCCTCATCACAAATCAGATAGGGATACTTTGAATTTCGCTGTGAACCATCATCAGCACGAGGTTTAGACGATTTCAGTTTTGGGGCATTGGGTTTGGCCTTGCCTTTTCCATTCTTTTTCCCCTTGGAAGTCTTGTCTGCAGGATTGGCCTGAATAGAATTGACCTCCAAGGTTTTACCAAAATCTGGGGTGGCCTGAGGAGCAGAATTATTGGAAGAATTCGATTTCTGCTTCCCATTGGAAGACTTGCGTGAAGTTTGAGACATAGAACCAGTAACGCCATTGAATGATGGGGTAGTCAGTGCTTTAGAGGTCCAAGGTCATGGAGCCTCAGTCAAAATTTCATACAAAATGCCCGATTGAGAGTACACTAAATCAAGGTACTGGGCATGAGCGATGGCTTGTTCCTCGGCTACACATTCCCCCATGGCGATGTCTTTCACAATATGATTGAAAAACGAGGTAGTGAACCATTGAGTAAGAAGCTGATCAGGAATTTCGAACTTGATCAGGCGACGACGTCGTCTCCATTCATGAATGTGGTTTGAGATATGGGTAGCCTGGTCTTGTTTCAAGGATGTTAGGAGATGAGTCCCGGCTTCATAATGAATCAAAAACTGGAAATGAGTAAGGAACGCCATAGCAAGAGAGTTGAAATCGTGAAAGATGCCATGAGGTAGTTCGATATACCACTTAGCAGCAGCTCCGGTAAGAGTGTGCTGGAAGAGACGGAGATGAACAAAGTCATCCACCCAAGAATTGGAAGAACACCATAAATGGTATGTCATGACGTGAGCTTGGGAGTCTTCCCCAAACTTGCCCTCAAACTTGGGACAATCACCAGGAACCTTGGTTGGAACCAGAGTCCAAAAAAGGATTATGAAGAATGGGATCATTTGTCAATTTGGATACATGCGGTAACTCCAACGTAGCGAGAAAAGGTAATTGAGGGTAAAAAGGCATAGCAGGTCCTCGATAAGGACCTGTACCCATAATCCATCCTGGTTGAGTATAACTTTGGCCCCATTGGTTCTGTCATGAAGGATTCAGACCATAAGGGGTATAAGCCAGATAATTCGGTTGATATGGTGGCTGAGGACCAGGATACGGAGGTTGAAAACTAGGATACTGATTTTGAGTATATGAGGGTCCCGATTGAGCAGCATAAGGATTCTACTGCGGAGTATAAGTATAGCCTAGCGGTTGAGGGTAATAAGCAGGACCTTGAGGTGGGTTTTAAACCAGTCGATATTGACCTTGAGGGAAATAACTGCCTTGGGGTCGAACGGGCTACTGATAAGTGGGGCCCTGCTGAGCTAGATACGTCGGGCGCAGAGGTTGATTCAGTTGCAGCATAGAGTAGAGAGGTGGCTGAGCAGGGTGAATGGGATGTGCAGGTTGGCCCGACTGAGCAAGTTGACCTGACTGATGAGGACCCCTAGGTTGCCCCTGCAGAGCAGGTTGGCCTGACGGCTGCAGTGGGCCAGGATGAACTAGAGCAGGACCATAAGATGGTCCTGACTATGCAACATTTGGACCAATTATAATATATGGATGTTGAGGTTGCACTAAAGGTTGAGATGGATGAATCTGCCACCCAGGCTCATATGAAGTTCCGGGTTGATATATCGGTTTTCTAGCCAGTCCTTGAGGTTTCCCTGGTTGGATCGCAGGCTGAGCTTGTAAAGGTTGACCTTGAGGATTGTAAGACTACCCTTGCGGGCCATAAAAAAATCCTTGCTGGATCGAAGGCTGTCCCTGTAAGGGTTGCCCTTGTGGGTCATACGCATACCCTTGCTGCACCGAAGATTGTCCCTGAAAGGGTTGCCCTTGTGGGTCATAAGCATACCCCTGCTGAATTGAAGGTTGTCCTTGTTGGTTAGAGGGTTGCACTGGCAAGGTAGGTCTAAAACAGGAAAGGAACTGATAAGCCTCAGGAGCAGGCAAGTAGATAGGGTTTCCTTGCTCGTCATACTGAAACGGAAGTGAATAAATCGGGGTACCGTCCGCTCCGTAACGAGAAAAATTAGACCAATAAGGATCCTGAGGGGATTGATAAGTCTGGGAGCTCTACTGTTGAACAACCAGCCGATACTCCTCAAAAGAAAGGCTGTCAGGGATCACCATGGAAATCGAATTCTCTACCGAAGTCGAAACTCCTGACGACTGAGCAATGAAAACCGGTGCCGAAGCAACCACACAGACAATGGGCTTAGTGGGAATAGATGTAAAAAATGGTGTCGATGACGAAACAGGAGTCATTAGTGACATACCTAATGATGGAAGAACCAAACCCCTTGATAGAGTTGATGTTTCCATGGAGGCAATACTGGCCATAATCTAACCCAAAGACCTATATCAGGCTGGAAGTGACACCGATGGTGAAGATTGAGTAGGCTCTTGATGGATGTCTTTCGGGAAAAGTTGGTATTCTCCATCAAAAATTGGAATACCCTCACTACCATTGGGACTAGACGAGTCCATGTCTGAATCCACTGTGAGATCTTGCAAAAGAGTACAGGGGCTAGGAGGTATGATAACAGCCAAAAATGGTGATCCCGATGTAAGAGGGGGAAAATTTTCCCCAACCCAAAATCCAAACCAAGCATTTGAAAGAGGCCAATGGAACTCAACTGGTTCTCCAAAGGGGTACTCTGACAGGATGACAGACCTAGAGGTCTGAGAAGTTTCAGATGAATCATCTGAGAAAGGACTGCCAGTAGACGAAACTGATCGTTCTTCCACTGTGACTGTAACACACCAGAAAAGGGAAAAAGATCGAAAATGAAGACCCTTGGATCAAAACCAAGGAAAACAAAGACAAGACAAGTAATCAAAATTTAATGGGCATGTAATCGTAGGTAGTTTATTTTACCACATTGAAACCAACAGTTTGTTGTTTCCTGTTTTAAGAGTCAAGAAACAATAAAATATTACTCTAGTCTCTTTTAGTTTTAAGCGAGCGCGAAAGGACAAGTTATCGGTGATATTTTCTAGTTTATGGAGTTAGTAAAGATCGAAAATGGCTGCTCAGGTAGTCTAGGTAAAAGGGTGTACCAGGTTCCCGTGAACTGCCATATACAACTTGGTTATAAAATGAAAGAAGAATCAACCAAGGATTTGACGTACGTGCAGGTAGTCTCCCCAAATGCTGTGTTCGGTGTATCACAGTTACAAGGTGACAGACTCTGCTTCCTATGGATAAAAGGATTGCAACCTAGAGGGGTATCCCTTTATATACTAGATGGTACGGGGAGCACAAGTCCGTACTAGTGCTGTTTGAAGCCAGATGGCGAGCGACAACTGCTAGGTTTTAAGACACTAGAACACGTCTCTAACTTATACCACTAAATGTTTCGTTAAGTTTCAATGTTGCCTTAGGTTAATTAAATAAATTTTAAGTTGATCTTGTGTTTATGTTTCAATTCCAAGGTCCTACTGAATGTTGGATCTCACAAATCCCTGAATGCAAACTACATGCCATAAAATACCATTTCGTTCAATGAAAAACTATCTACGAGAAAGTTAGAAGTTTTCAAGTGATAGCAAATAATGAGAACACATAGAAGCATCCACTATAGAACCTGATGCAAACTAATGAGAAGAAGAAATATTTCCTAGAATACCCAATGCTAGTTATGCGAAATATTTTCCAATTCTACAATGGAAACAAGAATGCAAGCACAAAATATATTTTTTGATTTTTTCAATGTAATAGAGCAAATAGTGCACTACATGACATGAAAAACGAATCTTCACACTAGTTCGAGAATGCCAATGCAGGAGTCGAGGCGAAACAATTCAATCAACTCACAAGCAAACAAAACAAAGACTCAAACCAATGTCACAATCTCTCAAATTGAAGAAAGATGTCGAAACAGATCCATACAAGCTATGTGAGCTCTTCTTGGAGTGATAAGAAGCAAAACTGAATGAAAGAGGCAAGAATCACTCAAGACTCATTTCACCAAATGCAATCACTCAAAATGGATCCAGGGAGCTGAATGCAATCAAGCAAATAACGAAGGTGACCGCGAAACAAAAGACCCAAACTCCTATAGGAGGTTCAACATGCCAAAGCACTGGAAAGCCCTAAGGCCATGATTATGAAAGAAATGGACAAACAAGCAAAGGAAGAAGGATGTTCACAGTCACAAACAAACCCAAAGCATTCAAATCAAGTCAAGAAAACACCCAGAGACACCAGTATGGACCAAAAACTGCAAAACAGGGAAAATCCTAGCACCTACAGGAAATGGCGTGACTATCTAGCTGTAATCCATGCTAGACAGGGGATGGCACGGGTGATGAAATGGAAATAAGCACTAGTGGGCGCGACTGTTAGATTTAAAACCGCGCTAGTCAAGCCAACCTTAGAAAGATGAAAATTTTGGAAAAACAGAGGTCAGATCTAATCCTCTGGGGCTGAATAGGGGTCTAAGACTCAGTAAAACAACTAGAAAAGGTAAGCTAAGAAAGCAAAGACCAAGAATAAGATCTAATGGATGAAAGAAAAACTTGCACTGATCCCCAACGGAGTCGCCAACTTGTTACTCAGGTAAATCCCCTTTGTGGACAGAGGTGATCCCATTAGCCCTATATTGGGAAACAAGGAATCATGCTAGAGTGTACGTTCCTAGATATTTGAATGAAAGAGGATGCGATAAGATGGCGTACCTGTGCTCCAAAGTTATCATCGACACCTGTAGTGATGATGAGAGCCGCTCACTCCTGATCGAAGAAAATTCACAACCCTTCCGCCTATCGTGTTTTGAAACCTGCATAGAGATCAGAAAACAATAACCACATACCATGTACTAATTCCATCCAAAATCTACTAATCAGTCAGAGAAGACTAGCATATTGCATTTGATAAAGACAAAACATAAGACGGGAACCAAATAATAGTCACTTATATTAATAGGTAGAAAGAAGAGATACAACCATGCTCTGACGTTGTAGTCTCCTCCAATGGGGCTCATGCGAAGCACGTCTCAAAGCTCGTCAGGGAATTTGGACAAGATAAGGGACCTCTCAATGGAATTCCTTCTTGATCTACCTTCTCAATTATTCAACTATAGCTCAGTGTCCAATTTCAACATTTCAACTGTATAATCCTCTTTGTTCAACTAGCTTTCATGATGGGAGAAAGCTCATTTATATAGGGAGAGAGGGAAAGGTTAGGATCCCTATAACCAGGGAAGGGATACCTATCTTCTAGGAGTGTCCCATGGAAGGATGAAACTACTACCTAAAGAGGGAGATCCATGGATCATCCAGTTAAACACTTCCTGTGACTCATCTCAGAGGTGGTTGAAGAAAAATTCCACCTCTAGTTTGTTAAAAAACATTCCCAAAAAGGCTGGTGTGGGCACAAAAAAGAGACAGAGCGCCAGCTAGCACGACCTCTAGTGTACATCCTCCACATTGGTGCGAGGGGTGAATTGGCTACCTGCACCAATGCCAAAACATAGGTTTTTATGGGCTTTTCAAGAAAATGTTCTACAGGAGAAATGATGTTCTTGTATAGAAGGATGTAAGGAAGGTGCTTGCAGAGGATGACGCTACTCGCAAGTCATGCGAAAGACCCTCCAATATGTGGAGCGAGGGATTGCAGGGACAGTGACAAATTGATGTGTAACACCCTCCTCTTCCATATAGTATTTGTCTTCCTCCATAGTATTTAGTGGTCAGGAAACTGTAGGGATGAGGTGGATGGGAATGGGGAGTGGAAATAGGTCTAGGGAATAGGGATAAGACTATAAAATTTTAGGGAGATGGGGGAATGGGTTATGGAGCTTTGGGAGGTGATAGGAGGTTGAAATGTCAATGGAGTTGGAAATGAAAATTAGATTACAGGTTTGGGGAAGTGGCGTCCTAGGAAATTTAGAAGCCTATGGCTTATGGTTTTAGGGGAAAGGAATTTAGGGACTAGGAAATGGTAGTGTAGGGGTAGGGATAGTGATATGAAAATGGGTTGGATAACTTGTTATTCTTTTCATGAACCTCCCACTTATTCTACAAATAAAAGATCTGGCTTATACATGACTTTTTACGAAATTTATACTTGAAACATGTGTATGTTTTTCAACTGTTTAAGTGCTTTAGGTCCATTTTGTTTTTCTGAAATTAAACATGTGAAACATCCATATAATTCAGCAAATAAATATCAACTCATAACATCAAATTTAATCTAAGAGTTCACCCGAATATCGTGGGTTACATCTCCTTGAGCTCTTGTCATCTTGACTTGGCTCTTTGGGATTATGGAAAAATTTATTTTACAAGTTACAAAACTCAAATCCAATGGTTACTGAAATGAACCAATGGATTTAGAATACCATCTGTATCCATGTCATGGCTTTCATCACTCTGCAAACAGATCTAGGCTCCCTTAGACTTGATTCCTTCTATTGGTGCTCTTGACCTACATTGAGCTTCTCTATGGAACTAACTCCTTCAGAATCATTTTTCTGTCCTTGAAACCTCACCTACTGTCTCTAGCACATATCATACCTCCAAAATGGACTGATCATTTGCTCCAAAAGAGCACTGGCACCGCAATCTAGGCCTCCTTCCACAGTTGGCCCTAGGCTGCCCAATACTTCCCTGTGGCTCTTCGACCTTCAGAAGTATTCAAATGGCTCTGAAAAATACACCATTAGTTCTAGAACATTTGAAACATCCAAAATTGACTATTGGATTACTGATAAAGGCCTCTAGCTGCACTGGCTAGGCCTCAAACTACTGCTAGGCCATGGTGGCCCTAGTGGCCCCAGGAATTTCTCTGAAGAAAAAACTTGCTCAAACGTCCTCTGATGGCTCTGAAACCCTCACCAATGAGTTTGGAATGTCCAAGAAATTCTAAATTGACTATTAGCACCCAAACATTAGTTGAATCTAGCTCAAGATACATCATAAACTCATTTTTCCCAATGACCCCTAAAAATCCTCCACTAAATTTGGAGGAACTGAAGCTAATTGCAGATACATTTGGGATTTCTGCCAACAATGGCGCTCCAACTAAAAACCTGCCAAAAAAAAATGTTAGCATTTACTATTTGTGGTTAAGCGGAGTGGGTGGCCACATGCCAACCCCCACAAACCCTACGGTCATATTTAATCCAGGCATAACTGAACAACAAAACTGTAGTTGGAAGCGGAGTTAGAAGTTGGTTGAAACCAAAGTGTAACTGTTGGCTCTCTTAACCCGCGGAGTTATCACATGGTATGGTGCAATTTATGTAACGATTTAGCGGTGATGTTGGAATGTTAACCATTAAGGTTTATTGTGACATGTGACCAATGTTAACTAACTGTAGAATCATCGACGAACCGTTAAAGGTTAGGGCTTAAGCCCTTGGTTTTTGTGGTTGCAACTAGCCCCTCCACTCCCCCAACGCGGAAACATCAACACATTAACACAAACATAATGACATATATTAATAAGAACTACCATAGCACATACAGTAAAGCGTAGGTGTTGTGGGAGAGAGGTCACCGGATTGATCCTGATCAACTCCAAAAAAAAATGTTTGACCATTCCTAGGCCACGTGGCGGCCTCCGGGCCTGCCACATGGCAACCTCCCATTGGTCGAAATAAAAACACGTGCTATTAATACAACAAACCACAACGTGCCACTTGGCATGATATGATTGTTCCAAATGGACTATTCTAGGAATATTCTAGGAATACTCCCTGGAATATTCTAGGAATATTCCCTGGAATATTCTCTTTTTTTTTAAATATTCAAAGACCAGTCAAACTTGGTCAAATTCCAAAATTACAGTTTACTGGACTTTTCAAACTATGATAACTTCTTCATACGGTGTCGTTTTTTGAACCGTTTGCGGTGACAGAATCAGGAAGACGAGATCTATCCAGTTGCTTAGGTTTGGCACACTTCTGAACACTTTGAATTTTGAGCTATCACTTATGTCCTTGATATGCTCATTACAGTCAGATATGACTATTGTTTACTGAATAAGGCCTCTAGCTACCCTAGATAAGCCTATTTTAAATCAGAGATGGAAGTTGGTTTAACTAAACCGTAACCGTCGGATCCCTTAACCCATGGAGTTATCACACGGTATGGTGCAATTTATGTAATGGTTTAGAGGTGATGTCGGAATGTTAATCGGAAAGGTTTATTGTAACATGTGAAAAACGTTAACTAACTGCAGAAATGTCGGTGAACCATTAAAGGTTAGGGTTTAGGTCCTTGGTTTTTGCGGTCGCAGTCATATGGGAGGGGTTGGCCCCTCCGCTCCCCCAACGCAGAAACCTCAACACGTTAACACAAACACAATGACATATATTAATAAGAACTACCATAGCACATACGGTAAAGCACGGGCGCTGCAGATGAGAGGTCACCAGATCGATCCCAACTGGCTCTAAAAAATCTTGTTTGACCATTCTTGGGCCACGTGGCAGTCTCCGGACCTGCCACGTGGAAACCTCCCATTGGCTGAAATCAAAACACGTGTTGTTTATCCAAAAAGCCACACCGTGCCACTTGGCATGATTTGATTGGTCTGAATGGAATATTCTAGGGAATATGCCAAGGAATATTCCATGAATGTTCTAGGAATATTCCCTGGAATATTTTTTTTTTGAATATTCAAAGACCAATCAAACTTGGTCAAAGTCCAAAAATTGTAGTTTACTAGACTTTTCAAACTGCAATAACTTCTTCATACGGTGTCGGTTTGTTGAACTATTTGCGGTGCCAGAATTAGGAAGATAAGATCTATTTGGTCACTTAGGTTTGGAACACTTCCGAACACTTTGAATTTTGAGCTATCACTTAGGTCCTTGAACCAAATATAATCCAATAGGGTTTTTAGATATGTGGGAAGGAAATGTAGGGTATTAGGGCATCGAATTAGGAATGAGGAGATGATACTATGGTTTTCAAGTAGAAAAAATGCTAATTTTTCATGAGAAGAAAAACACCATTAAAATGATATTTAGGGAAGCAAGGAGGGGATAAATTTGTGTTACTTACTTTATTTAGGATGAAGCAAGCATTTTTTGCTGAAGGTTTTGAGAGATTTCGAGGTGATTTTATGCTTGGAGAGCTCACTGGGTAAAACTGCAGTGCCTTGCCCAGAAGCGCAGTGCCAGTTGAGGAAAAACGTAGTGCTCCCTGCTCTAAGTGCAACACTTGTCTGGAAAGCACAATGCCACAATTGTTTTTTCCTCTGAGCCTGCAAATCGATTTTTTGAGCCAAGGGAGTATGTGCTCAATGGATGAAATGGAAAATGAGCTTCTTTATGATGTCTTGGTGGTATTTATACTCCATTTGAATGAATTTGGGCTTGGGACCCACTTTCTCTTCTTTTCATTCACTTTTCACTTTGAAACTATACCTTTGCATTTGACTTTTTATTTTTAATATTCCCAAATTTTCACATCATATTTGGAATATTAGAGTCCTTTATTTTCTTAATGAATTAAGTAAATAAAAGGGTGGAGGGACCCACAATCCTCACTATGAATAAATATCCACTTTTGTGTGTGTGAATGTGGATTAATTAAGCCTAGGTCTACATAATAAGGTAGTTGAGAAACTACTAATGTGAATGAAATTGGAGAACCTGTCTCATTAATGAGATAGATTATGGAGGTTGACACAGTCAAATAATATCTTGAAGAGATCAAACAGAAGGTTGATTCAGTCAACTAATATCTCGAAGATGTCAAACAAAATATCATGAGACATTCATGATAAAGTGATGGAGGATGATGTGAAAAAAAGCACACTTGATGGAGAGGGTGTACATTTCACCTAGACATGATGGTTGATTCGGTCAAACAACGCAGTCAAACTTGGAGGATATTTTCCACATACACTGCGCAGTCTAGATGAGGGCCAAGGCTTGGGAAGGCTAAAATATTATATAAAGAAGATGAAGGCAAGGATGAGGGCATGCTGATTATTCTTGATGTAAAGATATTTTCGGATGTGGAATTGTCATGTGACATTCCATTGCTTTCTCGGGTTGTTTAGCAGAGATTGCAAGTGTTGTTTAGCATAGGGTGTTCCTGGTCGGGAATCCCACCTCTTTCTTAGTGTAGCTCTAGAAAGAGTATTGTACTTCATTCTACATCAGGCTTTGAGTTCCACATCTCTTTTCCTACTTTCTGTAGAACATCCATATTCAGAAATTTCATATTTTTGAAGATCTGTTTGGAAGGAGGAAGTTGTCTTCAGTACTTCAGCTGGAGAAATGGTGAGGGTTTATTACTATCACCTTGGGCTTAAAGATCAGCTTCCCATAGCTTCATTTTAGATCTGGCATCAGACCAAAATTGATTGACCTCCTAGCAGCAGTACTTCCTTCAGGATTTACGCTATCCATTTTGCAGATCCAAAAGGAGGAAGGAAGTTACTAGCATTTCAGCTAGTAATCCTGTGACAGATCATTCCCTCACATTGCCATAAGTCTTACCATCAACTTGGAGTTTATTGCAACATCGTTTAGTAGGAAGAAGGCCTCTCTTTCCCTCACAGTGCAGTTTCTGTTGGTAGTTGTGTTGCACCAGCTGCAATCATTATTGGAGGATTGAAAAGCTAGATCTAGAGCTTCTAGCTTGTAGATTTGAAGAAGGGATCAGCCCTTCTGTTAGCCATGAATAAATTTTGTCACATCAAATGATGGCTAAAATAGGTCTTGAGCCTTCAAGAGATTATTTTCATAGAAAATCATTCATTCTTGAAGTCTGTTGTTCCCTAAACAGTGTTGTTCCTTATGTGCTGTTCCCTAAACTGCTATTCCTTAACTGTTGTTGTCCCCTAAATTGTTGTTCCTTAAAACAATGTTGTTTCATATGTGCTATTCCCTTCAAAATACTGCTATTCTGAAAGAAATCGGTTCCCTAAACAACCCCATTTTCATCATTTCATTCACTCATTTTTGCCCTTATTCATCCTCCATTTTTTCCCTGAAAAATCCCCTTTCCTCCTTTTAATTTTCCCTTCATTATCCTCAAAAAACCTTCAAAATCCCTTTTGAACCATAAAACCCTATGTTATGGTTTAAAATATTTTTCTTTCTAACTATCAGAACTTGGAAAAATCATAAAAAACCCATTAAAAGACCTTTACAAAGCTTTTCCGCACTTTTAAGAGGTTTTAGCCCCATTTCGTTTTGGCCCCGGCTCCTTTTCTTCAAAAAACCAAGCCCATGACTGGGCGCTAAGCACTCATTGCATCACAAAGACCATGTCGCATCGGCATATCCATAACATCCCCTTCCCCTTCCCCCCTGCCGATGCGATGAGGCCCCTTCTCCTCTGCTCTTGGTCACATGCCTCGCCATATGATCATACTCCAGGCCCTATCTTAAGCCCCATCGCATCGGTGTTACTGCTTTTCCTATCCCATTCCTTTTTGTTCCCCCACCGATGCGATAAGCTCATTTACCTTTGGCCCCTGGTCGCCTACTCCTTCATGGGACCACTGCCCAGTGCTTTGCCTTTATCCCCTTCTCCTTTACATTTTCCCCGCCATCCTTATTACTCCACAAATGAATCCTAGCCGTAGATCATAGGCCTCAAGCCTTGATCTAACGACGCTAATACTTTCCCCATTTCCCTTTCCTTCATTCCTGTTCCACATTACCTATTCATCAAGTAATCCCGACTGTATATATTCAAATATCAATGGTCACGATGCTTCCTTTTCTCCCCCTACCCTCCCAACGAAATCCCATCCATTCACCTTATAAATAAAATCTCCACCGTTGATTTGTTCGATCCCACGGTACTAATTCAATCCGAAAACTCGGCACCTATGGACCCACCATCCTCTATCCTGTCCCCCATCCAATCATTTTCTGACACCTAGCTTCCATTTTTCCTCTGCCCGCACACCTTTCCCATCTCATTCTTTCCAAACTGTTGGATCTGCCCCTCCTCATCCAACGATCGTTATCACATATCGCATAACTTTTGCATCTGAGATTTAAAGTTCCAAAATCATGCGATATCGATGGTATTGAAAAGGCCATGCGACGCGATACAATTGGATTGCATTCCCTCTGGGAAAAACCACTTACCGCCTGAGGTTCGCGCAAAAACCACCTGTGGTATTTCAAAAACCACTTTTAGCCGAATTTGTGCCAAATATAGTTTTGAACTGGATTTTCGCCGGTTTTCCTCAATAAAACTCCTCCACCTACATAATCACCCCCTTCGCACCGCTCCTCCACTCTGCCATCCTCCTAATAAATCAAACCCCTCCATCGCAGGTTTTTATAACCTTTTTTTGTTGTTTGTTGCAAGTTTTTATCATGGTTTTTGGAGCGGAAACCCTGTCCACAACTCACAAAGGGATAGAGCTAAAGTATTCCATGTTTCAAGGCTAAATCACGAAGGGAGAAGGCTTCCTGTTTTCATCCGAGGGTTTGGTCAGTGCTGTGTAAGCGCTGGTCATACCCTTAAACCCTCCACTGCACTATAAAACACCTACACACAGCAAAGAAGAAGAACATCGAGGGTAAAGCTTGAAGATCAGAGATTAAGGACAAAAGCCAGATATTTGAAGATTTAACCAATGAATTAAAGGTTAAAATAATGGATTAAAGGGAAATCCATCGAACAAACAAAGTGAAAAGGATTAATGCATAAAGGTGAAGGTTTTAAGGCTTAATCCTGCAGTTTAATTTTTAAACGCAGTTGTAAGATGGGTACAGGCAGTTAAAGGAACATGTTTAAAACCACTAAAGCTGACAAGGGCCTCCGAATGCCTCATAATTGAGGCTATAAATCCTCAAAACTGCCACCTTCAAGCTAATTTCATCTAAAAGACTACAAATTAATGACAGAGTCAGGGATATTTTTAAAGACAACTCAAAATTGACTACCAACCTACCAAAAGCCCCTACCAAAAGCCCCCAACGTCAACAAAAGTGACTAAAGGTGATGAAATTTAATGTAAGATTGATTAAAACAAAGATAAACGTTTGAAAACTTCTCCCTTAAGCCTCCCAAAGTTCGAGAAACCATTACTCTGTAATAATTGCACAAAGGACTCCTTTTTACACTCCACCTCCTCATTCTTCTATAAATACTTTTGTAGAAGACAGTATAGAGGTTGGTCTTTGGATACCTGTTGAATGTAAATAGCTGGTGAAGCATGCTATAGCTCTGTTAGGAATTGAAGATACATAAGCTGAGATGAGAAGTTTGAAGCTGTAAAGACCCACTGGACTTGAAGATTGTAACTGGTTTGAACATCAAATACAATAGCTGATTTATGGGATCTTGGTCTATGTTAATGGTGATGTGTTTCTCAATGTAATTGTTATTTTCTTTATGTTTTCATTCTGTCCACTTTTCTTTGATAAAGGACAACAAATATAGATTAGGATTTACTTCTAAAGTACCGTAAATCTCATTAATAAATCTTTATCCTTTATGTTTTATGTGGATTGTTTATTTGAGGATAATTCAATAGATTATAACCAGTGACATGTTGGTAAGCTCATATTTCCTGAGTACGACTTGAGATATTGTCTTTGAATGCTCTTGAAAATTCTGCTAATTAAAGTTGAGATAGAGAAGTTTATGGTTAGCCCTGTCCTCTAGTTTATCTCCAATAGTTGCTTTGAAAAGTTCCCTTAAGAGTATGTTGAAAGCAGGCTAGTTTAAAAATACTTACTTGATCTTAGACTATTTTTTATGTTTATCATGAATGTTTTCCTTTGAATATGCTGAAAGCAGGCTAAGTTAAAAGTATTGACTTGATCTTAAGCTATTCTTTGTTTTTTAATGTTTTCTCTTAAAAGTATATCAAAAGTAGGCTAGTTTAAAAGTACTTACTTGATCTTAGGTTGCTTTGTGTCCTTCCTTTGAGTATGCTGAAAGCAGGCCAGGTTAAAAGTCCTTACTTGATCTTAAGCTACTCTTTGTTTCCTTATATGTTTGCTTCATCACTTTCTTAGTGTTTCATTCCATAAAATCAACTTAAAGAGATCCTTTGACATAGATGACTTGCCCCATGGACCACTCTTGAACCTTGCTGTGAAATTAAATCCTATTATGACTTCATATCCCAATGGGTTGATGCTGTTCCATGCTTATATTATCAGCTGAACCATTCTTTCACTTACTCACACCTTCACCTTTGATACAAACTTCCTTTATCTTCATGTTATCTTGTCCAACGAAAACAAACAAAACCCTTGTTCTTCATAACTAGCCTAATATCATACATAAGCCTTAAAGATCATATATTTGAAAACACATATATAGAGAGATCCCTCTCTGAATCTAGGATGGCTATATCCTCAGATTCCAAAGTGGTTTTGATGTAGGCTCCGTAGCGTTTTTATTTTCCAATCTTGCAAACTACAGAGGCCTAACATACTGGCGACCATACTGGGGATCTTCTTAGTAAAAATCCCTTAAACAAACACTCAACATTCATTTGAGAAGATCAAATTTTTTTAGGAACTACCAAGCATATTGGTAATCATGATAGGACTTGTCTGAATTAGTGGCAATCTAAGTACTTCTTAGGATTCTAACAGACCCTTATCAAACCTTGGAGAAATCATCTAGTGAGCCATAGAGTAGAATCTATTTGTCTCATCACCGTAGATAGGTGTTGAAACAGATATAGCACACTCTCACAACCATAGGACTATAAAAAACTCAAAAAAACCCAAAACATTTTAGATTGTTATTCAGATAAATTACTGGTGGTGGACCATACAAATTTTTACCTTCCAAAGCTAGAAATTTCGACCTGGCGACTCCAAAATTCTGAATTGACCAAAGAATCCACTGGGAAACCCATTTCTATCATAACATCATACAAACTCAGTCAAGGAAACTTTGAGGATTAATTTTTCTTGTTAAAATATCAGTTATCCCATTAAAGATTGTCATACTTGGTTAAAATTTTCTTATCATTTGGGTCTGAAAACACAACATAGTGGCTTTTAAAAGAATTTATACTAGATCCTATCCTGACCCAAATCCTCCTAAGACAATTGATAATCCAGAAAGTATACTTAGGAAATATCCTAAGTCTAAAACACCAATTGTTATCAGACCAATTCATAGAGCTAATTCTGTCCCTGAAAACCTCTTAGCTCTACAAAATACACAGGTTGACTTAAGAAACCCATCCAGAACTAAGTCACTTAGAGATATAGATCAGATAGAATTTGAGTCTCCACACTTACCCCAACATAGTGGTGAACATCCTGGTAGTAGAGAAACCACTCCACCTGACCTTCATTTCATTCATAACTTTGGTTTTTCTCACCCTAGATCTGCTCAATAGTATCTTGCTGGTCCATCCAATTCTGTTACCCATACTCCCACTGTTCAAGCTACTCCATTCCATCATCCCCCTCCCATCTTACATCCTCCACCTGTAAACCCCCCAGTTTTTCCACAACCTCCCATCATGGCAATATGCTATTCTCCCCTAGTCCTTCCTTTACCTTTAGTCAATCTACCACAGGACTATCAGTCCAAAATTCCATTATATGATGCCAGTGGTGCTACTACTGCTTCACAACATGTGGACAAGATGAATGACTATTTTGATAGAAATGAGATTGATGATGAAACTGTCAAACTCAAATTGTTTGCTCAAATCTTAGGGGGAGAAGCAAGAAAGTGGTTCAAAGGCTTAACCCCTCATAGTATTAATGATCTCCAAGCCCTCCATAAATCATTCCTAAATAAATGGGAAGTCAGAAAAAACCCTCTCCAAATACTTTTAGATTACAACAACCTCAAAAGAAACACTGGGGAAAGTGTTCAAAATTATTGCACTAGATTCAATAGTGTTTATAATGCATTACCCCCAGATTTGAAACATCCACAAGGCTCATCTCTGGCCAAATTTCCTAAAGGATTTGATCCTAAAATGGCATATCAGCTAAGAGAAAGAGATCCCTTGACTTTGGAAGACATGCAGAAGGGAGCTCTTGCTGTGGAAGTAAATCTGATTGAGAAAAGAGCTAGGATGAGGAATGAAAAGAAAGTATCATTTAGGGAGGAAACTGCACCTTCCACATCTAGCTCAAAAATGGAAAGAATGATGGAAGTAATCATGAAGAAGATGAGCATACTTGAGAGAGCACAATCCAGAGAAAATCAATCAGCTCCCCAAAACAGAAATCAATCTCAAAATCATAATTAGAAATTTAGGAGAAATCAACCTCAAAGCAGACAAAGAGAGGATGATCAACAGATCAGACCTCCTTTCCAAGAAAATTATGTTGATGAGGATGAAGAGACAAATGAACAAACAAAGGATGACAACATGAACATGCTGGGAGTAAGCAATGAGGATTCCGATTTCCTCCATGAAAGAAAACAAGGTCTATATACACCTTATGATGACAGAAGACCACAAACTGATTGTTATGAAAAATACTCTGAAAATTCCATCATAGGCTCACCTAAAAAATATGAACTAAGAAGTAAAAAGAATCAAGAAACTCCCAGGAACAAAACCTCTGATAAATCTGCCAAAAACAACCCTGAAAATATTCCCAGAAAGACAGCAGAAATCCATAAAACAGTGGCTATAAATTCCGATTCAAACAAAGGGAAAAACACCCAAGCCAATGAAAAATAGAGTATTAACCCCAGTAGCACTAGCACCTCAGCTAATGCTCCTGAAAAAACTATTCTAACTATTGTAAATATTAAAAATCAGCAGGTTGATTTTGCTGAACAGGGAGTGACTAACAAGGCTGAATCAAACATTTCAAAAAATCAGATTCCTTTTAGCCTAGAGAATGAAATATCCAAAATCAAAATCTTTGTCCCACTTACTGAGTTAATCACTCAAAATGTATATAGAGGTCATATTTTAAAATATTTGAACATAGAAGATGTTCATGACACAGTTAACTTAAATGATGATGCCCCAGAGCTCATATTTGGACCAAAAATTGAAGGAAAATTTCAAGAAGGAACCACCCCTCCATTTTACATCAGTTCAAACATCCATGATAATATTTTACACAATGCCATGCTTGATTCAGGAGCATCACACAACCTCATGCCCAAGGTAATCATGGAGAGATTAGGCCTAGAGGTAAATAGACCCTACAAAGACTTATATTCCTTTGATTCAAGTAGGGTGAGATGCCTAGGGCTAATAAAGGATCTGTGTGTTAACTTAGCCCAAATTCCAGCCAAGAGTTTAGTGATGGACATTGTAGTGGCTGATATACCCCCAAAATATGGCATGCTTCTTTCAAGGTCATGGGGTGCTAAGTTGCAAGGCACTATGCAAATGGATATGACTTATGCCACCATCCCTGTCTTTAGCCAACCTAGAAGAATCTATAGGGAAACACACATGAAATACATGGTGAGTAGCCAAGAGAGACCATAAAATTATCCTCTTTATTCCATACACACTGATCTTGACTCTTTTATTCTTTACAATGATGATATCCCTAATGGGCAAGAGTTAGTCAATAACACACTAGCCAATGCTGTAATCACTTCACATGGAAACATAGTCATAGCCATTGATAAAGAGGAAAAAAAAGAGGATATTAAAAAATAGTTTGCTGATTTAGAAATTTACAACAAACATGTTAAAGGTCTTGAAGCTCAAAACAGTCATAAGAATAACATATATCATAAAAAACAAGGAGTAAAACCTCAAAACATTGAACACCTTGAAGGGAAAAACACAGAAAAACGCAGTGCAGACCTTTGTATAGAACATAAAGAGGAAGAAGACAGAGAGAACATCAATGAAATAAATCACAAATATGAAAACAATCCTCTTTGGAGCATGAATTTTTATGGGTCTTGCACTAAAAATGATGCAGGAGCAGGCATATATTGGTTACACAACACTGAAAACAATCATGCTGAGGGTCATTCCTACAGATTAAACTTCCACTGTAAAAACAACATAGCTGAGTATGAGGCTCTCCTTTTAGGCCTACATTTATTGAAAAGAATAGGGGCCAAAAGAATACAAGTCCATGGTTATTCAGAGTTGATTATTAGACAAGTAAATGGGGAGTACAATGCTAAACATCCTAGACTTAGAGCCTATAAAGATGATTCCATGGACTTGTTAAAAAAATTTGATGAATTCCAACTTATATTTGTCCTAAGAAACCAAAATTTCCTTGCCAACGGTTTAGCCTTTGCTGCTAGAACTTGTATAACACCTTATGAAACCAAGCAATGCACTACCCAAGTTAAATTTAGACTAGCTGTCCCAGATAATGAAAGATATTGGCAAGTTTTTGATGGAGATAAACAAATAGAAGACTTCTTACAGTCCAAAAATGAATTTGAGGCATCAAGTTTAGATTCTGAGTATGAACAAGACTGTCCTATTGAAGAAAACCCACTTGTTGAAGAAGAAAAGTCTCCCAAGATTGCTCAAATAAATCTGTTAACCTATGAACCCAATCATAAAACAGAGAATAACACAGATTTAGAAAATGAAGACTTAGAAGTGATGCAATCTAAAGACCAAATCTTGCCAAAAGGACTGGTCCCATTAGAGGAATTATTTGACTTGAATGATGCTGCCAAAAAACCAAAACTGGAACCCATAGAAACCGAAGTGGAAGAATGCAACATACGCAGTGAGGAAAAGCCCAAAATGATAAAACTGTTGAAAACACTACTTGCTCACATTAAACTGAAATATATTGAGCTTCTTAAAGAATTTTCTGATGTGTTTGCATGGAGTTATGAAGATCTGAAATCATATGATAATGAAATAATTCAGCATAATATACCCCAAGAAAACCAGAAACCTTTTAAACAAAAATCGCGCAGAATTAACCCTGTGCAGTTACCTCTGGTAGAGAAAGAAATTAAAAAAATGTATGATGCTGGAATTATTGTCCTTGATAGATACTCAGAGTGGGTATCTAATCTTGTATCAGTTAGGAATAAAATAGGAGATATAAGGCTTTGCATTGATTTTAGAAACTTAAACAAAGCCTCCTTAAAGGACAATTATCCCTTGCCTAAAATGGATCATATCCTACAAAGGGTAGTTGGTTCTAGAAGAATTTATTTGCTAGATGGCTTCTCAGGTTACAATCAAATATTGGTACATCCTGATGATCAACTTAAAACAATCTTTACTACACGTTGGGGTACTTTCATGTATTTGAAAATTCCCTTTGGTTTAATGAATGCTAGTGCCACATTTCAGAGAACCATGGATATTTCATTTTCATAAGAAATAGGTTACTTAATAGTGATTTGTTTAGATGAAATCACTGTCTATTCTAAAACAAATGAAGAACACCTAATACACTTGATAAAAGTCTTTGAAAAATGCAGAAAATTTGGACTTTCCTTAAATCCAAAGAAAACATTGTTTGGTCTCCAAGAAGGTAAAATTCTTGGGCATATCATATCTGAAGAGGGTATAAGGATAGATCCAAATATAATTGATGGTATATTGCAAATAAACCATCCTAGAAACATCAAGGAACTTCAATCCTTCATTGGAAAGATTAATTTCTTGAGAAGGTTCATACCCAATCTAGTTGAACTCCTTAAAAACATGACAAACATGCTTAAAAGAGAGGAAGGAGTTAAATGGACCTTAGAAGCAAATAAGTCATTTGAACTGGTAAAACAAGAACTCACCAAAACACCAGTTCTTGTCAGTCTTGATTTTTCAAAATATTTTTTCATTTTTTCATTTTCATCAGAACACACTGTAGCTGCTATCCTATTACAACAGAACTTGAATGGACAAGAGAAGCCCATTGCATTTTTCAGCAAGGCATTGAGAGATGCACCTCTGAAGTATAATATAATGGAAAAACAAGACTTTTCCTTGGTCAAAGCCTTAAAGGACTTCAGAGTTTACATTTTACATTCTCACAACATAGCATTTGTGCCTCATTCAGTTGTAAAAGACATATTGACCCAAGATCTAGATGGAAAAAGAGGAAAGTGGATTGTTGTAATTTTAGAGTATGACTTAGAAATCAAACCCACTAAACTCATAAAAGGTCAAGGACTAGAAATAATTATAGCTGAATCCAACTTTCAAGCTCTTGATATAAACATGTTTAATGCATTAGATTAATAGGAGGAGTTTTGAGCTCCAATTATTGAAGATCATTTTCTGAATTCATCTTGGTATGCTGACATTTTGTATGTTTTTCTCAACCTTAATGTTCCCCCCGGTTTGTCTAAAACAAAGGCAAGATTTTTAAAGTTAAAAGCTGTAAATTACTGCATTTTGGATAAATGTTTATATTGGAAAAATTCTAGTGGATTATTTATTAAATGTTTTTTTGAGAATGATGCAGAAAATATCAAGCATGAGTTTCATGAAGGAGAATGTGGAGGCCACCTCTACTGGAAGTAAACTACTAATAAAATCCTTAGATCTAGTTATTACTGGCCCACTCTCTTTCAAGATGTCCACAAAATGGTTACTTCCTGCCAAAAATGCCAAATTTTTGAAGGCAAAAGAAAATTGCTTCCCTTACCTCTGCAACCAATCATTGTTGAAGCTCCTTTTCAGCAGTGGGGTCTAGAATTCATTGGGGAAATCCATCCTCCCTCATCTACCCAACATAGATGGATCCTCACAGCAACATATTATTTTACCAAGTGGATAGAAGCCATCCCCTCTAGGAATTCCAGAGAATTTGTTATCATTCCTTCCTTGAAAACCATATATTGTCCAGATTTGGCTGTCCTAGAAATATCATAACTGACAATGCTGCTGCATTTGGGTCTAAAAATATGGTATAATTTTGTCATAAATATCAGATTATACTAGGCCATTCTACAACTTATTACCCCCGAGGTAATGGACTAGCAGAGTCTTGAAATAAAAGTTTGGTGAACATAATAAAAAATTTGCTGGAAGACAACAAGAAATCATGGCACAATAAGCTAGTACATGCATTATGGGCAGACAGATTGATAGTTAAGAAGTCAATTGGGATGTCTCCCTACTAGCTAGTTTATGGAACTGATGCAATATTTCCAACAAGCTTGGGAGTGCCAGTCATGAAGTTGATCCAGGAAGTACAGTCTGAAGATGATGATGTGACAAGGAGAATAAACCAGACTATACATTTACAGCAAACCAGATAGGAAGTATACATCAGAGCCCAAAAACTACAAGAAAACATCAAGAAGCTGTTTGACAAAAGAACCAAGGCAAGTGATTTCAGGATTGGTGATAAAGTTTTGAAATGGGATTCAAGAAGAGAAGATAAGGGCAAACATGGAGAATTTGATAACTTATGGCAAGGCCCTTATCTTATCCAATCTACTATTGGAAAAAATGCATTTTTTCTGCAAGAGTTGGATGGAGCTAAATACTTTGGAGGTCCTGTCAATGGCAGGGTTCTCAAACATTATTTCTATTGACTGATATTTTTGCTTTCAAAGCTTTTATTCATTGTATATAACACTGCTTTTAAATTTGAAAAAAGGAAAATACCAAAACAATGAAAAAGGAAAAGAGGGCAGAAATAAACATGAAAGGTACAACCCCATACCAAAAAGATAAATTTGAAAGTGTGCAAGCTTAAATGCCACTACCAAAAAAAACACTGCTATTTTGGTCATATAACCTAATCATGACTAAGATAGATTTAAATTTTTTTCTGATAGATTAGTGAAGAAGATTTTCCAAACCGTTAAATCTTGGCTTATAAGTAGAAATAGATTAGGATAGAAAAAGTGGTTCAAACAAGTTTAAAAGCTGAACCTGTAAAGTGTGATGAAGAATTGGTTCTTATATGCTCAAAATATGAACCAAGAGAAAAGAAAAAAAAAACTAAAAAGATCAAATCCAGAGCTGAAAGCAAAAATGAAGGAAGTTTTAAATTTTCAAATCTTAAGCCTTCACAAGTTCTATTTTAAATTTATGCAAATAAAGTCTATGTGTAGCTTGTACATACAACCATATACACCACAACAAATCAAACAGTCTAATCCTAATTTGACTGTGTTTAAATTTCTGTTTTCGAAGATAGAGAATAAAATTTTCCAGACAGTATAATCCTGGCAGATAGTAGCTTAGGTAGAGAATTTATGAGTTCAACAGTTTAATCTGAACTCATGGAAGAAATAGGGGTAGATTTAGATTAGTTTTTCCTGCTTTCAAAAGAATAAAATGTTGATGTTTAAGGTCTGCAAGTCCAAATGCACCAGCTGAAGAAAAAATGTTAGGAAGTAGGTTGTGTAGGTAGTTTTTTGGGAAATAAATCATTATGTTTGATATAAGTAATGATCACCTTTTAAAAGCAGCATGATCAAAGAAGAAAAAGGTGTTCAATGGATAAGGCACAGGTCTGCATCCAAAATATGAAATTCTGAAGTTCTTGACACCTCCAAGGAGTTGCCATCCCCAAGTGGAGCCACTGTTAGCCATCAGTAAATTTTGTCACATCAAATGATGGCTAAAATAGGTCTTGAGCCTTCAAGAGATTATTTTCAACGAAAATCATTCATTCTTGAAGTTTGTTGTTCCCTAAACAATGCTGTTCCTTATGTGTTGTTCCCTAAACTACTGTTCCTTAATAGCTGCTGTCCCCTAAACTGTTGTTCCTTAAAATAGTGTTGATCCCTTCAAATTACTGCTGTTCCCAAAGAAATCTGTTCCCTAAACAACCCCATTTTCATCATTTCATTCACTCATTTTTTCCCTTATTCATCCTCCATTTTTTCCCTGAAAAATCCCCTTTCCTCCTTTTAATTTTCCCTTAATTCTCCTCAAAAAACATTCAAAGTCCCTTTTGAACCATAAAACCCTATGTTATGGTTTAAAAGCTTTTCATTTTTAACTATCAGAACTTGGAAAAATCATAAAAAACCCATTAAAAGACCTTTACAAAGCTTTTCCACACTTTTAAGAGGTTTTAGCCCCATTTCGTTTTGGCCCCTTCTTCTTTTCTTCATAAAACCAAGCCCGTGACCAGGTGCTAAGCGCTCATTGCATCACAAAGACCATGTCGCATCGACATATTCATAACATCCCCTTCCCCTTCCCCCCTGCCGATGCGATGAGCCCCCTTCTCCTCTGCTCTTGTTCACATGCCCCGCCATATGATCATACTCTAGGCCCTATCTTAAGCCCCATCGCATCAGCGTTGCTACTTTTCCTCTCCCATTCCATTTTTTTCCCTTACCGATGCAATAAGCTCCTTTACCTTTGGCCCCTGGTCGCCTACTCCTTCATGGGACCACTGCCCAGTGCTTCGCCTTTATCCCCTTCTCCTTTACATTTTCCCCACCATCCTCATTACTCCACAAATGAATCCTAGCCATAGATCATAGGCCTCAAGCCTTGATCTAATGGCGCTAATAATTTCCCCATTTCCCTTTCCTTCATTCCTGTTCCACATTACCTCTTCATCAAGTAATCCTGACCGTTGATGCTTCCTTTTCTGCCCCTACCCTCCCGACGAAATCCCATCCATTCACCCTATAAATCAAATCTCCGCCATTGATTTGTTCGATCCCACGGTCCTAATTCAATCTGACAACCCCACACCTCTGGACCCACAATCCTCTATACTGTCGCCCATCCAATCATTTTTTGACACCTGGCTTCCATTTTTCCTTCGCCCGCACACCTTTTCCATCGCATTCTCTCTCGACCATTGGATCCGCCCCTGCTTATCCAACAGTCGTTATCTCATATCGCATAACTTTTGCGTCTGAGATTTAACGTTCCAAAATCATGCGATACCGGTGGTATTGAAAAGGCCATGGGCGCGATACAATTGGATCGCGTTCCCTTTGGGCAAAACAACTTACTTCCTGAGGGTTGCGCGAAAACCACCCGTGGTATTTCGAAAACCACTTTTGCCAGAATTCGCACCAAATACAGTTTTGAACTGGATTTTTGCCAATTTTCCTCAACAAAACTCCTCCGCCTGCATAATCACTGTCTCCGCACGACTCCTCCACTCTGCCAGCCTACTAAGCAATAAAACCCCTCCATCGCAGGTTTTTATAACATTTTTTTGTTGTTTGTTGTAGGTTTTTATTATGGTTTTTGGAGCGGAAACCCTCTCCACAACTCATAAAGGGAAAAATCAAAAGTCTTCCATGTTTGAAGGCTGAATCACGAAGGGAGAAGGCTGCCTATTTTCATTCGAGGGTTTGGTTAGTGCTGTGTAAGTGCTGGTCATACCCTTAAACCCTCCACTGCACTATAAACCACTTGCACACAACAAAGAAGAAGAACGACGAGGGTAAAGCTTGAAGATTAGAGATTAAAGACAAAAGCCAGAGATTTGAAGATTTAACCAATGAATTAAAGGTTAAAATAATGGATTAAAGGGAAAGCCATCGAAAAAACAAAGTGAAAAGGATTAATGCATAAAGGTGGAGGTTTTAAGGCTTAATCCTGCAGTTTAATTTTTAAACGCGGTTGTAAGATGGGTATAGGCAGTTAAAGGAACAGGTTTAAAACCACTAAAGATTACAAGGGCCTCTGAATGCCACATCATTGAGGCTATAACTCCTCAAAACTTCCACCTACAAGCTAATTTCATCTAAAAGACTACAAATTAATGACAGAGTCAGGGATATTTTTAAAGACAGCTCAAAATTAACTACCAACCTACCAAAATCCCCCAAAGTTAACAAAAGTGACTAAAGGTGATGAAATTTAATGTAAGATTGATTAAAAAAGAGATAAAAATTTGAAAACTTCTCCCTTAAGCCTCCCAAAGGTCGAGAAACCATTACTCTGTATTAATTGCACAAAGGAATCTTTTTTACACTCCACCTCCTCATTCTTCTATAAATACTTCTGTAGAAGACAGTATAGAGGTTGGTCTTTGGATACCTATTGAATGTAAATAGCTGGTGAAGCATGCTGTGGCTCTGTTAGGAATTGAAGATACATAAGCTGAGATGAGAAGTTTGAAGTTGTAAAGACCCACTGCACTTGAATATTGTAATTGGTTTGAACATCAAATACAATAACTGATTTATGGGATCTTGGTCTATGTCAATGGTGATGTGTTTCTCACTGTAATTGTTATTTTCTTTATGTTTTCATTCTGTCCAATTTTTTCTGATAAAGGACAACAAATATATATTAGGATTTACTTCTAAAGTACCCTAAATCTCACTAAAAAATCTTTATCCTTTATGTTTTCTGCTGATTGTTTATTTGAGGATAATTCAATAGAGTATAACCAGTGAAATGTTGGTAAGCCCATGTTTCCTAAGTACAACTTGAGATATTTTCTTTGAATGTTCTTGAAAATTCTGCTAATTAAAGTTGAGCTAGAGAATTTTATGGTTAGCCCTGTCCTCTAGTTTATCTCCAACAATTTCTTTGAAAAGTTCCATTAAGAGTATGTTGAAAGCAGGCTAGTTTAAAAGTACTTACCTGATCCTAAATTTTTTTTTATGTTTATCATGAATGTTTTCCTTTGAATATGCTGAAAGCAGGCTAAATTGAAAGTCTTTACTTGATCTTAAGCTATTCTTTGTTTTTTAATGTTTTCTATTAAAAGTATATCAAAGGTAGGCTAGTTTAAAAGTACTTACCTAATCTTAGGTTATTTTGTGTCCTTCCTTTGAGTATGTTGAAAGAAGGCTAGGTTAAAAGTCCTTACTTGATCTTAAGCTGCTCTTTGTTTCCTTATATGTTTGCTTCATCACTTTCTTAGTGTTTCATTCCATAAAATCAACTTAAAGAGATCCTTTGACATAGATGACTTGCCCCATGGACCACTGTTGAACCTTTCTGTGCAATTAAATCCTATTATGACTCCATAGCCTAATCGATTGATGCTGTTCCATGCTTATCTTATCAGCTGAACCATTCTTTCACTTACACCTTCACCTTTCATACAGACTTCCTTCATCTTCATGTTATCCTGCCCAACCAAAAAAAACAAAACCCTTGTTCTTCATAACTAGCCTAATATCATACATAAGCCTTAAAGATCATATCTTTGAAAACACATATATAGAGAGATCCCTCTCTGAATCTAGGATGGCTAGATCCTCAGATTCCAAAGTGGTTTTGGTGTAGGCTCTACAACGTTTGTATTTTCCAATCTTGCAAACTACGGAGGCCTAACACCTTCAAGCTTAGATCTGATCTTGAAACATATCTAAGCCATCTATTTGATAGATCTAGCTTCATATCTGCATTTCCCAGCAGATCAAGGATCAAATCCTAGGGAGGTGATTTTCCAAAGTTGTAGATATAGAAAATCCTTTGTGGGTTATCTTGGGAATCCATCACATTGGCCATATCTTGAATCTTGGCATCATCTGGGCTTCAATTTTGAGTAGATCTGCATTTTCCTATTCACCCTACAACTGTATGTTCACATTTTGCTGAAGGGACAGTGCAAAATTTTCTTCAGTGCCTCTCCAGTTATGTTGTACCTATTGCGACATGATTTCTAAGTGATTCTAGACCAACTTTTTGGCTAGATCTACTCATATTTTGTACATGGTGTAACTAATTCTTCTCCAATCTAATAAAATGGCTCAGCTTCTGTGTAAATTCTGATGTTGTTTTAAGATTTATTTTTTATCTTTTTGCAGTTCTTATATTGTGTTTAAGTATTACTGCATTCTCCCTTTTGGGATATTACAATGGTATTAGAGCATGATCTTTGGCTCAACTTGTGGACACTTCATCTTTTTCATCTAAAGAAGAAGTAGATAGATGAGATCTATCATGGAGGAGGAAAATTCTGCCACTCATTTCTGTAGATCTATGCAAGATCTATCCAAGGAGGTCTATCAAATGAAAGAGGAAAGGCAGAAAGAATATCCCAGAAGAATATGTGATGAGGAAGGTCCAAGCACTTCCTATTAGCAAAGAAGAAAACCAGAGAATCCTAGATCTCCTCATAGATCCACTATGCCCACTTTCTTTGAAGAAGGCGAAGGGTGTAGAAATGAAGGAAGGAATGAACCTGAGACTCATGAGACTCTCAGTCTATATCTTGAAGAGTACAAATCACAGTCTAGAGCATTCAAGGAGAAACTAACTCTCTAACAATTCTTCAAAATCAAAGAAGAAAGGGGATCTTATAGCAACAATAGAAGGAAGAGGCACAATAGATTCTATTTGCCTACATTTGATGGATCCTCCTCAAGCAATGTTAAGGCTTGGAGGAGAGAGTTAGATGCATTTTTGAGACTACATCCTATAGCTGGAGAAGATATTGTTCAAATTGCAGTACTTCATCTCTTAGATGAAGCCAATGATTGGTGGTTTGGTCACATGGAGCATGCAAAGGTGACTAAATATTCAGATTTCTTTCACAAGTTGAGAAAGAAGTTTGAGGTAGAGAAGACAGAGATGTGCTACAAAGAGACATTTCCTAAGGAGGGGGCTGTCAATCTTGTCACTCTAGACAAGAGGTCACTACATTCACCACCAGCTGCAGAAGTACTTGCACCTGGAGAAGAGACACTTGCACCTTTGCAAGATGTTCTTGATATTTTAAAATATAGAGTCCCATGCATGATTCAGGAGATGCATGAGGGGAAGGAGGAGAATTCCAGTGCTGGTACACTTGGAGAAGAGCAGCCATCACTCTTACTAGCAGTTGGAGGTACTATTGTCCCAGTTGGAGGAACTCTTGTGTTCTGTCAAGAGGTTCCCACATATCAATTGATCCAAGGTATGCATACACATTAATCACCTATTGTTTTAGTAGATCGTATTGAAACTTGTGGGGACATGCCATCAGGGCCAATGCATGACCAAGGGTTAGATTCAAATGTTGATTTGAAGCAGCATACTATCACAACGCAGAGGACCCTTGATCTAATCAAGGAGGAGATGAAAATCTATCCCAGTTTATCATGGATGAACTACATTCAACCTCTTGAGTTGAAGTGTAGAGTTTCAGAAGAAGGGATGAGCATAATCCTTTGTACAATGATTGGTTATGAGATCAGTATTGTAACTTTCTTTGAGACAGTTTATGTATTACCTTGCAGATCTATAGCGTTGTCACTTAGAAGCAGTGATAATGATAAGGCCCCTTTATTCTTGGAGAATTCTGAAGGTAGCTTCACTCATGAAGCAATGGAGGAAAAGATGATAAATGGTAGACATATTGAGATGAGAAACCTTTTCTCCTTTCTAGATGACCCTTTCTCAATGAGCATCTCACAGCTCAAGGAGAAAATTCTACCTACAGTAGATCCATAACCTCATTGGTTTTGGGAGGCCATGGATGAGAAGAAGGTCTCATTAAGAGATCTCATTGAAGGTGCACTTCAACATTTCATGGAGTGCAAGGTTCTTCATCAGTTTGGTGAAGATGGTATTCTATAAAGGGAGAATACCATTATTATGCAGCACATCACTCATTTTCCATATTGGGATGAGTGGATGAGGAAGATAAGCAAGTGGTTGCATGACCACATGAAAATTTATATGGGCCAACAAGCTTGGTTACGTTGGTTGTCCTTGAGAGATTCTTGTCACCACCCAAAGGCACCTATTTATTTGATCCATGCCTTGAGGAACACTTATGAAATGAAGAAGGAGGAATGGCTGCGCTGGCTGCTCTTGGGTGAGTATGGTTACCACCCAATAGCTCATATTTTTCTGATTCATGCCTTATGTATCAATGATAGAATGCAGCAAAAGAAGGCATGTTCATTTTGGTTTCACTTGAGAGATATTAGCCACCACATGACATCTCCTATGTCTATGTGTTTTGTATTGGGTAAAGCTTGGCATGATGCTCTCATGATGTGCATTGATTATGTTTCTTTGTATTGGGCTGATGTGACATTCCATATGTCCATTAGTATGTTTTTTCTTCATGATGCACATGAGGAGGAGAGGAAGCAACAATATCTCTTGTTTCTTTGGTTGCTTTTGGGAGAGTTTGGCTTGTCCATATTACATGGAGGAGATGGAGGATGGCATCAAAGGGCCTTAATTTGGTGGTTACTATTAGGAGAATATGGTTTGAAATTTTTTTCTACCCATGTAGCTCCTTTCCTTCTTCTTTTGCATAACATTAGAATGATGTTTGGATCCAACAAGGCTATCAGGGCTAAGAATGAGAGCATATCAATGCTCAATCAAATTCATAAAACATGGGATGGAGAGATGTATAGTGTGATGGAGCTTTTCCTTTGTGAAGAGAACCACCTCCTAGGGAGGCGATCAAATCCTAGGGAGGTGATTTTCCAAAGTTATAGATTTGGAAATCCTTTCTGGGTTATCTTGGGAATCCATCATATTGGCCAGATCTTGAATCTTGGCATCATCTGAGCTTCAGTTTTGAGTATATTTGCATTTTCCTATTCAGCCTGCAACTATATGTTCACATTCTACTGAAGGGATAGCACATTATTTGCTTCAGTGCCTCTCCAATTACGCTGTACCTATTGTAGCATGCTTTTTGAGTGATTCTAGACCAACTTTTTGGCTAGATATACTCATATTTTGTACATGGTGTAACTGATTCTTCTCCAATCTAATAAAATGGCTCAGCTTCTTTGTAAATTCTGCTGTTGTTTTAACATTTATTTTTTATCTTGCTGTAGTTCTTATATTGTGTTTAAGTGTTATTGCATTATCCCTTTTGGGATATTACATTATTTGACAAATTGATCATTTAATAACTTTGAGAACTCTTTGAATTTTACATTTTGATGATTTGGCATGTTGGAACTCTGAGTTAGCAGCTTTGGAATCATGAACTTATTACGTTTTGAATGACATAAAATTACATAGTGAAAATTAAAAATTACATCTTAAAACCAAAATTACATGCTGAAATAAGAATTTATTTTTACAAATCATCTTCACATGGTGAAGAGATTTTATTTGATCACCCTTTACTTGCTGGTCTTATGCAGTGGAAATGAATTTTTGTTGGACCTTGAAAAACCTAGAAATCTAATGATACTTTAACTAACCTAATTTCATGATGACATGACTGATATCATGACATGATGACTTAGACCTCATGACTAATGTACATTCAGCAAGGTATGAAAATATGCCAGCGAGTAATCAAATTTAAGGAACAATGATTTTTTTTGGGTTAGGGCTACATTCAGTGACTAAATTTTTGAATTAAAACTTAACGGAATGATAAAAATTTCTTAATGAGGCCCTAATATGATATGAAAAGAGGAATTTTTATCACTGATGGCAGGATGCAAATACTCACACTAATAGGCTCCAACTCACAATTTTTTTATATTGGTGGATGTATTATGACCTAAACATATCAACTATCTAGTTTTTGTGCCATGTTAGATTTCTAGTTGGAATAGAAATGCAAAAAAATGCTAAAAACCCACTTTTTTCCATTATTTTCACCACAAAGCTACACTTTTAGAGTGACCTTGGGAGAATCCATTTTTTTCACCCTGGAGAGGCCATATTGCTTTCTTAAGGACTATATGGACAACTAGACATCCTAATATTTCCAATGATACCTTCATATCAGGATTTGAAGCACTAGAAATCACTCAAAAATTCCCTCCAAGTTGGCATTGCACGTTTCCTAGATGGCACTGCATTTTTCTAAGAATTTTCTACGCTTTTCCCTGGAGGTCAAATTTTCGAGTTTTATTAGTGAAACTTGGTTTCTAATGACGTAATTTGTCTTTTTTTGAGTTGACATGATGTAAATGAATGTAATTTAGCTTTTTAATGTAAATTTTATGTAATTATGAAGGTCATTAATGATAGAAAGGTCAGTGAAAGTCTAAAAGGAGATTTTGTTCTAACCTCCCTAGTCTTAGGTTTGGTTAGAGAAATTTGTGTAAACTGTTCCTATCAAGAGGGATTCGACCCCTAAGAGAGGGGAATATGGTTTTGGTATGTATGTAACTTATTTTCAGTCACATTCAAGGTTGGAAATAAGAGAATAGAAGGCTTGGATATTTGTGTACAGTTATATTTTTGCAGAAATACAAGACCAGTTGCAGTTATTATATAGGGATTCATGTGGTATGATTTTGTGGTAGTGTTTTTTTCTTCTTCTGTAATTCACTTTTATGAGTGATTATTTCATATTATTTCCATATATTTTCTTTCAGTTATCTTCCTATAATATGTTAAACATAATTATTAAATTTTATGCTCTATTTTGGTATGAATTTCATGTTTTTGTTATTCATCTTCTGATATATGAACTCATGCTTGTCATGCTCATTTTGAACCTTTGATTTTCCACCCTACACTAAAATTGAAAACCTAAAATTTTCATAGAAAATACCTACCATTCCCCTTTGTATCCCTGCAACTGAAATCTTTTAGATCTGACCTAGTTTCCTTGACCTCTCCTCTTGATCCAGCTAAAACCCTAAATTTCAAAACCCTAGAGCTCAATACCTAGCCTAATATATTTTTACCCTCTTTAGTCACCTTGTTTGTTGTAATATCACAGAGAGAGCCCTCTCTGATTTGGTAGGGATGGCTACCAAATCTTAATTGGTTCAAGGTTACCTCCTTCAGATTCCATTCTCAGCCTTGGGACATCGTGGAGGATAACAATAGGAATTGGGGTTTGATTCCTCTTTCTTGATAATTAATAGTGAGTTAAGTCAACTTATTTTAATTATTTATTAGTTTATCTTTCATCAAGAAATTACCAAATTAAATGTATATGAATACAACAAGAACAACAAACATAAGATGTAGAAACTCATCTAGGGAAACACCCCTCCAAGGGGAAAACCCAGTCCAACTCTTCCAATAATAGATTCAAATCAAGATGAGACACTTTACACCTAGACAAAGACCTCCTCCAATCAGAAAGTCAGCCCTTCCTTCTAATAGATGATATCTGTCAAATTATCTAAGTGAAAACTTCCCAGTAGCAACTACAATCTAGGATTTTGATCTCCAACTACAAATTTTCGCCCCCCTGTAACAGAATTTCATATCTGCAGCAGATTCATAATTTATGCCCCAACTACATCCCAAAAAATTCACACGTGTGAGAGATATATTGCCCAAGAACTCGATTTAGGTCTTCCTGCTTGTATCCTTCTCCAACAAATTCACTCTCTTTTTTCTGCTTCGTCTTTTAGATAAAACTTGTTGAGTGAGTGTGCAAAATAGGTGAAGATGCCTCTCTATATAAAGCCTTTTTACAGGGTTGAATTTCCCTAATTTAGGTAGACTTCATGAGGACATGGATAAATTGGTGTGGAGGTGACAAATGACCTTTTTGAATAAAAAATAATTATTGTTACATGATAAAAAAATCCCAAGAAGGGTCTAATAAAAATAACAATGACTCTATTGTCTCAGGAAAAAACCTAAAAGCCTTCAACACCGACACTAGTTTCATTTTTCAACAATCCCTCTTAACTAGGGAGGTATTCATAATTACATACATCTATATAGGTACATGGAAGATCTCAAAATGATATGAACTACGAATAGTTATAGTACATACAGTGCTACAGCTGAGATACCTTACTAGGATACTCTAATCGGGTGGGACTAAGGTGTTTTCAAGCTTTAGAATATCTAGGTAACATTAGGATTTTACGCTATTGTTGGGAAGGTAAATCCTCTCTGTGGAAAGAGATGATCCAAAGGTAAATCCTCTCTGCAGACAGAGACGATCCCTCTAGCTCTAGAGTGGGTCTAGCAACAAAGGGACAAGCTAAAGTGTAGGTTTCTAATTAATGAATGAAAAGGATGGGGTAGATTGGCCTACCTGGAGTCCAAAGCTATCATCGATGTAGTGGTGGTGGCCTCTTGATCTCTATCTCGACGGGTCACAATCCTTTTGCAACAGTGCTCGGATACCTGCATGAAGATCATAAAACAAGAGCAGCATACAAGACAATGATTTCATTCGTAATAAAATAGCCAATCAAGGAAGGTTAAGCATATTGCATCAAATAAACCATATCAACACAATATGGGAACTAGACAATAGTCATGTATATATATAAATAGAAGAAAGAGTTACAATCGGAGCCTTGACGTCGCAACCTCCTTCAGCGGGGTTCAGTGGAAGCGCGTCTCAAAGGATCGTTCAGAAATTTAGACGAGGTGAGGACACAAGCCTAAGCTCTCTCGACAAAGGTCTCTTTCTCTATTATATCTCTCTAGCAAAATGTTTAGGAATTCTCTTCATCCTTTCATCTATAATTGTTCAACTAGTGCATCAATGGAAGATAGCTTTATTTATTGATGGAGAGGAGGAGGTTGGGATCCCTACAATGGTGGAAGGGAGGCCTTATCCCTTGGGAGGTTTCCAAAAAAGGTGGAAATAAAAGGCCAAAGGATGGAGGCCATGGTTATTCAGTCGAACCACTCTAGTTGACTCACCCACGAAGTTGTTAGGATATAAACTTCGCCTCTATATTTAAAAAACATTCCATAAAAAAGTTAGTGCGAGTAGCTCACTGGGAAAAAGCGCTAATGGGTGCGGGGCCTAGTGTTAATATTATTCATTGGTGCGAGGGCATAATGGTCTACTAGCGCCAAGGAAAAAACATGTGTTTCTGATGGTCTGCTCAGAAAATTGTCAACAGAAGGAATGTTGTCCTCATGGCAAGGGATGCAATTATTGTCTTTGCAAGGCATAGCACTTTTGTATTAGTCATAGAAATGATCCTCAAATGTGCAGGATGGGGATTGTAGGGACAGTAAAATAATGTTGTGTAACAGATGCCCCCTAATGCATGAGGTCCGAGAGAGAGGGAGGGGTGAAATGCTTTACGAGAACGCGTTTGAACCAAAAAATGCTGTCAGAAGACCTGCAAGTACAAATACAAATGATATCTATGATACATGAACATGTGGCATGGGCACAACCATCCATAATAGAGTACATAAAAACTGATATTTGAGGTATGGACACAGCCATACAGCAGTAGGGATCAACAAATAGACTCAGGTATGGTCACAACCATCCAATCAATAGAGTCATGCATAAAGTCATGATAAACCATAATATCCCGCAGCCTGGATCTTATCAGACAAAACCCAGGGTCTTGCACTCCATCTCGATCCAAACAAGTACAAATTCAAGCATGTGAATATGTGAGCTAAAGTCGAACATGCAAGAAAATCCCCTGATTACTAGCCAATGATGAAATTTGTTAACAAGCACGAGAGAAACCACCAATAAAGACAATGGTTCTCAAGGTACAAAAGGTACAATCCACAGAATATGAATAGTGATCTGGCGTCGAATATCCGTAGAATCACTCAATCGAAGGCCAATGATGTGGACCTGTCATTGAATGCGAAGAACCTGCCATTGAGGCATGCAGGCTCCAAGGTACCGGTAGGGAGTCTCTAGATCAACCTCCTGGATAAGAAGCTGGAGTCGAAAGGAAGTGACCCAGTCGAAGGAGGGCCATAATGTTTCCCACATCATCGACACGAGATAGAGGAACATGATGATTAATGAATCAGGATCAACAGAGAATCAGAGGGAGGTTGAAAACTGCAAAGGAAAACTTCTCTTGAACATATTAGCTACACGACACTGGATTTGGCAGTATTTGAAATCAAGGGATCTGAGGTCATGATGACGTGGCAAAGAGAAGATGAGAGGTAAAAAAAAATTACCCAAACCCATGGAGGAAAAAATGATGAAATGAGATATCTCCAACCTGACACGAATGCAGATGAGTGTCATGTTCAAGAGCAACAAACTTCCGACACGACTAAAAATTGGTTCCATTTTCCCCCACCATTTCTGGTGAGTACCCCAATTATGTTTGAAAAATAAGCTTGAAGGGGATAGCATATGCTTGTAATGTAAGTTTTTCCTTCAGGCAGATCCATCCTAGTACATTTTAAGAGCCCTAGGAAGGAGGAACTCGGGTACGTCATGGTGACAATTTCCGATGTCATCAGGGTTTAACGAGTCTGAAAAAGGAAGAACTCAACATCTTTTCATGTTTAGAGAGTTTGAAAAGACGCAGAAAATAAAACTCTAGCATGTCCCTTTTTGTAAATAGTACCTCAGATCCGAAAATGTAGAAAAAAATATTTGAAAGAACCTCTTAGTCGTGATAGGCTAAGGTATTCTTTTTTCGTAAATAATCTATCCTAGCCCGAAAAATGGGTAAACGTATACTGGGTAGATATCGTTTTGCAGCCATTTAACGAGTTCAAAATGACAAGAGTATCGACAATATTTTCAGTTTTAGAGAGTTAGAAAAGCGCTGAAAGATGACTCCAGTAATGAATTTTCCGTGTTTTTACCAAGTCCAAAAAAGTATAAAATAGAACTCACTACTTCATTGCCATCTCATTAAAGACCTATCGCTACACAAGAGACAAATGTAAAACCCATTTCTTGAAATACCATAGTGAAATAATCGAAAAATATGTCTTAAAATCTAATTAGGGTTTCGAAAAGTTATAAAATTCCAAAAATGGTAAAAAATAATTACTTTTCACTTTTACCTCTTGTGAAGCAATAGTTACCCTTTTTACACTGTGATTTTGCAGTGGCGATAGTGGGCAATCTGACAGACCAATCTCGAATCCGTTAGTTCCAGGTAAGAGTCGACATCCTTCCCAGCATTTTAAGTCTTCTTTCATTACTTGCAACCCAAAATTTAGAATTATGTGGGGGAATTTGTAAAAAATAGGGCACGATAGTTGGCGCGAGTATCAGGCACGTACTCGCACCAATTGCCCAAATTTATGAACTAGGGTGCACCCATTGGTGCGACTGTTTCCCAAAAAGTCATGCCAACTATGCAAACCATTTTAGCTTATAAATGCAAGCAAGTAAGTCCAATTTTCACAAATTCAAAGTTTTTAATTTGGCTAATGAAGTTCATATGAACATGTTTGTAGGTGTGAAGCAAAAAAATGGTGATCGAATGGAAAGAATGGGAGCACAATGAAGAAGAGGAGCTTGCCATGGAAAATGAAAGATGCATGGAAGCTATTAGAGACTGCGGGCTGAAAAAATTCTTCATGAAATCGTGCCTCAGAGCTCAACCGGAGCTACTACAATACTTAATCAATATCTAGGATGAGGATCAATAAAAATTAATTCTTTGTGATCAGGAACTTGAGATTGATGGTTTAGATATTTATTTCATAACAAGACTGTCTCGAAGGGGGGCAACACTAGTCTTGACTAGCACCCGACCCACCATGGAGAACATGAGCATGGTGATCGAAAGGGTATGTCGAGGGGCACATAAAGGATCAGGAAGCCAGAAAGTGGGCATCCAGATTATCTCGGACTTGGCACTAAAGGTAGTGCTACACACCATCACATGAGCTGCCGGATCACAAGCACCACACGAAGTGACAAAGACACAACTACTTCTTGTTGTAGATTGTTTGACATTGACCGTCTACAACTAGGTAATGGCAATGACAATCAACATGAAGCGTCAATTGAAAAAGTGCAAGAAAAGAAAATTGAAGCAGTTTGGCTATGGGTCCATTTTGGTATCATTATTCTTGGAACAAATACCAATATTTTAGTGAAAAGAAGTGATAGTTCCGACACCACCAACACAGCAGCCACAGATGGCCCAATGGGTAGCTTTGATGCCAAGGTCAGGGGGCGGTCAACAAATGTCCTGGAGACTAGAGTTATTTGATTGGCTCCACCGACAACTGATTGTCATGGAGGATTGGCCCTACTCTAGCACAGATTTCATTGGTGACCCAGACCTCCCACTCCTAGAAGGAGAGGACTGGAATGAAGCACTTGGTAAGACTCATTTTTTATTTTCACGAGTATTATAATTTTTTTGTTATGAATGTTCTGACATTAAATCTATGTGTTTGCAGATATTGGCCCAGAAAGACCCGTAGGTATGTCTTCGATAGCGAGGTGGATCCCTCGTGACTTTGATATTGCCCCTCATGGTGAGGGGTACTAGGAGGAGGAAATCGTGTGCAACCTGGAGGGAATCTCTCGTGGGGTTCCAGACTATGCGCGATTCAACGATGTTCCTCGTGCATACTAGAGACACACTGTAGGGGTGTCAAACTGAGTTCATCGCTTGCTGAGGCAGCTTGTACGGGCAATGACATGCTATCATGAGCATCACGCCGATTAGAAACCTAGGATTTATTTTTGCATATTTTTGAGAGACATGATGTCTCAGGATGTAACAGAAACACACATATTTTTTTGAACTTATGATGCACACTGATGCAAACATTCAATATATATATATATATATATCTATTTTCCTATTATGGAAATTTTTCATGTGATGATGATTTTAAAGATTGCGTAAATGTCTATCTAATACAATGTTAGCCACTATATCAGTCAATGCATTCATCTGCCTAGGAATGTGTTGATATGTGATATAATTAAAATTTCTCTCTAGAAAACGAACACGTAAATACAACCTTAAAATGTGAGGGTTTCTAACTGAATAATTTCCACTAAGTTGAAGAATGACAAGCTGTGAGTCTAGATTTACAACCAATGCACGTATTTCGAGGGTAATCGGCTCAGTTAATAGTTCAATGAAAACACTATACTCAGTGACATTGTTTGTGGTTCGTCCTAAAAAGATACCTTGTAGATCTATCAACTCACCAGCAAGATCATAAATCGCCCAGGCTACCGAAGACAAGTTCTGGGTATTGTGGGAAGAACCATCCGCGAAACCGACATAAGGGGTAATAGAAATTTGCACAATAAGCAATGACCCAATAAGTAAGAAAACACTCACAAAGCACACCAAGCCAAAAATTTACAAAAATGAAAAGAACACCTATGTACACAAAACATGCACGAATGACTCATGCATAATATTTTTTAAGATACGACCCATTTCTAGGCTGATCTAGAGGATGAAATTCGTAGTCAATGAGCTCATAGGCCCCATTCCACAAAACACGTTTAAAAATGTAGGGCCCATGCCACATGGGTTTAAATTTACCTGCCCCCAGCTTACCATGAGCTTCGCTGTACAGGAGGACGAGGTCTCCTTCTACGAAGGAGCGAGGGGAAGCTGACTAGTTAAAATGAGCTTTGACCCGCTTCTTCTGTGCCTCAATGAAAAAATCAGCAAAGCGGTGAGTTTCATCCAACCTTTCTAAGTAGAGAAGACGATCTTCTTCTGGAAAAGTGTTCGGCAGCAATTCAACATCCAACTTGAGCAAAGGTATTTCACACTCAATCAGAAGGGTAGCTTCCAGACTGTAAACAAGCTGAAATGGAGTGAATCCAGTCTCATCCTTTACTGAGGTTCGGTATGCCCAAAGAGCCGAAAATAACATGAGATGCCAGTTGGATTTGTGCATCCCAATCGTACGTTGAAGCATATGACAAGAACTTTATTCACGGCTTCAACCTAGTCATTGGCCCGAGGATAATACGACGTTGAGATGTCGTGACACAAAATCAACTTGGAAGTCAACTCCGCCACCATATAATGTTGAAAATGGGAACCATTATTGGTAACGATGGCTTGAGGGACACCAAACCTATAAATGATGTGATTGAATATGAATTGAGTTGCTGTCTTACCGTCAACCGTAAGTGTAGGAATTTATTTGACCCATTTGGTGAAGTAGTCAATGGCTATGATGATATAAGCATGCCCCCCGATTGAGTGAGGGTTACACGTCATAAAATAGATGCCCCAATTCACAAAGGGACCAACAGTAATGACAGGGTGGAGATGTGAAGGTGGCCCACACATCTTGCACTGATAGATCTAGAAATCATGAAATTTACGGACATCGATAATGCAGTCCTTGAAGATGGAAGGCCAAAAATACCCAGCATGAAGAATCTTCTGTGCAGTGGCATAACCAGACATGTGACCACCCTAGGGGCCACTATGACAATCATTCAGGGCTTTCTCAGCCTCCCTGAGAGTCAAACGCCAGTGGAGAATGGAATCTACTCCAATGCGATAGAGTGTATCTCCAACTATATGATAAGTTTGCGATTGATGAAGTATGCATTGACGATCATCCTTTGTCAACTTAGATCTAAAGGTAGAAGTTTGAAGATATATGATGATATCACTGTACCAAGGATCGATGGTTCTTATCAGAAAAAGAGAATTGTGAGGAATGCATTCCTTAGAACCAGACAGAGTGGAGTCAGAGGGGAGGGAGCAGATCAGATCAAAAAATACTAATTATTTCTTCGACTTGGTAGTAATAAATTCCAAATCAAACTCTTGGAGGATGACCATCCATTTCGATTACTTTCCCCCCTAGAAGTTGTTGAGACAATATATAGGTTATAGGGTTGCAATCATAAATCACAGTCACAGTATGCAACAAAATGTAATGACTAAAATGTTGAATTTCTTGAATGACAACCAATGCTAACTTCTCGACATGTGCATAGTGCGTTTCAGGATCAAGAAGGTTATGAGAGAGGTAGTAAATAAAATGGTCGACACTGTCATCATCATCTTACACCAAAACCATGGCAATCGTGCTAAAATAAGCGGCTAAATAGAGGGAAATATCGTGATGATTGTTTGGAGGATGCAACAGAGGAGCGTTGAAAAGAAACGTCTTCAGAGCATCGAAAGACTTCTGGGTGATCTCATCCCAAAGGAATGGGACACCCTACTTTAGTAATCACGTGAATCCTTTAGCCACTTTGGCATAGTTAGGTATAAAATGACATAAAAAATTAGCCTTCCCATGTAGACTCTGTAACTAATGTAATGAGGATGGAGAAGGGAGATTAATGATAGTATCAACTTTGAGTGGATCGAGGTGAATCCCATATTTATAAATGATAAACCCCAAGATTCTACCGAAATCGACGTAGAAGACGCATTTATGTGGATTTAACCGGATGTTATAGCATCGACAACGAAGAAATATTTGACGAAGATGGTCAGGGTGGTCCTTACGCTTAGCTGAATGGGCTGGAAGATCATCCAGATAAGGCTGAACGATGTGCTTAATATCATGAAAAGAATATGACATCGCTTGCTGAAATGAGGCCCCAACATTCTTCAAGCCAAAAGGGAGCTTCTTATATGCAAAAGTACCCTAGGGACAGATAAAGGCAGTCTTATGTTGATCGGTCGCAAGAATGTTAATCTGGTTATAGCCAGAAAAGCCGTCCATGAGGGAAAATATCTCACTCCCCGCACAGTCATCAATGATTTGATAAATAAAGGGAGTAGGATAATTATCCTTAGGATAGGCCCGATTTATGTCACGATAATCAACACAGACCCGAATGGTAACCTATTTCTTATCTACAGGGACAATGTTGGACACCCATTCTATCAAGGGAATTGGATAGATAAAACCAGCTTTGAGAATTTTTTCAACTTCACCCTTAATGGCGGCAGCCTTTCTAGGGTGCACAGGATGAAGGTGCTGACAAACAGTCTTCAAAACAGTGTAGGTAGGAATCTCATGCACCACTATACTAGGATCGATGCCAGGCATCTCTTCATAGGACCATGAAAATATGTCGCAGAACTCGCGGAAAAGGCTAGTATAAACCTGAACTTCATCTGAAGAATAAGTGACCTCAATATGGATGTTATCGACGATTCCTGGTTCACGGAAATGTCGATAGGCATCATTTGTGTGATATTACTAAAGTTACCCTCCATAAAAACTTCATGTGTCAAAATAAACGTTTGAAGCAGAGGAGAAGGAACCTGAGATGAAAATCTCTCAAGACACATAGACATGGCCCCGAGACCAGGCATAAATTAGGAACGATGATGACTATCATCCCACGGAAGATCCTCGAGAGACATAGTTTCCATGATGGCTTCATCAGAGGGAAATATCTATTTCAAGGGATTGGGTGAATCCAAATCACCGAGCCAAGGGGATTGAGAATAAGTGTCAAGAGACATGCTCAAAGAAGAATGATCAGGAGGCAAAGGCTCTGAAGTCGAAATAAGTTCACAATAGTCTATCTCGATCGGACTTAACGACATTGAATCTTCGAAAGAATCGATCTTTTCAGGAAAAGGGATGATCCATGGGTCGTCAGACCGAGAGATCATATTAATCTGAACAGTGTTGGGTGGAGGAAGAGGAAAAATACCCATGAGGGGAGGATCTGTGAAGAGACCTAACCCTACGCTCTCGTAGGGAGTAGGAATTTGATCCACATACGGAACGTTGTTCTCAGAAGAAGAAGTGAAGAACGAAAACTGATCAACAGTAATAATCTTTCCTTCATGCAGGAATTTCAAAACACGAAAGAGAGTGGATGAAATGCACATCATTGCGTGAGTCCAAGTGCGACCGAGGAGAAGATTGTAATTGAGATTGGCGTCAACTACTTCAACCTCGACATTGACTGTCTTCCCTTATAATGTAATCGGTAAACTAGCGATAACACCAAGAGGTTTAGATTCCCTTCCATCAAATTCTTCAAGGGAATTTGGTGATGAATTCAAAGCTGGAGAACCAATGGCTTTCCAGGAAGCAGATGACATGATGCACGTAGATGCGCCCTCGTCCACAACTGCCCGATGGATATTCATACCATTAATACCAACTTGTATGATGAGCACAATTTGGTGCGGGAGGCGTGGGATGAAATTCTCCAAGTCGAAAGCGAGAAGGCTAGAATCAGCAGGATCAACCCCGCCAATCGCAGATAACAAAGCCTTCCGTTGAGACGGACAACTCTGAAGTACTTATAATGCAGACATTGTAGATGGCGCCTGAGCCAAATCCTAAAAAATAATGTAATGTTGAGTAGCACGGGCGTTGGGATTGTAAGAAGACTTATGGAGTACACCTTTGGAAGGTGGCTGTACAACGGGCTCAGTACTAGACCTTTCAATCTAAAGAGGTCTAGAAGTAGGCGGAGGAGGAGAACCATCAGAGATCTCTTTTCCCGCTGCCTGACGTGATTCAGTATAATATTTCGACCGAGTAGAAATAGAAATGGATGTAGAACTGTTCATCATGAAAACCTGAGTGCCAAATGGGGCATAGGGTTGAGGTTGCTCTACCATCTGGGTTTGCTGTGATGAAAAAGGTTCTTTGAGAACAACCGTAGTTCCATGGGTGCCTTTGAGAAATCTACTTACTTCGGCCCGTCAAGGACAGTCCTTGGTGTAGTGCTCTTCATCACAAATCGAAAAAGGGTACTTTGGCTTACGCTGTGAACCATCATCAACAAGAGGTTTAGACGAATCTTGTTTTGGGGTATCGACTTTGGCCTTACCTTTACCCTTCTTTTTCCCTTTGGAAGTTTTATCCACCGGATTGCCCTAAATGACATTGAATTCCACAATTGTACCAAAATTTGGGGTGGACTGAGAAGTTGAATCATTGGAAGGATTATATTTTTTCTTCCCAGGGTTTGAAGGAGAAGACTTCTGAGAAGTCTAAGACACGGAACTGAAGATACCATCGAGAGATCGCATTGCCCATGCTTTGGAAGTTCCAGGTTGAGGAGCATCAGGCAAGATATCATACAATATGCCAGACTAAGAGTACACAAGATCAAGGTCCTAGGCACGAGCAATGGCTTGTTATTTAGTTACACATGCCCCCATAGCTATGTATTTAGCGATTTGATTGAAAAACAAGGTAGTGAACCAATCTGTTAGAAGCTGATCAAGAATATCAAACTTGATCAGGCGACGATGGCGCCTCCATTCATGAATATGATCCGATATATGAGTAGCTTAGTCCTGTTTCAAGGATGTGAGGAGGTGCGTCCCGGTCTCATAACGAACTGATAACTAAAAATGTGTAAGAAATGCCATGGCTAAATAGTTGAAATCTTGAAAGATGCCACGAGATAATTCAATGTACCACTTTGCAGCGGCACCAGTAAGAGTCCGTTGGAAAAGACAGAGTCAGATGGAATCTTCAACCCAGGAGTTAGAGGAACACCACAAGTGGTAGGTCATAACATGTGCTTGGGGGTCTTCTCTTGACTTTCCATCAAACTTAGGACAATCACTAGGAATATTGGTTGGAAATGGAGGCCAATACACATTATGAAGAATCAGATCATTCGTTAACTTTGACACATCCGAAAGTTCTAACGTAGCGAGAAATGGTAATTGAGGATTAAAAGGCATCAGAGGTCTTTGATAAGGACCCATGTTAACATTCCACCCAGTCTGGGAGAAATTCTGACCCCATATGTTTTGTCTCAGAGGATTCTGACCAAAGGGTTTATAAGCCTGATAGTTCTGCCCATACTAGGGTTGAGGACCAGGATACTGATTCTGAGCATACCATTGAGGTCCTTGCTGAGTAACGTATGGATTCTGTTGCAGAATGTAAACATTGAATTGAGGTGGATTATACGCCATCAGGGATTGATTTTGAGGGTAATAAGTGAAACCTTGGAGCACACTATATACCACCTAATATTGACCTTGAGGAGGGTAAGTAGTGCCTTGAGGTTGAGCAGGTGGACCCTGTTGAGCAGGTTGAACAGTTTGCTGGGCCAGTTGAACATGTTGAACCGACTACTGAGTGGGCTGAGCAGGTTGAATCGGTAGCTGAGGCTAGGCAAGTTGCCCCTATTGAGTAGGTTGGCCTGGATACTGAGGGCCATTAGGTTTCACTTGTGAAAGAAGTTGGCATGATGGTTACAATGGACCAGGTTGTACCTGAAAACCAGGTTGACCAGAAGTAGGACCATAGGGTTGTCCTTGTTGCACAAATTTTTGGCCTTGTTGAACATAAGGCTATTACTGTTGCGCAAAAGGTTTTCCTTGTGGTGGATAAATTTTCCCCCCAGGAACGTAAGACGCTCCTTGTTGATATTGATATTGGGGTTGATCAGAAGGACCGTAGGGTTGTTGGACTGAAGTTTGACCCTATAAAGGTTGTGCTTGTGGACCACAAGGTTTTCCTTGCTGGATCAAAGGTTGTCCCTGCGAGGGTTCTCTGTGTAGACCTAAGGATTGTCCTTGTATTACCAGCCCTTGATAAATATATTGATTAGGATCGATAGGAGGAAAATATATGGGATTACCGTAGACATCATAGTGATGTGGAGGATTGACAGGAGCTTGGGGCTGCTGAGAACCCTGAGAGTTTTGCTACTGAACAACCAAAATATACTCCTCAAAATTAAGGCCAACATGAATAACAAAGGAATTCGTAGCCACACTAGAAGCAGGCATGGCCTCCATAGCACGGGGTTGTGATTTACCTAGGCTAGGATTGACAGGCCACATGGGATTAAGAAAGATAGACCTATGAGTGTGAAAAGACCCTGACGACTAATGTGTAACAACCGGTGCAGATGAAGCCACACAAACAGTAGGTTGGACCGGGAAAGACGTAACAACAACCGTTGAAATAGGTGTCGAAGGTGACATTCCTAATGAAGGAAGGATCAAAATCCTTAGAGGAGTCAATGTACTAGACTATGCTATGGACGCAACACCAGAAATAATATGAATCAAAGTCCGATAACCGGGTGGGAGTGACACCGATTGAGGGGAAGATTAACTAGAAACATGTGGGAGATCTTCCATGCAAAGTTGATATTCCCCTGTAGAGACAGGCAATCCTTCACTGCCAACAAGACTCAAAGAATCCATGTCTAACAAAGCCGTAAGATCGTCGAAAAGATGAAGAGGACTGGGAGGTATGATAATGGCTATAAATGGTGAACCCAAAGTAAGAGGAGGGGATTCTTACTCGCTCCCAAAACCAGACCAAGCACCTTGAGGAGGCCAATTGAACTCAACTGACTCTTCAGGAGGAGATCGGGTAGCAAGAGGCAAGATAGTCAGGAGAATAGGTTGTGAAAACTCGACAGACCTAGTGGACTGAGGGGTTTCGAAAGAAACGTCAGGAAAAGAACTACCACTAGGAGGCAATAAAGAAGATGACGAAACTAGTGGTTCTGCCACTGTGACAATATTTCAACACAGGAAGGAAAACAAGATAACCAATTCAAGGCTTCAAGATCAAACTCTAAGGAATTACAAAAACAAGCCAAGTAATAAACTTTTAATGGGCATGTGATCGTGGGCAATTAATTTTTACGACACTGGAACAAAACTTTGATGTTTCATGTTTTAAGAGTCGAGAAATAGACAAATGATGACTCTAGTCACTTTCAATTTTAAATGAGCGTGAAAGGAAAAGTGCTCGATGATCTCTTCTCTTCTTAAGGAGTCACAAAAAGATCGGAATGAATACTCAGGTAATCTAAGCAAGAGGGTGTACCAAGTTTCTGTGAACTGCCATATACAGCTTGGTGATCAAATGAAAGAGAAATGACCAAGGACTTAACATACGTGCATGTAGTCTCCCCGAATGCTATGTTCGATGTAACATGTTTACAGGGCAGCAGAATCGGCTTCCTATGGATAAAGGATTTGAACCTATGAGGGTCTCCATTTATATACACGATGGTATGGGGAGTACAAGTCCGTGCTAGTGCTGTATAAAGCCAGGTGGCAAATGATAGCTACTAGGTTTAACGACGCCAAAACACGTCACTAGCCTAGACCTATAAAAATGTTTGCATTAGGTTCCAATGATTCCTTAGGTTAATTGAATAAATTTAATAGTTGATCTTGAATTAATGTTTCAGTTTCAAGGCCCTACTGAATTTGATCTCAAATCTCCTAAATGCAAGCTACATGCAAAAGAACACCATTTTCCATTCTATGAATGCTAACTAATAGAAGGATAGAGATCTTTCAGAAAGCAGCAAACAATGAAATCATATTAATAAATCCACCAAATGCATCTAGTACAATCTAAATGAAAAATGAAAAACTCTTTCCTAGTTCATCAAGCACTAGTTATGCAAAAGAACTTTTTCATTTTCGATGCAAACAAAAAAACGCAAATTTTTTTTTTAATTTTTTTTATAAATGAAGCACATAATACACTAATTACATTAAAAACAAAGTGAACAGTATTTTTGAGTACTATGAATGTAGAAATCTAAATTGAATGATTCAAAAGAAATATAAACACAAATGCACTCAAACAAATGATGCACTCTTTCAAATAAAGAGAAAACTCTCAAAACAACCCAAACGAGAAATGTGATCTATGCTCGAAGTGATGAGATGGAGAGTCAAATGGAAACCGAAGGGATCATTCAACAAACCCAAAAAGTCAAAGGATCAAGAAAGACTAAAGCAAATGATTAGGGAAGCGGACTGAAAAGGATAAAAAAGACTCAAACTTCAATTAGAAGGCTCTGTGAGCGAAAGACACCTAGAAGCCCTAGGGATGTGAACTGCATCGATGAGAGAATAAACAAACAACTAAGAAAAGAAAGCCTACAACAGTTAAAAAAACTCCAAAAATAGCAATTGAAAATCAAGAAACAACCCAGAGTCAAGCACAACTGACCAAAATCTTAGCAAAAGTGTCAAACCAAATCCTATAGGATTCGATGCGACTGTGAGGTGGTAATATGTGCCAAACAGGCGTTGGCACTACTAAAACAAAAGCAACAAGCGGAAATTGGCACGACTGTTCAAAAAAAAATCACTCCAAGCCGGATAACTATGGGAGGAGGGAAGAACCAGTGAGAAGAGGTCAATCTTGACACTATGGAGCTGAACATGAGGATTCTAGACAATCAAACAAGCCAAAAAATACAGACAAGCAAGCAAATGATTGAAGTCGACCTGACAAGGCAAATTCCTAATGGGCAATGAAATGACAAACTCACACTAATCCCCAGCAGAGTCGCCAATTTGTTGGGAAGGTAAATCATCTCTGTGGACAGAGATGATCCCTCTAGCCCTAGAGTGGGTCTAGCAACAAAGGGACAAGCTAAAGTGTAGGTTCCTAATTAATGAATGAAAAGGATGGGGTAGATTGGCCTACCTGGAGTCCAACACTATCATCGCTATAGTGGTGGTGGCCTCTTGATCTCTATCTCGATGGGTCACAATCATTTTGCAATAGTGCTCAGATACCTGCATGAAGATTAGCAAACAAGAGCAGCATACAAGACAATGATTTCATTCATAATCAACTAACCAGTCAAGGAAGGTTAAGCATATTGGATCAAATAAACCATATCAACACGAGATGGGAACCAAACAATAGTCATGCATATATATAAATAGAAGAAAGCGTTACAACCGGAGCCTTAACGTCACAACCTCCTTCAGCAGGGTTCAATCGAAGCGGGTCTCGAAGGATCATCGGGGAATTCAGACAAGGTGAGGACACAAGCCTAAGCTCTCTCGACAAAGGTCTCTTTCTCTATTCTATCTCTCTAGTAAAATTTTCAGGAATTCTCTTCAGCCTTTCATCTATAATTTTTTAGCGAATGCATCAATGGAAGATAGCTTTATTTATATAGGGAGAGGAGGAGATTGGGATCCCTAAAATGGTGGAAGGGAGGCCTTATCCCTTGGGATGTTTCCACAAAAGGTGGAAATAAGAGGCCAAAGGAGGGGGGCCGTGGTTATTTAGTCGAACCACTCCAATTGACCCGCCCACGAAGTTGTTAGGATAGAAACTTCACCTCTATATTTAAAAAAAATTCCATAAATAGGTTGGCATGGGTAGCTCACTGGGACAGAGCGCTAATGGACGCGAGGCCTAGTGTTACTCTTCCTCATTGGCATGAGGGCATAACGGTCTACTAGCGCCAAGGCAAAAACATTTGTTTCTAATGGTCTGCTCAGGGAATTTTCAACAGAAGGAATGTTGTTCTCATGGCAAGGGATGCAATGATGGTATTTGCAAGGCATGAAACTTTTGTATTAGTCACAGAAATGATCCTCTAATGTGCGGGATGGGGATTGCAGGGAGAGTGACAGAATGCTGTGTAAAAACTATAACACCAACCCAGGGATCTTGGTATGTATCCAAGGTCGAAACTCCATGAACAACGCCACCCTCCGAACTTCGGGATCTAGAAATCAAAACATAGGTCTACCAAATGTCATCCCAAGAATCTTATTGCCACAAGATGTGTCTCTACCTATCAACTAAATCTGTAACATCAACCAATCCAAGCATGCTTCTAAAATATTCAAAATTCTTTTTCAAAAGAGATTTTGTCAACACATCAACTACCTGTTCATCCGTCAGAACATATTGTAGCTTCACGAACCCATCTTATACCAAAATCCTAATGTAATGGTACTATTTATTGGTATGCTTCGTCCTGACGTGGAATATCGGGTCTTCAGAAATATTGATGTTGCTTTGATCATCACAATTTATCATTTTAGGGTCTAGAGGATTTCCAAACAAATCCAACAAGAGTTTTCTTAACCAAACAACTTCTTTTCCTACTTCACATGTAGCAACATATTTTGCTTCAACACTAATTAACACAACATGATATTTTTTTTTACTCATCCATGAAATCATTGTAGATCCTAAACTGAAACAACAACTGATAATGCTTCTCCCTATTGAGAATTTGGAGGGCTAGTGATTAATTCAAAATTTTCTTCTTGATAATTACTTGTGAGGTTACTTGAGTTACTTATGTATTCCATTCGTTAGCTTATTAAATCTTTCATCAAGTCAATTATCAAAAGACACGAGACACAAGAACTAGGCTCCTAGAGCCAGGGAAAAACCTCTCCCTCTTAGAGAGGAAAGCCCATGGGAAATTATTCTTATAGATTTCAGATGACAAGTACCATGACCCAGAATTAGACCCTTGACATATTTATGCATCCAAGACCTTGTCCTTACTTCTTTAATGTCCTTCAATGTTGATCCTTCTTCTCTTCACCAAGTTGCACTGTTCTGCACCAATACTTCCTTTGAACCTTTAGTTGAATCTTTAGTTGCTTGAAATATCTAAAGGCTATAGTTAGGAAAGTAAATCTCAGATTTACTTTCCTCCTTTGTTTCACTTTCTAACTTCTTATTTGTAGAACACTGTCCCAAAAACTTCACTTTAGATTAGTTTTCAAAATATCTTTGGACATATACATAATTCAAGAACATATCATGCACTTGATAGATCCGTACTTCAATGTTGTTGTTGCACTAAAACAGATCCACACTTCAACATAGAAGCAGATCCTCACTTCAATATATAAAGGTTTTCCTTGATCTAACCCTTTCTCATTGTAAATTCTTCAGTATAGTTCACACTTTATCTATTGGATAATATGCACTCTCATTTCAGTCATTCGTGGCACCTATTACAGTAAGATATCACAAAAATGTATATCTATTAAACATGCCTATAACTTGTCAAATATCCACACTAAAGCCTGTCCAAAAATCCACACTAAACTCTTCCTGTTATCCGCATTAAACTTCAGAGATGGCCGAAACTTGTGTGTTGGAATGGACTGCAGAACAGTGGTATTTATAGAGACAGATTCACTGTCTTTGAGGTTGACCATACCTTATTTTGAAAGCCGACTTATCTTGCTGTTGAAGGACGACTTTGATATTGTGCTTTAGGCCGACTATAACCCAACATTGTAGCTTATCTTCTAGCATGGATTGAGGGCTGAATAACTCATCCTTCCATGGTTTCTTTTACAAGGTCTTTGAGCATACACTAGACTAGATTCTTCATACACATATGACACTAAATTACATTTTTACCTAGAAGAAAAAAACCTAGATAGACATCAAGAAGAAGTCTATTTAACTTATAATAAAATCTTGCTCATGAAACCCGTGAATAAAGTACAAAAATACATATTATTATCTTTGTCTTCTTCTTTTCATAATTACATAGTCAATATGAAGACCGATCCTAGTTACACTTTTCAACACTCCTTCTTAACTAGGGAGGTATTCATACAGGTACATGGTCACTTTCAAATTGAAGAATCGGATTGGTAATCACATCTGTATAGCATCATATCAACCATCATTGTCCTAGTGCAAGACCTTGACTAACATCTCCATCTCTCAAAGAGACAATGGGCTACAATGCTGGCAAGACACATGACTTATAGACACCATAGTCATTATCTCTCCAAGATACGTACTCTACCCAGGTGTTCCTAGAGTATGACCTTCTTGGAATATTCTTCTATTGGGTAGCCAACCCTCAAATAATATCAGTCCTCGACTACTCTTATCTTGAATGCCCTATATCATTCTCAAAGAGTATCAAATGCCAGATGATTACCCAATCCTTCATTCTATCTTCCAGGTGAAGACCAAAATGATGTGTCTATCCATTCTATCCACATGGCCTTCACCAAGACTTACGACTATTAGTCCTGGTCTAGTGCATGACACGTGTATTAGAGAATCACATACGTCACTTCTTCTCAACTCAATAATGACATACTTCAAGTTTCTTCCAAGAAAGAAACTTAACACCAGGCTCCCTCTCAACTAGGGTCCTGTAGCAGCAATCCAGATACTCATGAAGAATTCCTCCCCTTGATGTCATGGATTTCAATATTGAGGAATCTTCAACTTTTGGGTTCATAGGGCACAAATTATCTATCACTTTCAATCACGAGTCATGTCCACTATTAGAAAGTGATTCATCAATATTTCTCATCTGGTCTATCGTTATGCCATGCTTCTTTCCTTTGAATCATCTCCAAGGATCATACATCTTTTCTCATGATTAGCAACCCTGCACAAATTCATCTAGATAAAAATATACATATGAACTTTTAAACCAAAAGTTACCTCAATGATGATCTTTGACCATGAAATCTTCTTGTAGGCATAAACATCCTTTATTCATATTGACACATCTCCTAATGATATGTTTTTTTCAAGGGTATTTTTCTTTACCAGACTTCTGTCAGAGTCTACATATCCTCCCAGGAGATCTCCTAGTCACATCTTCTTAGCTTCTGGATGATAAATCCCTCTTGACATGGTTGCATTTCATGATCTCTTCATTTCTGCACATTCTACATTCCTAGGAAATTACAATTTTTACAGTTTCTCATTCATATACAACCACCTCATATTCCATGAGGATATATTATGTTGATTTCATCTGTCAGTGCACCGAGAGATCCTCCTTCATAGATCATACTTCTAAATATGGAATTCTATTTCCTGCAACCATATGACATGGCTTCACAACATCCAATGTCAACATATAAATATATACATACCTCATACCTTTATCATTTAAGTCATCTTGTAGCAGTTTTACTAGAATGAAGAGCTTCATTCCCTAAGCATGCTCCATCAATATGTCATCACATCCCAGAATTATGTTTCCATGATGACCCTTGATCTTGATGACTACCATCCATTAGTAATGTTATCAGAGAGGTTTTCTGGAGCTACTTCACCAAGATCTCCTACCATGCTTTTATCATGATGCTGTAATATACATTGCTTCTTATCACACCGTTTTACAACCAATAGAAATCACTTAAAGGGGAAGATGATCTCAATCATAGTGGAGATCCCTCGCTTCTTCTTTGTTATATTTCTTTGCATCAGGTCCTTCTCTTATATCTAAGACATGGGATTCTTCCATTTTCCTCTTGTCCTTTCTAAATTTAGGACAATCTCGTTTATAATGCCCAAGATCATTACATCTAAAGCATCGTGCTTTGTCCACATTTATTTTCTTATTTTGAGGACCAAATTTACCGAATCTTCCTTTCTTCCTGGACATCACGGCAAAGGCTTGATTCTCTACACTTGATCTTGATTTTAATATTGATTCTTCTATCTTACCTAGGATTTGGAATGACATGGCTTCTTCTCTCCCATATATGTTGGAAGTGGAACCTCTCCATTCTTTCGGTAAAACATTTTGTACCATAGTGAGTATTTCTATATGAGACATTACTTCTCCCAAATTCAGTAGTTGATCTCGTATTGCAAAAATCTCCATCAGATACAAAATTATCCCTTCCTTTGACATTCACAAATTGTATAGTTTTTGTCTCAGGGATATTATTTCCTTTGTGGAACCTTTCGAGAATAGTTCCACCAATTTTTCATATATTTATTTTGAGGATTATAGCTTTGATACATATGGAATGAGAGCGTCTTTTATGGATTCTATATGAATCCTTTGAGCTCTTATGTCTCCCTGCATGTATTTGATATATGCTAGAATGTGTCCTTTTGGAGGTTGAATTGTAGATCCTTATATGAAACCCATAACTTCATTTTCAACTAGCTTCAGATCTGTCCTTTTCTTCCATGCATTAAATTTTGATAAACCAACCAATTTGTTTCTCTCTACACAATGAGTCATGTTGAAAAATTTAGATAAATTCATAGATACTTACTTGAGTAAGTAACTTTCTCCTTCGACAACTTCCATGATGATGACGAAGAGGTTAGGAATTTATTCTAAGATAGAAATATTCAATCTTTGTGATCTTGGATTCTTGAAGGTAAAGGATGTGTTCAAAAGATGATGTCCTTTTCTTAACAATGTATCGAATCTAAATCTTTGATGGCAAAGGTTATTTTCTTGAAAGGCTAATCCTTTACTAAAAATAGCTTGAGAGTCTTCCTTGAAAACTGTTTTGACTTTTCACCCAAACTTTGAGTTTTGCTTCCTAGAGTGTCTCTTTTTCAAGTAGCCCTTGAGTTCAACACTTTAGCTCTGATACCACGTTGAGAATTTGGAGGGCTAGTGATTAATTCAAAATTATCTTCTTGATAATTACTTGTGAGGTTACTTGTGTTATTATGTCTTCCCTTCGTTAGCTTATTAAATCTTTCATCAAGTAAATTATAAAAACACAAGACATAAGAATTAGGCTCCTAGAGCCAGGGAAAAACCTCTCTTTCTTGGAGAGGAAAACCCACGATAAATTATTCTTATAGATTTCAGATGACAAGTACCATGACCCAGAATTAGACCCTTGACCTATTTATGAATCCAAGGCCTTGTCCTTCTTTAATGTCATTCAATGCTGATCCTTCTTCCCTTCACCAAGTTGCATTGTTCTACACCAGTACTTCCTTTGAACCTTCAGTTTAATCTTTAGTTGCTTGAGATATATATAGGTTGTAGTTAGGAAAGTAAATCTCAGATTTACTTTCCTCCTTTTTTTCACTTTCTGACTGCTTCTTCTTTGCAGATCACTATCCCAAAAACTTCACTTTAGATTAGTTCGCAAACTATCTTTGGAAAGATACATACTTCAATAAGATATCATACAATTGATAGATCCACACTTAAACACTATTGCAGCACTGAAACAGATGCAAACTTCAACATAGAAGCAGCTCCACATTCAATATATAAATGTTGTCCTTGATCTGACCCTTTCATGCTGTAAATTCCTCATTATAGTACACACTTCATCTGGTGGATGATACACACTCTTATTTCAGTCATTCGTGGCACCTATTATAGTAAGATATCATAAAAAATTATATCTCTTAAACATGTTTGTATCTTTTCAAATATCCACACTAAATCTTGTCCAAAAATCCACACTAAAATCATCCTATTATTTGCATTGAACTGCAGATATGACCGAAACTTGTGTGTTGGAATGGACTGCATAACAGTGGTATTTATAGAGATAGATTCAGTGTATTTGAGGCCAATCATACCTTTAGTTTGAAAGCTGACTTATATTGCTGTTGAAGGCCGACTTCAATATTGTGCTTTAGGCCGACTATAAACCAACATTGTAGCTTATCTTCCAACGTGGATTGAGGGCTGAATAAATCAGCCTTCCATGGTTTCTTTTACAAGGTCTTGGAGCATACACTAGACTAGATTCTTCAAACACATATGACACTAAATTACATTTTTACCTAGAAAACAAAAACCTAGAAAGACATCAAGAAGAAGTCTATTTAACCTATAATAAAATCTTGCTCATGAAACCCATGTAGCAAGTACAAAAATAAATTTTATTATCTTTGTATTATTCTTTTCATAATTATATAGTCAATATGAAGACTGATCCTAGTTACACTTTTCATCACTTCCATCAATATTACTTCCTTCCCAATCATAATCGGTAAAACCTGTCAACTTAACTTCATTTCCATCACATTTCAGGCATTGATGAATTGTACCACGTAGGTATCTTAAGATATGATTGGAAGCTATCCAATGTTCATGAAGAGGCTCCAACTGAAATTGAATAAGAACATTTACAAAAAATCATGTATCAGGTCTCATATTCACCAAGTACATCAAGAGCCCACCAACTTACGATAGCTTGTAGGGTCGATGAGACTAGAATTGGAGCTTCTTCATTTTTTTAGATTTGTGATCATGGGAGTATTCATAGGTTTGGAATCCATCATACTAAAATTTTCTAACATCTTTATTATGTATTTACCTTGAACAATATATATCTCACCGGGTGTCTACCATACTTCCAAGCCCAAGTAATAAACCTACCTCCAGCCAGCGGGGGATCAGCCTGAACTTGACCCGTTGATCATAACTATATATCTATATACTAAAGGGGTTTATAGAGTACTTTCTATTGATCACCCCACCTCAAACAACTATGTGTGCCACCAACATAAAGCAATCAAATCCAATCTCTATTGCCATCACCGTTTCTATTGAATCACCAACGTGCAAGTAAACATTGACCTTGACATGCATCGTGTAACCTGCCTCATCGTGTAGCTCAACGTATAACCCCCTATAGATTAAGCTCTTTGAATTAGCAGAGTATCTAGTGAATTAGAGCTATGTTATTATAGTGGTGCAATAGATCCACTGGGAGGAAAAGAGCCATCGGATTAGATCCAGTGTATTAGCGCCCAGCGGGGTAGCTTAGCATTATTGGATTAGCGTATTGGATCTGGGTAGCCTACGTAAGCTATGGGATTAGCAGAGTCAAGTGGAGTGGACAAGTAGTATTCAAGCCCACCCAGTCTGGCATCGCAACCTGTAATCCAGTAGATAATAAAGACCTGGCATTAACACTTGGCTCTAGTACCGACATCCTGCCATCTAGTGCCCAACACCTGTATCGATTGCATGGACTAATCCTGTTATCGGAAGTGCATCTACTGCCTCAACTAGCGGGTGAACCCCCTCCCTCCATCCTATAAATGAGGTTCTTTCTCTCTGCAGGTACCACTAGGACTGGTAACATGGGATGGTTCACATCCCTAAGTATTGTTACCATAAGTTATCAATCGATATCCGGGCAGCAATAGATTTACATACATATATAAATTGATAGAGGGCAGGTATCAATTGATAGGAAGGGCAGGTTGCAAGAGATCATCTCCAAGTCAAGTGGGCAAGAAGGTCAAAGCAGTAAGGAGGTGCATTTAAATTAATAAACAAACCTTAAGTTCATACATATTTAATATACTCTTCATATGGTTCTTATGGTTCAATTCCCTCCTCTAAAGTACCACTCTTTTTTCTATTGTTTCGGGGCTGAGCATTCGTTGCCCGACCGAATATTATTCATTCTTACCAACTACTACTAAGGAACCACCTAGCATACACGTATGTATGAACTAACCGTGAGATACTCCATGAACTACTTACTTACCTTTCAGCATTGCATTTCACGAGCGTTAAACAGAGAAAGAGAAAGCAAGAGAATTCATTGAAGGACCCGCGTTCGACAGAAGCATTCACAGGCTAACACTCACCTTGCTGAAAGGAAAAATTCTTAGGAGGTAGGCAAGGCAAAGGTAGGCACTCTACCTTATTCCCTTTACTTAAGTGCAACCAACCTACTCTCCCACTAACCTTTATATTTCCTTTAGCAGCTTCACCAAACTACTTAGTGACTGGACTTAGGTCTGCGCTTAGATATATTGTATTATATACCTATGCCTATTTCTTTCATTTATGTTGTACAGGTGGGAATTTTATACAACATTGCACCAACGTTCGAAAGCACTAATCTTACTTGGTACGACACTTAGACCTTTGCTATTCACTTTCTATTTTACACTATTAAAGGAAGGAACAACCACTCGTTGGATCCTGTTAGCATAGGGTTTTTCATTTTCCATGTGGTTTTTCCTGGGTACCTTATCCCTATTTATGGATGTGGGTGGATGAATGCATGGAATGGCTCCTGCTGGGATTATTTAGGAACAAACCCTTTCGAGAGGAAGGAGACCAGCCCTACCTTGAACAGGTGTTTTAACCCTCTATCTCTTAGCGCACTATTTAGAGTGGCTCGTACCTTGCCCCTCTCATAAGACTGGCCCTAAATCAAATCCAATCAATCACTCTCTTTTCTGTTTGGCATAATCAAAATGGTAGGCAGAAGACTTAACAGTAGAATCCTAATCATCCAACTCTTTCCTCAACCTCACTCAATTGGACTCATCTTCTCTACTCCCTCCATCCATCCATCCGAAGGACCACCCCTCTCCCTTAACTAGCCATCAATCAAATAAATCCTGGCAGTATGGAAACTAATAATTCATCCTCATTTCCCGGTTGAATCCTCCCAGCCGGTGGGCAGAAGACTCTCGGTGGGCAACTAATGGCATAAGACTAATCATCTAGCTCAACCTCCTTAATTGGACTATACTAAGCTCCTTAAAATTGATTGTACTATGCTGCTCCTCAAAAGGTGAATAAACGTAAGTTAAGTATATATCGTAGGTTCATCTTATCTGGCTCCTGGTTAGCTTTCCCCTTGTGTTAGGTGAGGCTTGCTATACTTGGTTGGAAAAAGAGAGGCTAAAGGTTACAGGTTACAAACTTCTGTTGGCCTTCCTTGGTGAGTCTAGTGATGAAGGCCTAAAGTGAGGCTTAGCGTGGTGGACTTGGTGGGACTGGTGGACTTGGCTTTCGGTTTCTTACTAAAGGCTTATAGTTAAAGGTTATAGGTTACAGGAAGGCTGAAGGTTAAAGGTTACGAGCTAAGGCTCTTGGGTTAAGGCCAATGGATAATAATCCCTATCACTTCTCTCGCTAGCTCGGGTCATATTCCCTAGCCCAACTGCTACCTTTTCTACTACTTCTATGGCTGGGCCGGTCATACGTACCTCGTTCTTTGTTGGGCTGGGACTCTATCCACCACACCTCATTCTGCTATTAGGTCCTCGATAGTTGGGGTGATATGCCCTAGTGCTCTTACTTATATAATATATAATGGGAAATACTATAGGGAATTCATCGTAAAGGGGCTTAATTGGGAAAATGATGCATGCCTTTTCCGAGCGATCAACTCCTATAAGAGATAAAGGCCCATTTTAAGACTTAGCGACCTTAAAACATCTAAGTCGAAATAGGAAGGAGAACCATAATTGGTACCTTGTCTTGTACTTCTGTTTATGGCTGATCATCTGGAAACCGAACCTTGTGTTGCCATTGCGCCGGTAAACCTCCTAATCATTCACCCGGTAAGCATCTTGATCTCGTCCTAGTTGGTGTGCCTAGAATCCCTAGCTAGAGTTCCTAGGCTAATTATGAACTAGACCTAGTGCTGCTATTTGGCTAGTCATCATCCCTATAATTGTGGGCCTAAATGAACCAACTGTTTTTCAATATTATATTCCCAGCAACAGTATTACCAACTATTTTTCAATATTGTATTCCCAGCAGCAGTATTATTTCCAGCATGATTAGAACCCGCATAATTCCCAGGAGCAAACAAAGTCCCAGCATAAGTGGTATAACCGGCATCAAAACCAGCAAAAATGTTAAAGGTAGGATAAGAGCATTCCCACACCAGCGAAATTCCCAGCATTCAAACTATAATTAGGCTCAGCATTCCCAGGCTTATTCCCAGTGAAAGTATCATTCCAAGAAAGTAACAGCACGAGGTAGACGAGGTTCAGTTGAAAGAGCATGGTTTGGGGTAGACCACTTTGCTATGTCACTATCTCTGGTCTCGAATTCACCTCTAAGTCATGAAATATTTGGTCATGAATGAGATATATTATATATGTAATTACGTCATGATCGAATTCAATCACCATAATTCTCTGTTTGTTCCCCTCACCCATCAGAATGAGAGAGTCCCTTGACCTCGTAACCTCAGTCGAGTCCCTTCGGGCCTCACCATATGAATAGTGAGTCCCTACCAGGCCTATCGGGCCTCTCCTTTAGAGAGAGTTAGATAGGCTCATCCTTGGCGGAGGTTTTGGACATTCTCCCCATGGGATTGGCCATTTTACCATGGTGGAGGTTTCCCTCCTATTCTTGCATCTTCCCTCACCCATATGAATGAGTGAGTCCCTGCCAGGCCTCTCCTTTAATTGAGAGTTCAACAGGCTCACCCTTGGCGGAGGGTTGAGCAGAATACACTATTGCTTTTGGTTATCCCCTTTGCGGAGGTTTCAACAGGCATCCCTACGAGATTTGCCTTTTTCTCGAGCATGCGCAATTAGGCTCAACCAAAGGCCCATTAGGGGCTCGGCCAAGGTTACGAGGTCGAGGGAGAGGCAGAGGTTAGTGAAGGACCGGTAGGGTGAGCCTGTCGAACTCTCGACTAAAGGAGAGGGGTTCACTATTCCTATGGTGAGGTTTCCCTCTGATTTTGGCTTATCACCTCTCCCCCTTGTCGAGAGTTCGATAGGATCACCCTTGGCAGAGGTTTGATGCTTTGGCCCTACGATATTGGCCATTTGACCATGGCAAAGGTTTTGGAATATTGAGCAATGAATGAATGAATAATTACATATATAATGAATGACATAATTACCTATCTAATTCATTAGTCGATCATGAGGGAAATTTTCATTCAATCTCTTAGGAATGAACTGTAATTACATATATAATGAATTACGTAATTTGGAAGATAGGCTTTCGACAGTAGTAAGTTCAAGCTTTTGAGGAGCTTTCCTATGCCTCTGCACTCTCTCAATTGGAGACGTAAGGACATCCAATAAATGGTGGCCCTCCAACTCTCTATTGGCCTGATGACCACACATTCAGACTAGTTAGAAGCCCCTGAAAGGCTATTTCCATGCATTCTATCACTGCTTTAGACACATGTTAGGGATCAGTATCCATAGAATCTTATTTCATTCATAATAGAATCTAATAAAGGGATGTTGATCAAGGTGGTGCCATTGGAACTAGATCTTCTAACTAAAAGGAAGAAAGCGTAATGACATATATAATATATGCATTCACTCTCTATCTATCGAATATCGTTCTTCAAGTTCCTCTCCCGGTGGTCGAGTCATGTTTACGCATGATGGCGGCTTTTGGGGCCCCTCCCCCAAAAGAGAGTTGTTCCTAACCATATGAATGGTTAGCGTTAACACCCTATCCTCACACGTCCCTCTCCTGTTATTATTCAAGTTCTTCTCTTTCGGGGCCCCTCCCCCAAAAGAGAGTTGCTCCTACCTCGCATGTTGATGGCAACCATTTAGTCGAGAGTTCGTCCCTCTCCTATCGTTGAGATTTTGTCCCTCACCCTCACCCTCACCCTACCGGGCCTACCGGGCCTTACGGTCGAGTGCAAACTCACTTGTATTCATGAAAGAACTCGAGTACCGATCTCTCCCCACCGGAGCAGTAAAGGAAAAGGTGGAGGTTGAAGTTCGAGATTGAGCTCTAACGATAAGGAGTTGACCTAGTTTCATCAAGGGCAAAGGTAGCATCATAAGTAAAGGGAAAAGGTAGCATCATAAGTAAAGGCATATTGAGATCGAGATAAAAAACCACCAGGCCTTTTCATTTCCTACCTTTCACTAGCACCGGGCTTAGGTATTTCACCGGGCTTTGGATTTCGGGATCGATATATCGTATACTATGATGTTAGATGTGAGGGATTTCGATTGCTAGGATTGACATGACCTAAGTGTTAGCTCGTGAAGCCTGCCACCATAATTCAATGCATCACCTATATTTCCTACAGTATGGAAGGAATAATGATATGGCCTGCATGGCGCCACTACAAGATATTCTAACAACCACCATACTCTATAGGTTTTTCATATATATTTTGTCCAAAAAACCCTCTATCTCAGCTTGTGTAGCCTTAATAATGCCTCTTGATCATATCCCTATGCTAGCCTATATAGGAGTCATCGCCCTGTGACCACCATCTTGAGCCACCAAATCATCCCATTTGGTGTCTATATATTGGCGTAGCCACCTCAGTAACGTCTATATCTACTCTCTAAACTGTAACTCTATCTTGTATTTAGGTAGGTGATATCTAATTGGATATACCCTAAGAGTCATGGGAACATCCCCCTGTCAAATAATCTGGGTTAGATGATACATCTTCATATACCTATGCCTGTCATATACAATGCCAATACTATGAGCTAGGCTCCTTTTAGTGTATGACCTCCATGGTAGAATATGTCCTCTCTAGATGATATCCCCCCGCGACAGGCTCTCAATTTATGGCCATGTATCTCATGCTCTAACACCCGCATACCTAAATCTAGTAGGTTACCTTGGCTCAATAAGAACATCCCTCTGACCTCCAATGACTTATATGATCCCATAGCCATGCCTGTAAGAAGTAAGATGTAGCCAATGGTGCATTCCTTCCTTATATGATCTTATCAAGGTCATGGTAGGTCTGACCAAATATCAACCACCATAGGACAACACCTACTCATTGGTATTGCTAATAGTGGATTTTATATTCTTTTTCATCTAGTTACTTGGCCAATTCCTTTACTCTGATTTTCTTACAATCTACTACCTTGTAGCCATGCCATCCTACAAAAACCCACCTCATACCTCGGTAACCTTTACTTCTCTCATTGAGACAAATTCCATTTTCGAAACATAAATTCTTGTTTACCTTAACTTTACTACCCCTACTGTCATGGACCATTTTATAAATTCTAGGGACCACTCTTTATAGGAAATAATTTATACATTCCATTCTACACTAATATCCCAATAGTCGTCTCTTACTAGTTTACCTGAGGACACCCTCGTCGTAGGAACCAATAAATTGACCTCCCATATTCCTAGCCTTTAGACCCTAGCTCCCAACATATATGAGGTTATTGAAAACGAGGCCTCAAACATTGATCCAACAACCCTGCTTGAATATGTCCTATCCAACACTTCCTTTAGAGAGATTACTCAGCAAGCTCTCCACCCTAATTAGCCTACAACATATAAAATTGTTGGACCTATACCTTCCCATAATATGAACACTTCTATAGCATCTCCCAGATAATTCACTAACCATGTGGCCACCTTTTTGACCTAAAACCTAGGCCCACACCATGCATCTACCTCTTCACACCCTCCCCCTGGTCATACCACCACTGGCCCATAACATATAGGTACTTATGTTGGACCTTCACACGTTGGTGTATTTACCTCCACCCGTGTTGCTCATAATAATATACCATTTCAGATTGGTTTAGGAGATACATCCCATCACACTAATAACCCAAAATACAAAGTGCACTTTAGGAAAATTCTACATACCAGTGCTATCTCCTAACCTGACCTTACTCCCCTTATTGACCTAGAGCATATGCATGTCTTGTCCTCACAGGGGCCTTCACTAGACACCATATCTCACCAATGGCCTTTTACCTCATATGTTTTTGTAACCCCCAGACCTAAGCCTCTAGGTTCTGTTACTAAGGAGTTCTACAAAACTCCCTTTAGCCATGATAGATGTTATTGTAACAATTTTTCTGCTTTTCTGTCTTTCTTTGGAAAGAGAGATGCTAAGGTGCATTTGGCCAAGTTTGGGGCCATTTGTCAAGACCTCCAGTGTTATTCTGTATAGCAAAGCTTATCCCTGTTACTTATCTGATAAGGCCCTTGAGTGGTTTTAAAACCTTCCCTAAGCCTCCATTACGGCTTTTGACTAGTTAGCTCAAGATTTCCTCCATATCTTTGCCCTAGCTCTAATTGAGGAGTCCACCTTAGCCAATCTTGTGACTGTAAAGTCAGAAGGGTGGGAAGAAACTTCTTACTTTGTGCGTCACTAGCAGTAATATATTTTAAGGTCACCATAACCATTCTTAAGGTTGAGTTCAACAACTTATATCTTATAGCTCTGAAATTTGACCTCTAGAGAGAGTTAGCCAAGAGTTAGCTCATAACTTACCAGTAAGTTCTCCTTCATGCTTTGAAACTGGATGGAGTCAACGTCTAGTTTCACTAGAAACAATTGAGATTTCCCCCTAACCCAAAAGTTGAAGCCAAAGCTAATAAAAACTCAATTGAAAACCAACATACAATGTGCAATGTGATGAATGATGGTATTATTAAGTCTGCACATATTTTTATCACTCTTTCGCAATCCCCTTCTATTATTGTTCACCAGGTCACTATGTCGCTTGCACAATTCACCCTCTACCTTTTCTTCTAACCTATTGAAATAGATAGGAAGCACCCTAGTGTTGGTAATATAATCCAACCTACCCCATTAGGGAAATCCATTCATCCTACCTTTCAACAACCTACCTCTTAGGGAGTTGTCTCCATGCAGTAACTTGGGAAGTCTAATCCTTTTGGTGAGTCTAGTCAAAACCATAGAAACTGACATCATCACTTTGACCAGTCAAAATTTCCTACTTATAAATACCTTCCTAGCCATACCCTAGAGGAATGCTTCACTTACAAGAGGCTCATATAAAGGCAGTCAAGTGACACCCAAACTACAACACCTTTGCAACCCCAAAATGCTCAATTAGCAATCTTCCAAAATATTTTTGTAGCATTCTACCCAAGATATGGGAACTTCTTTAGTTCCCAAAATCCCTTCTCCTTCGAGTCCATTCAGAGGTATTCATTATTGGTGTGTTAGAAGAGGTCTATCACCCTGATGTCAGCATGGTAAAAAAGACATACATGATTGTTAGTGCTTCTTCTTCCTCCAACCCATAAGCATCCCATATTTCATCTAATATAGTCGTAACTTCGACCACTACCCCACTTGCTACTACAACAAACACGTATACCAGTTTGATTATTCCTTCTACCTTTCTTCTTATGGTGCATGCTACTAATAATATGGTTGCACCCAACCGCTTGGCTAAGCTTTCGTCTTTGGTAGATGATTTGGCCAACATATGTACCAACATAACTCTGCTAGAGTTGATTCGTCTGTCCCCTTCTATTACAGATCCCTTAGTAGAGATATTGTACGCTCCTCTTTTTGTTTTGGTTTTGTCTTTTCGGGCTCCACTTGTACCACCTACTTCTGATTCTGCTACACAATCTCACTTTATGAGGCACATTGTTGGAGGGGGGTGGAAAAGGAGGATGCCTTTGCCTATTGTACTATTGATTATAAGGCATTCTAGTTTTACATGTATGCACTCCTATACGACTGCACTTATAGTTGTGCATGATCCTCCTTTATTTATGTGAAGTTTCCCCTTTGTGAAGTGTAGCATCGTTTACTATGGTTTGGGATTGAATATCATTTATTATGAGACAAAGCTTCACTTAATTAACATATATAATTACATGTTGGTAATACATCCTACCTATTATGGGTATGATTGAAAAAAACCCTTCTAATTAGAATATGCATACTTCTTATCACTTTTATGCTCACCATTATTGATAATAAAAAAACCCCTGTCTTATAACATGTTGCTTGGATGCCCTTAGATCTACCACATGCTAGTGATTCTTTCAACTATATTATAGCCAGCTTAGTTCACCTTCTAGGGCAGATTCTAGATTTCTCTAGGCCACTCTAACCCATATGAGTTTTGTCCTATCCCTCTTGTCCAAAATGGATAGATTAACACCATGCCCTCTATGAAAGCTTTTCCACCCCTTTAGCATACCCCAGGATTACTTAATGTTTTCTCTTTGTCTTTGATTGCCTTAATGCTAGTGCATAAAGTTTCATCTACAGATACTCCTCCCTCTGTTACTCCATCTGGTACCCCACCTGATGCATCTATTATTTCACTCTTGGTTTCCACTTATTGAATTGCCCAAATAAACAAAAACCCTAAGTTGATTGTTACCCCAATGCCTTATAAAGGAAAAACTATAGTTGATCCTATGATGAGGCAAGTGATAAGGAAGGTAACAGTTAAGATATGCATACAGGCTCATTGTCTCAAAATAGGATAGGATTACTACCCCCAACCCTTTTACTACCCATTTATCTATTGAATAGATACCTTAATAAAGAATAGAGATATTCAAGAAGTCCAATCTTATATGGGCATATATATTCTCCTTTTTTACGCTTTCTTATCTTATCGACATCTTCTTATTGGCTATAGAAGTACCCATAGCCTAATATTATCCGCATTTTGATTCTCGTTTATTTTCATTATTGCGAAAGTGTGGAAGTAAATACCCCAGGTCACCCAAAGGATCCTTGAATGTCAATGGCTATCTAGGCAGAAAGAAGTATAACAGCTTTGGCCATCGGCCGACACAAGGAGTGGATTGACAGGATCAACTAGCCCGATAACTCATATGGGACTACTCTGCTAGGTGGATTCACCCCACTTTTCCGTGTGATTTCAACCTGGTCCAGAGCATGGGTTGAATAGACTTGCAGATTATGAAACCTTACAGACTATTCATCAGAAAGTGAAAACGCAGATATGCACTTTAGACCTGCCCCATATTAGTGAAATGTAGATATGCCATAATATGTGAAAAAGTATCTATGCACTTCTCACCATGATCCAAGCATCGTAGTATCCAATCCCAGGAGCCCAGTCGAAATGACGACTTCTCCATGGCTAGGGGAAACCCAGGTTATGAAAAGAAAATTGCATGCGTCTCTATGGCAACATCGTATATTAATGAGACTTAGAATATATATGGCTACAGGTAGGTCTTCTAGTAGGTCTCAAAGGAGAGGAGACTAGCTATAGTTCTTATTTTGTTCTTGGTTTTGGATGGGCGGACACACAACTAAGAGATTTTTCAGTGGAGCTCAGGGAGGTAGATATGCGAGTCCAAGTGTCAAATTATCCATGGCCATATTATAGGTTCAACCGTTTCCATGCAAGCTATTCTAGATAGTAAGAATAGGTTCTAGATCCAGCTGCTATGAGTCCAGTTGCTATGAGGAGGTCTGCAGCAGGTTAGGTTTCCAAAGATAGGGCTAAAACTCTAAGGCTTGTATATAGAGGTGTGGCAAAGTGTGCAGCTTTGTTTGCTCCAATGTCTCTATCTTCAGTTTGAGATGGGGAACTTATTTTATCCATCCTCCATGCACCCGCTCCTTATTCTCAGCTTCAGTCAGTTTTCCTCTCGGCTGAAGCCTTCCTATCAGCTAAAGATTACCTTCCCCTATTAGATCCTCTCGCTAAAGGTGCCGACAGGCTGCTCAACCATAAGGGAGAGGGAAAGAGATCAATCTTGTGCAACCACTTTATCGTATAATAATGTGAATGTCATAATTAGCTAATAAAATAGCGAATTGAACATGGAAAAACACAACCAAAAACTCATAAGTAATGTAAAGTGCAACCAAATCACTAACTCATATAGAATTGAATTGGTCATTATGGAATGCAACTACCGCTACATAGATAATGTAGTAGGGTAATTTCATTAGGATGCGCAAGCAGGCTCGACTAAAAGGAGAGGTGATGAAGCCAAATAAAAAAACCACCGCAACATATATAATAATACAGTCTTCCAGCTTTAAGCCTTCAGACACTCTTACTTCAGTCAAGTCTACTCGCTGTCTCTGTTGGCCGACAGTTTCGCATCCTCTTGCAAAGGATCCTTTTAGTCAGAGAGACTGCCTCTCTTTCAGAGAGATTTATCACACTCGTTTTTGACGGAACAACGGACATGTATAAATACAAATATTTCTTGATATTGGCCATGGAAAATAAGAATTCCTGGAAAGAGGTACCGTCATGATAGAGGTTATAATGTGTCATCATTAGTATGTAGAGCGCAAGCGGTAGTTTCCAGTATCATGAGCATTCAAGATCGGGTAGATAGAGGGAGGAAAGATCCTGTTTATAATGCCACCAGGCATTACCGTCAAGGCAGTCATGTTGTAAAGGGAAGATAGCCAACAAGAGAGAAAAGAAGGTTAAGAGAGCTTTTATAGTGATATCATGTCACTTTAGAATTAGATTAACTGTGTTATCTAAAAGGCAATGTCTAAGTAGAAGTAACCAATAAAAACTTATTACATATCCTTAGCCTTATAGTAAAGTCAATTGGACACGATTCATATTGTAGTTGTATTTAATGCGGCTTATCACACTTCCATTCACATACCCATTGACACTAGGCACTCTGCTACTGTCTCTGCTTACGATGCTATCCCTATCGCTAATGGTGAATCATTTACTGCTTCTGGGGAAACAGTCTATAGGATTGGATCTGGATCTAAGGAACGAATTCGAACTCTATGTATAAAAGGCTCTACCGCTGGTGCTTATGCAAGAGCTACTGTATCTGCTTTTTTCTTTGACTATTAGGGTAGAAGTTGAGTGTGAAGTGGGTATTTCCTACTACTAAGTATGGGAAAATAAAGAGGGTAATTCAGGAACTATACTCAGATCTATAGGCACTAAGGAAAGCACTAAGAACCGTCGGAATCACATTTTTGACGGGCTCCCAGATACTCATTATCATAGTGTTTAAGAATAAGTCTCATTGCCTTTTCCGCAAAATCTAGATCTCTCTGCAAATCACTAAGATTCTCAGGGCTCTAGTCTTGATTTTGGCCACCACCTCAGTTATTACTGTAGATATAACCTATAATCATCCCACCATTTCGGCTATAAGCAAGGACCGATGCCACCAATAAGGAAGTTAGCAAGTTCAGTGGTCTCCCCACTGTTCAGTAGTTTCCCTTCTAGGTTGTTAGGTTGTAATTATATAAATATTGGGTAAGTGACCTAGAAGCTTTGTCTCTTGATGAATATATGAGAAAAATGCAGTGATGATCGTTTCAATGATGTGTGTATGTGATGTATATAGATAATGTTTTGGCTATTGGCTTTCCTTGCCTAAACGGAAAGTATTTCGTTTCTCTCAATACCTTCCCTTGTCCAAAGATAATGAATTTCAGTGGTTTTTGGCTACAGTAAGCAGCCCTACCAACTTTCCATGACCTAGTACCAGTAAATGATCTAGAAGGGGAAAAGGTTATAGTAACGGGAAAGGTAGAAGCTTAAGAACCATCATCATTAACGGGGATAGGGGCATAGCTTATTTTAGTTGCTCCAGTAACTACGTCCCTAGTCTTGAATTCAGTTTACCGAGTGAAAGCGATCACCAATCACCAGTAGCAGAACTAAAGGAGGCAATAAGAGTCAAAGCGGGATCGGTCGGCTCTACACCTAGTTTCTCAATGAAGTCCCACAGATCATGCTCCTCCTCCAACATATGTACCCAACACTTTCACTGGAAGAAGTTAGAGGGACCTTCCAACCAATTTGTCTTCATATTTTTGATTTTAGCAGACATTCAAATCAATGATTCAAATACAAAGAGTCTGATTGGATTGGTGATATGGAAGATTGGAAGTCAACTTCTGGATATGTGTTTCATCTTGGATCTAGTCCAATTTTTTAGTCGTGTAAAGAGCAACAAAGTTGTTTCCTTATCCACCGTTGAAACTAAATAAAAAGCAGTGAATGCTGGAACTGAGGCAATATGGATTCACACCCTGATCAGTGAGCTTATATTCCCTAACATAAATTGAACTACAGTGTATTGTGATAATAAAAGTGAAATACAAGCATAACCCGGTCACATAGTAAGATGAATCATGTTTAGCTTCTCTTATTTATTGCCAGACAGATTCTCAAATTGCTTCTATTTTGACTAAGCCATTAAGAAAAGTCGTAATATAGAGCCTAGGTCTATAGGTGAATACGTAGTTCTGGTTCAACGTGTGAGTAGTAATCTAAAGGTCAATATGAGGTATTCATATCTGTTCCTTATACCATTATATAATAAATGGGTTGTTAATAGCGATATCTGCTAAGCACCTAATTAATCCAAGTCTAGGAATTCTTTTCTAGGTGGGGTACAGGTAGGTAGGTGGGGAAACCATAAGATAAGGGATTGTTTCATGCATGCAATGCTGGGTCTGCTGGTATTCTATAGTTGTCCCTCCTGAGTGCTTCATTCATTCAGTGTTTTAGGACATATATCTCTTAAGGTGGACTGAACACATACATATAAGGGTTCAAGAGGTCACAACCCGGTCAAGGGGTCCAATACCTTTCATTTCAATTTTTTCTGCCAACATTTTCTTGCATTCTAGAATTCTGCGCTCCACACCTATAATAAAAAAATCATCCAAATATAGTAGTATAATGAATGATTCATTCTTCACTATATTGATGTAGAGGTTTGCATGAAAAAAATTTTTTTTGAACCCGATTCTTAAGATATATGCTTCCATTCTTGTATACCAAGTAGGAACTTGCTTCAAGCCATATAGAACTTTCTTGAGTCTATAAACGTGTATCCCTACTATTTATCTCAAAACCTTCCAGTTGTTCAATATATACTTCTTCTTCAATGGTTATATTTAAATTTTTTTTTTTACAGCCATTTTATGGACATTCCATCCCATAGTAGCAGCTAGCGAAACCAATTATCTTGAAGTACTATACCTGGTAATATGAGCACAAGTTTATTCTTAATATATTCCTTCCTTTTTGATAAAACCCTTGCGACAGATCTAAATTTGTGTTTGATATGCTTCCATCAATTACATGTTAGATTTTGTAGATCCATTTGGAAGTGACAAATGATTTGTCACTAGGTCTAGGAATGATTTCCTAAACCCCATTCTTATTGATGAATTGATATTTTTTCTGCATTGCTTTATTTCATTATTCATGATGAAAAACTTCTTCAAAGGTAGTTTTTTATGCTTCTATTATCTTCGTCATTTATGCTGTATATCCAAAGTATCTCTTCAGTGTTTTTCTTTCTCTAAAAGTTCCTTTAGTTTCTCCATGTCCTTCAGCATATTCAAGTGTATAATTTAACCAATTTGGACTCTTCTTTGTTTCAAGAATGATTATAGGTTGTGTTATCACTCCAATAATTATCAAGGTTTGTTTATATTTTGGTTTAAATAATATTAAAGGTAACCACAAACCTACTTTTAAGCCTTAGGATCTAGCCTTCCTAATGCTCAGAGAGGGCTCTCTCTATATGATTTATCTTTGTTGATTTTAGTTGATTTTAGGCTAATTATGTAGGATTACTTGGGATTTTGATTTGGATTTGGTTTGGTGGTGAAATCACTTACTCAGATGGATAGATGTAGGTCTTCTTACCATTGGGCTAATGGAGTCAATGTGTCAAGCAGTCAGATCAAGATCAAGGTCTAAAGGGAAATGTTTACAGTGTAAGATAGCTGAGTTACTTCAGATCTTCAAGGCTGATGGTGAAAATGGTTTCAATTGGGGTAAGAGAGAAATTAAGGGTTCTCAAATCTGGATAACGAGTGAAAAGGTAGAGGTCAATCGAAACTAGGGAACAATTAAGGATTCCCTAATCTTGATTTTAGTGGAAAACATGTAAATGATAAACAGTTCAAGGCAGAGTGATTTTAACATATTTTGAAATAACATTCCTGATATATCATTTAGATTTAGAAAAACATACAAGTATTGGTGAAAAATTCAGAAAGAAATAATTGAACCAATAGAAAGTACTTCACTGTAATACCCCAACACATGAATCCTGTAATATGATGCTTTATTGCTTAAATCCAGTATGCTGACTTGAAATTGGTAAAATCACCCTTAGGTTCATAATATTCCAACTATAGAAATGTTCAACAATTCATCCACACTCAATACTTCGAAATGTAAAGTATTTATACAAAAACTCTTACAAATTATTCTAAAAAAACTTAGGAATTATTCAAGGAAAAAGAAATATCTTCATGCAAGAAGATAGAGACAACTATCTAACTAATGCAAGCTATCCCTGCTTTTATTGATTTGTTGTTTAGTTGTTGATTTGTCTCTTGATTGTTGCTCAACAAGGGATGTTTGTTAGACAGTGGAGTGTCCTCTACGCTAGCATTTTTATCTCTATTTTTAATTTCACTCTGACTTTAAACTGATACTCTTTGATATGATACTCTTTAACTTTTTACTTGTTTTTTTAATTTTCATCATTAATTGTTTACTGTCCTGTTTTATCTTTACTGCTCTGTTTTTACTACTATTTGTTTTCATAGTAAATCAATCATCTTTTCCCACAATTATGCTTCTGGCAATTTTATCTTCATCATCCTCCTGAATATTTCATCAAATTGAGTATACTTTGAGAATGCAGGCTTGTTAAAAAATATGTGTTTCACCTCATGTTGCAGGTAAAACCGATTCTCAAAGTTTTTGTAAAGTACCTTCCCTGTTGGAATTCCTTGTGAAGTAGGAAGGTTAGCTTGATCCTTGGACACTTCTCTCATATTCTTATCATAATCATCTTGCTTCATTAATTTATCATGAATAACCAGAGGACTGGGAAGGCCTTTCTGCCTTAGGACATCAAATTTCATCATGAACCTTGTGATGGAAACCTCCATGGTTTGGAATTTCTCTTCTAGCTGTATCATCAAATTCTTTTTAGAAATTACCCTCCTAACTTCAAGAATGGTCTATGTCCTATCATTGATTCCAATCTCTTCTAGTTCTTGTCTATTCTTGGAATTAAGAAATTTTATAATCTCATTTTCTTCTTCAGGCTTCTTTCCAAGTTCTTCTTTTATCTTCTGGATGGCTTCTCTTGCTACTTTGACTAAATATTTTTTCTCATAAATAACCTGGATTGATGGCCAAATATCATTGACAGATTCAATGATATTGGCCCATAGTTTTTTCCTGACTTGTGCCATGGGTTATTTTAATGTAGGATATTTTTCTTTCAAGTCCTTTGATTTTTCTTTTAGGACTTTTACCCTCTTTACATTTTTTAATTTTCTAATATGGGAAAACAATTTGCAGAAAGAAAAGTATGTACATATTACAAGACTAATTAAATTAAATTAAAAATTATGAATCCTATTATTATAGGACCCTAATAGTGGCTCCACATGGGGATGGAATTTCTTGGTGAAATGTCAAGAACTTTGAGACTAGTAGTCTTTGAATTTGACTGTGCTTGCCTTGAATTTTTTTTTCTGAGCTCCGCATTATTCATACTTATGATATTTTGTCTTTCAAAGCTTAGGTCCTTCTCTCCAGGCTTCAACTTTGCTAGAAAACATCCAATCCATTCTAAACTCTTTAATGTTATGTACAATGAGAAAAGTAAACAAAATGAACCACTGTTGTTCTAGGGAATAGTAATGCTTTAGCATCCTACCATTGATAGGTCCACCTGGAAGATTTGATCCATCCAAATCCTTCAAAAAGAATGCATTTTTACCTCTGTAACCATAAATGACATAAGGACCTTTCCATAGGAAATCAAATTTCCCATGTTTACCTTTCTCTTCTCTACTGGAATACCACTTAAGAAATTTGTCACCTATGTATAAATCATCTTCCTTTGTCTTCCTGTCAAATATATTTTTAATCTTCTCTTGAAAAACTTGTGACTTGACATATACATATTCCCTGGTTTGCTGCAAGTGTATGGTCTGATTTATCCCTCTCTGGATATCATTGGTTTCTACCTGCAGTTCTTGGATCATCTTCATCACTAGCACTCCTAAAGAGTATGGAAAAACAAAATCCTTCCCATAAACAAGCTGATAAGGGAATGTACCAATGGACTTCTTTGTGGTAAGTCTATCTTCCCATAAGGCATTAACTAACCTTTTGTTCCAAGTATTTTATTGTCTTCTAGTAATTTCTTGATGATGTTAACAAGGCTTTTATTGGAGGATTCAACAAGACCATTACCTTGAGGGTAATAGGCAGTGGAATGGCCAAGGGTAATGTGGTATTTATTACAGAAGTCAATCATCTTTTTAGACTTGAAAGCAGCTACGTTATCAGTAATGAGATTTTGGGGGCATCCAAATCTAGACAATATATTGTTTTCTAAAAATGAGATTATGACAGTATCAGTGGATTGCCTAGAAGGAATGGCTTCTATCCACTTGGTGAAATAGTCCGTGGCCATCAAAATCCATTTGTGATGGGTTGATGAAGGTGGTTGGATTTCACCAATGAAGTCAATACCCCATTGCTAAAAAGGCATTTCTATGGAGATGGGCTTGAGGGGTAAAGGTAGCGGCTTTTTCTTCCCTTCAAAGATTTGGCATTTGTGAGAGGAGGTCACATATTTTTTCACATATCCAAAAAGTGTAGGCCAGTAAAAACTATCTCTCAAAATTTTATCTGCAGTTGAATTCTAGTAAATATGTCCTCCACAATCACCCGCATGAAGCTCTTCCATAACTTTATCAGCTTCATCTTTAAGCAAACAATTCAATAAAATTCCACCATGATCTTTCCAAAAAAGTGTGTTATCTATGATACAAAATTTCAATACCTTTAACTTTAAAAATCTAGCTTTAGTTATTGAAAATTCAGGAGGAGATTTTAAATTTAGTAATACAAATATGATATATGCATACCATGGTGAGTCTGAAAAGGCTTCACTGACCTGTGGAGTCGCCATCTCTTCCCAATCATCTAATTGGGCAATAAAATTAATATCCAAGGCTTGACAGTTTGATTCAGCCATGATTTTGGCTAAACCTTTGCCTTTAATGAGTTTGGTGGGATTAATTTCCATGTAATATTCCAAAATGGTGGCAATCCACTTGCCTCTCTTACCATCAGGCCCATTCTGAGTTAGAATGTCCTTCACTACTAAATTTGGAACATAAGCTATGATGTGTGAATATAATATGTACACTCTAAAGTCTTTGGTGGCCTTCACTAAAGCTAGTGCATGCTTTTCCATTATGTTATATTTTTGAGTAGCAACACTAAGTTATTTTCTAAAAAAAGCAATGGGCTGCTCATAGCCCTGATCATTTTTTTGCAGTAAAACTGCAACAATAGTATGTTTTGAAACAAACGAAAAAACAATGAATTCTTTTTTGAAATGAGGACTTATTAGGACTGGTGTTTTGGTAAGGGTCTGTTTAATTGATTCAAATGATTTTTTGGCCTCTACTGTCCATTTAAGTGCTGAGTCTTTTTTCAACATGTTATTAATTTCTCTAATTAATTCTACTAAGTTTGAAATGAATCTTCTGAAAAAATTGATTTTACCTAAGAAAGCTTGCAATTCCTTAATATTCCTAGGATGAATACTATTTAAAATATCCTCTATTCTAGTAGGGTCTATCCTAATTCCCTCTTTTGATATGATATGTCCTAATAATTTTCCTTCTTCAAATCCAAAAAGAGTCTTTTTGGGATTCAAAGAAATAGTGACTTCCTGCATTTGACAAACACATGTCTCAGATGATCTAGATGTTCATTGTTAGTTTTTTAAAATACAATAATATCATCTAGATAAATCAAAATAAAATCATGAATTTATTTAGCAAAATCTATATCCATAGCTCTCTGGAAAGTAGTTCCTACATTCATTAATCCAAAAGGCATTTTCACATACATGAAATTACCCCATGGATTAGTAAATGCAGTCTTTGGTTGGTCTTCTTTTTGAACTAAAATCTGGTTGTATCCAGAGAATCCATCAAGCAATGAAATCTTGGAAGAGCCGACCACCCTCTGTAAAATATGATCCATCTTGGGGAGAGGGTAGTTATCTTTTAAGGACACTTTATTTATATTCCGTAAATCAACACAAAGTATGATTTCCCTTGACTTTTTTCTAGTGGGAACTAAGTTTGAAACCCAATCAGAATATATGATTGGTTAAATTATCCGAGCTTCATACATCCTCTTAATCTCTTTCTCACAAAGGTAAAAGAACATGATTGATTCTTCTAAGCTTCTATTTGAAAGGTTTTTGATCTTATTTTATAGGTATTTTTTGTTTTATTATGCTAGTGTCATAAGATTTTAAGTCTTTGTAACTCCATGCAAATACATCCTGGAATTCCTTAAATAGAGCTATGTATTTCAATTTTTCTTCTTGAGGTAAGGATTTTGAAATTTTGGTCATTTTAGGCCTTTGTTCTGTTCCTATATTGCATTATTCTATATCTGATCTTAATGGTTCCATATTTGGTTTTCTTGCAAAGTCATTTGAATCAAAAAGATCTTCTAAAGGGGCTAATCCGTTAGGTAAAAAGTTGTTCTTAAGGTTTAAAATGTCAGAATCATCATCTGCTAATTCTTCTATTTCTACCTTTTCTAAATTATCTATTTCTACTTGAGTAAATTTAGTGGGTTTAGTGAAATCTACATTATTTATATCTACAACATTTATATCAATATCAATATCTATTTTATCATCTACTGTACAAATTGTGTCTATGTTACATTTCTCAAATTCTCCTTCAACATTCATGAAATGATAGTTTGTTCATCCTGTGAAAATATCTGCCAATGTTTTAGATTGTCTGGTATTGTAGGTCTGTGTTTTACTTCTGCTGTATATTGATGATTTGGTTGAAAAGGCAGATTTCATGTACTAGCAAAAGTTGCTAAACTGTGTGTCTGTATGTTCTATATTCTAGGAATTACAACATAGTCACATTCAAGCAATTCTTTGATCAGATCTAATTTTTTTTCTCTATATTGGCTTAATCTAGGATTATACGCAGAATGTTCTCCTCTAATATGTTTTACAATGAAATCAGAGTCTCCCATGATAGAAACTCTTTTTCCTCCTAAATTTATAACAACCCACAGTCCTAAAATCAAAGATTCATACTCAGCCATGTTTTTTGTGCATTTGAAATTTAATCTAAATGCATGACCTTCTGCATGATTTTTTTCCATGTTGTGAATCCAAAATCCTACTCCTGCTCCTAATTTGTTCACTAATCTATCAAATTCTAGGTGCCACATTGATTCATGAAATATGTTTTCACTATCTAGGTATTTATTTTCTTGTTTTATTTATATGTTTTCTCTATTCCATAATCATAATTACATAAAATGAAAGAGTCCATATCAGTAGGTGTGGAATAAATAGGATAATTTCGAGGTATTTCTACACTACTAACCATGTACTTCATTAATGTCTCTCTGTAAAGTTTCTTGGGTTGGAAAAAAACTGATACTTTTTCATAAGACATGTCTAGTTGAAGAGATCCCCACAGTTTAGCTCCCCATGAGCGAGATAAAAACATTCCATACTTGGGAGGGATGTCAGCTACTACAATATCCATGACTATGCTTTTTCCTACATATTGAACTAAAGTGACACATAAATCTTTTATCAAACTTAAACATTTCACTTTACTAGAATCAAATCAGAAGAGATATTTATAAGGTCTTGTGATGTCTCAATTGAAGGTTTCTATGATTGATTTTGGCATCAAATTTTGTGAGGCTCCTGAATCTAGCATGGCATTATGTAAAATTTGACCATGAACAATTAAGCTAATGTAAAAAGGAGGAACTCCCCCTTCTTGGTGTTTTCCATTTACAACTGGACCAAAAATTAGTTCTGGTTGGTCATCATTCAAATTAACCGAAACTTGTCCATAATTCATGTTTAAAGTTTCAGTGATATGTGATTTGTATAGATCATGCTTAACCAATTCTGTTAAAGGAATTGGTATCTTCAATTTGGCAATTTCAGCTTGGATGTTGAATGGAGCTTGTGATTTTCCTAACTGAATTATTTCTTATTTACTAATTGTAGTTTGGGTGTGCTTATCTTCTTTTTCTACAGTTTTTTTTTCATTTTTTGTTTGTATTTCCACTATTTTGCTATTTTTTTTTTTTTTTTTCAGGGACAGCTTGAGATGCAGTGGAAGTTTTGGCAGGTTTTGGTGTTTCAACAACTATTTTGGCAACAACTCTTTTAGGATCAGTTGATTGGTGATCAACAACAGATGTTTTTGGATCTGAAATTATTGTTTTGGCAGAATTTGTTGTCTTAGAAACATCATGTTTTTGAGGATCTGCTGGTGTTTGAACAACAACATTTGTAATGTCAACAATTTTAGGACTAGGTGCAATTTTGGGACTTGAAATTTTCTGTTTTGAACTAGAGTTTTGTTGGGTTTCCCTAGGGAGAATTTGCAGCACTTTAGTGGTATGAGACTCTACTGTTTTCTTTGTTTGAGTTTGGGTAGATTTCTTAGTAAGGGGCTCTACATTTTTCTTACTCCTAAGGTTATATTGCTTATGAAATTCATTGATTGCAAACTCATAACCTTGCTTATAATCAAAAGGCTCACTAGATTCTAATTGTAACTATTGTAATCCATATAAATCCTATTATTCTTGTGTAAGAAAAATGGTGTTATCATCATTAATTCCCATTATATTAATCTGAGTGTCTTCATCATCTTTTTTTTGGTGAGAAATTTCAGCATAGTTCTCTTGGAAAGGTGGTCTTATTGTTTGATCAGGTGTTGATTCTCTAGATTTACTAGTGTTGGTGTTTTTCCTGAAATTGGGATACTAATTTAAGGTCCTTGTTGTTGGTTATTCCACTGTGGCTTCCTTTCCATATTATCTAACCTATCCATAATTATTTCTAAGGTTTTTTCTAAGCTATCTATTTTAAGTTCTGAGGTTGATGTTTCCTCCTTTATTGTTACTCTCCTTTCATTTCTTAATCTAGCTTTCTCGACTAACAAATTCTCTTCTACACTTACAAAATTACTTTGCATCTGCTCTAAGGTTTCTAGGTTTCTCTCTCTCTCTCTCAGTTGGTAAGCCATATCTGTATCAAATCCATCAGGGAATTTGATCAAAGCAGAGTCTAGAGGAGGTTTAAGGTTGGCAGGGATTGCATTCTAAATATTGTTATATCTTGTACAATAGTCCAGAACTGTTTCATTTGGTGCTCTTTTTATGTTTTAAAATTCAGACAAAATTTGTACTGGATTCTTATTTTTCTCCCATCTATTAAGAAACATCCTATGGAAAGCAGCTAAATCAATAATACTACCAGCAAACAAACCTTTAAACCACTTCTTCACATCACCAGCTAAAGTTTGAGCAAAAAATCTCATTTGAACATCAACATCATCAAGTTCATGCAATTCGAAATAGTCTGTCATTTTACTAACATGCTGTTGTGTAGTGTAGTGAGTGGTTCCATCATATTGAGGGATTTTTCTTTGGTAGTCTTGGGGCATGGAATTTATAGGGGCTTTTAGGACCAAATGGGCATATATGTCAGCCATGGCTTGGATTCTAGCTTGGCTAGAAGGTAAGTTTGAAGTAATTGGTGATGAGGTTGAAGTACTTGCAGATGAGGTTGGGATATTAGAAGATTTACTTGGAAATGTGGTTGAGATATTAGAAGATGTAGTTGGGATGCTAGAAGAGGTGCTTGGAAATGAGAATTAAGTACTATAAAAAGCAGTAGAAATTCTAGGGGATGAACTTGAGGTGTTGGGAGATGGAAATAAAATTCTTGGTTGAAGTGGAAGCTTGGGAAAAAATGAATCTGTGGAATGAAGTCTGGTGGAAGTAATAGATGAGGTGGTAGTAAACAAGGATGAACCTATGGATTCTAAATGACTAGGAGCTAAATAAATGGTAGACAGATTAGGTGTATAGGAAGATAAAGCAGTCAATTCAATTGAATGTTGAAAATAAGCTTCATCAATTTCTTTAAGCAAAGTTGCCTTAAAAGCATCAAGTTTATCATAAAATTTTAGGGCTTTTTCATCTGAATCTAGTGAAACAATTTCCTTCTTACTTTCAATGAACGAAATGAAATCAGGATCTATTACACTATTATGTATGTCACTTTCTAATTTAGTTCTAAACAAAGATTTCTCAAAAGATAAATCAAATTCAATGTCTTGTAAACTTGATAATTTATTGGGAAGAGAAATTTCTTTGATAAATGAATTCTTATTACCTAAGCTTTCTACTTTTTTGTTTTTCTTTAAAACTCTGTCAGGATTATCCACTATTACAATAGGTTCTGGATCTGGATTAGACCTGGTATAGTAGATTCTTCTAGAAGTCATAATTTCATTTTTTAATGAAAAGTTTCTTAACAACCCTTTAAAACAATATTAAGGTGAAAATATAGGTGAAATTATTTCCTTTAAGATTAATTTAAAACACTGAGGACTGGTTATTTCCCCAGTATGGTCGCCAGAATGTTATCACTCCAATAATTCTCAAGGGTTGTTTATATTTTGGTTTAAAGAATATTAGAGGTAACCACAAACCTACTTTTAAGCCTTAGGATCTAGCCTTCCTAATTCTTAGAGATGGCTCTCTCTATATGATTTATCTTTGTTGATTTTAGTTGATTTTAGGCTAGTTATGGAGGATTACTTGGGATTTTGATTTGGATTTGGTTTTGTGGTGAAATCACATACTTAGATGGATAGATGTAGGTATGCTTACCATTGGGCTAATGGAGTCAATGTGTCAAGCAGTCAGATCAGGACCAAGGTCTAAAGGGAAATGTTTATAGGCCAAGATATTTGAGTTACTTTAGATCTTCAAGGATGATGGTGAAAATGGTTTCAATCGGGGTAAGAGAGAAATTAAGGGTTATAAAATCTGGATAATGAGTGAAAAGGTAGAGGTCAATCAAAACTAGGGAGAAATTAAGGATTCCATAATCTGGATTTTAGTGGAAAACATGTAAATGATAAAAAGTTCAAGAAGGAGTGCTTTTAACATATTTTGAAATAATGCTCTTGATATATCATTTAGATTTAGAAAAACATACAAGTATTGGTGAAAAATTCAGAAAGAAACAATTGAACAAGTAGAAAGTACTTCACTGTAATATCCCAACACATGAATCCTGTAATATGATGCTTTATTGATTAAATCCAATCTACTGAATTGAAATTGGTACAATCACCCTTAGGTTCAGAATAGTACAACTATAGAAATGTTCAACAATTCATCCACACTCAATACTTCGAAATGTGAAGTATTTATACAAAAAATATTACAAAATATCCTAAAAAAAACTTAGTAATTATTTAAGGAAAAAGAAATATCTTCATGCAAGAATATAGAGACAACTATCTAACTATTCAAAGTTGTCCCTGCTTTTATTGATTTGCTATTCAATTGTTGATATTTTGTTCTTGATTTGTCTCTTGATTGTTGCTCAACGAGGGTTGTTTGTTAGACAGTGGAGTGTCCTCTACGCTGGCAAATTTATCTCTGTTTTGACTTTCAATCTGACTTTAAAATGATACTCTAACTCTGATACTCTTTAAATTTTTTACCTACTTTTTTGATTTTCATCATTCACTATTTATTGTCTTGTTTTATCTTTATTGCTATGTTTTTACTGCTATTTGTTTTCACAGTAAATCAATCATCTTTTCTCACAATTCTGCTTCTGGAAATTTTATCTTTATCATCATCCTGAATATTTCATCAGCTTTAGTATACTTTGAGAATGTAGGCTTGTTAAAAAATATGTGTTTCACCTCATGTTGCAGGTAAAATAGATTCTCAAAGTTTTTGTAAAGTACCTTCCCTATTGGAATTCATTGTGAAGTAGGAAGGTTAGCTTGATCCTTGGCCACTTCTCTCATCTTCTTATCATAATCATCCTGCCTCATTAATTTATCGTGAATAACCAGAGGATTGGGAAGGCCTTCCTACCTTAGGACATCAAATTTCATCATGAACCTTGTGATGGAAACCTCCATGTTTTTGCATTTCTCTTCTAGCCGTATCATCAAATTATTTTTATAAATTACCCTCCTGACTTTAAGAATGGTCTATGTCCTATCATTGATTCCAATATCTTCTAGTTCTTGTCTATTCTTGGAATTAAGAAATTTTATAATCTCATTTAATTCTTCAGGCTTCTTTCCAAGTTCTTCTTTTATATTTTGAATGGCTTCTCTTGCTACTTCGACTAAATCTTTTTACTCATAAATAACCTTGATTGATGGCCAAATATCATTGATAGATTCAATGATATTGGCCCATAGCTGTTTCTTGACTTGTGCCATGGGTTCTTTTAATATTAGATATTTTTCTTTTAAGTCCTTCGATTTTTATTTTAGGACTTTTACCCTCTTTACGTTTTTTAATTTTCTAATATGGGAAAACAATTTGCAGAAAGAAAAGTATGTACATATTACAAGACTAATAAAAGTCAAATCAAAATTATGAATCCTATTATTATAGGACCCTAACAGGTTGAATATGCTCACTTTTTCCTTCTTCTTATTCTTCTTCTGATTGGTTTGTAGGTCCCTCGTCATGATCCTCATTTCTTCATATATTGATACATCTTCTTCATCAGATTCGATTGGTATATCCTTAGATATTTTGTAGGTATACTTTTCATTAACTATAATGTCCCTGCAAACTTCTATTTGTCTTCCTTCCTTGATATAGATTCTATAAGCTTTTGATGAAAGGATATAGCAAATGAAGATACCTTTTATACTTGTAGAGTCCAAATTATTTTTCTTGTATTTTGGAACATGGATGTATGTGGGACACTTAAAGGTTCAAAGATGGTATACACATGGATTCTTCCCTATGAATGCTTCTTCTGATGTCATATTATCAAGGATTCTATGAGGAATTTTATTTTTTATATACAATATTGTCATTGCTACTTCTCCCCATATAAATTATGGTAGATCTCGATCAAATATCATGGTCCTTATGCATTCTTTGATGATTCTATTCTTTCTTTATGTTACTCCATTTTTCTAGGGGTTTTAGGGAACAATGAATTCCCTCTTAATATCTGTTTCTTTACAATATGAAATTATTTATTTTGAAGTGTATTCCCATCTATTTCCAGATCTCGAAGTCTTTATATTTCTTTCAGTTAAGGTCTCAACTTCGGATCTAAATTCCTTTAACTTTTCAAATAATTCATCCTTTGTCTTGAGAACATAGATACATGTATTTCTAGTTTTATCATCATGCTGGAAAGTGCAACTATGTTCAGTCTTCATATTTACTTGTAATTATAAATTTATGTAATAAAGAAGACAAAGATAATAAAATGTATTTTGTAATGTTTGCATCATGGGTTTCATGAGAAATGAGTATTTATTATAGGTCAAAGACTTCTTCTTGATGTACTTAGGGATTTGTCATATTGTCATAAATGTATAATTTAGTGTCATGTATATGAAGTGTTGTTACAATTGTAAAATGAAACATTGTTGATGTAAATAGTATGCTCCAAGACCTTGTAACTAGGTCCCTTGATGTTGGCTCAAAGTATGATGTGAATCCCCTTGAAGAAGTCAACCTATCTACCAATGATCATGTCAGCCTAGAATAGAAGAACAATCACTATTAATAGAGTGACTTTGTCTCATTGTAAATCAGCCATCTAGGTCAAGGTCTGCAATGAGGATCCTAATTGTAGTGTGAAAAGAAGAAGGATATACAATGAAGGGTGAAGGCTACAAGTCATGCGTGAAAATGGTCAAGCCTCCTACATTAGTGTGAGGAAAAGTATGTACCAAGGAGCGAAGTTTGGATCTGTAATTAGTGAGAAAAATAAGTTTGTAATAGGATTGCAAAAGATATATCTCAGTGAAGAAAAGTGCCCTATGTTATGATCCATATCTATCTCACATAAAATCATAAGTAACCACAATGTGAAGAAAGAAACAAGGACAAGGTTTCGAAGTAATTACAACCTTCTTTTTCTAGACTCATATATCATATATCTCAGAGGTCTGTAAAGGTGATTCAAGTAAGATACAAAAAGAAGACCTACGAAGGGAACCTAAGGAGGCTGAGAAGAATACTGTTAGAGGTACCTGAGCTCGAGATCGATCTTCTCTAGTATTAGTGCAGTACAATGCAAAAAATGAAGTTCATCATATGGAGCCTAGAAGAGTAGTAAGGATAGTGACAAAGGTCTTGGAGGCATATTGGTGTCAAGGGTCTATGTCATGGTCATGGTACTTATCAATTGAAGGTCTAGAAGAAGAATTTCTTTCGGGTTTTCCTCTCCAAGAGGGAGAGGGTTTGTCCCTGGTTTGAAAAGCCAAAAATTTTGTGTCTCTTTTATTTTGTTAACTGACTTGATGAAGAGCATAATAAGATAATGAAGATAAGATCCAAGAAATAGACGAATAATAAGTATAACACAAGAAGTTATAAAGTAAGAGAATTGAATTAAAACTCCACCCTATCAAATTATCAAAATGGTATCAGAGCTAAGGTGCTAGAAAGGGTTATTTGACAAGAAGACACTCAAGTACCAAGAAGATCAAGGGTCAATTTTCTAGAAGGAAAAAGTCTGAGATCTACATTGAAGAGTCAATATTTAGATTCTAAAGAGGCAGGTTGCAAAAATTGGAAATCCATCTCAAGAATATCAAGGATACCGTATAGAAGCCATCACCATCAAGCTATCATCATCATCATCAAGGATTCAAGGTGATTTAGCTCTCTTGAAGAAGCCAATCAAAGAAGAAGCTCCTACTATCTTCTACATCATCATCAACAAGGAAACTGATAGAAGAAGAAAATGCAATCTCAAGTAAGTATCTTAATGTCCCCATCTGAATCTGTCAAAATTAATTTTGCAAGGAAAGTAACAAATTGTCTGGGATTGAAAACTTTCGTGCATGGAAGATAAAGACATATATAAAATTAATTGAAAATTAAGTAATGGAATATGTCAAAGGATATTCTATTCAAACATCAAAAGAAGATACTCAACCTTATACCAAATACATTAAGGGAGATATAAGAGGCCGAAGGATTCTTATAAAATCCATAAAGGACTCTCTCATTCCCTATGTGTCAAATATAGAATCATCAAAAGAGATACATGATAAATTAGTAGAGTTATTATTGGAAAGTATTGTAGGAGACATATTGTATCTAAGACAAGAAATATTCAAGTTGAATATGTCAAGAGAGGAAGGAATAATTTCATATTTTATGAAGATTTCCACAATTCGAGATAAACTGCAGAAATTAGGAGAAGTAGTGTCTGATGAAGAAATTATCACTATGGTATTAAATGATCTACCTAAGGAATGGGGAAGCTTGAATTCAAACACCTATGGGAAGAAATAAGCAATGAAATTTTAGGATATATGGTCTTTATGTAAGAGAAAAGAAACTATATAAAATCAAGCAAATAAGCCAAGAAGGAAGGAAATATTTGGAAAGTTTGGCCCTCAAAAGAGAAGAAGAAATATGGATAAGAAATGATGCTATAAATGTAATGAACTTGGGCACTATAAAAAGGATAGTCCCAAATACAACATGGGCAAGATAAAGAGGGAATCAACCCATATCGCTAAAGAAAAAGAAGAACTTTATGCAAATAAATCTAAGAAAGAAGAAGTAAAAGATCTCTACTATGATTGAGATCATCTTCCTCTTTAGGAGGTTTATGTCGGTTATAAAGTAGTATATTAGGAATACTTGTATATTAATATAGACACATCCATTTAAATTAACATCATGATAGAAGCATTACAAGTAAGGAGTACTGGTCATAGGAGGATGTCTGAAAACATTGATGCTATGAAATAAATTGACTCCTGGAACCTCATTGTATTTATAAAAATGCAATTATATGGATCATGGTTCATTATTCATTAATCAATATGGAAAAAAGTGCTAACATTTTTCTAATGAAATCCTTTTTGATTTAATTATTATAAAGTAAGCAAAAGGTTTCATCAATTCTAACTTGTAGAATTATGGATTAGGATATGACAACATATTGATAAAGCAGGTCAAGGAATGGAACTCTTCATTCTAAAGGAAACCTGGTGCAGGATGACTCAAAGGAAAGAATGTGTTACATGTATATATACGCTGACACTAGATGCTATGAAGTTGCACATAGTATACTTGTATCTTTTTAAGTATAATCATTATAGAAAGCGGAAACTCTTTCGATGTACAAGTTTCCAAAAGGCATGATATACACTAGATGAAATCAACATAATATGTCCTCATGTGGATTATGAGGTGATTGTACATTATCAATGAATTTTACATTATAAGTTTGCAGGAACATAATTATAAACATTGTGCAGAGTAATAAAGGAAGAGATCATGAAGAATCTAACTTCAGATAAAAGGAAATCAACATCCAAAGAAGTCAAAGGGACTTGACTAGAAAATCTCCTAGGAATATATATAGACTCTAATAAAAGTTTGGAAAGGATGGAGACCCTTGAAAATACATATCTTTAGGAGACATGTCAATCTGTAAACAAAGGATGTTGATGCATACAAGAAGATGTCACGGTGAAAGATCATCACTAAGGTAATTTTTTATTTTAAAGTTCATATTTATAATTAATCAATATCTGATGAGCTTATGGAGGGCTTCCAAAGTGAATTATATGTATTCCACAATTGATAAGGCATGGTGAAACATTCTTGAAAGAAATATGGTCTGAAGAAGAGCAACATGACATGAAGCTAGACCAAATGAGAATATTGATGGATCACTTTCTGAAGATATTACTCATGGATGAAAGTGATGGATGATTTGTGCCCTATGAAGAGATCCCAAAGTTGAAGGCTCCTTAATTCATGACATCAATGGAATAAGTTCTTCATAAGAAACTGGATGTTTTCTCATTGCTGCTATAGGTCCCTGATTAAGAGAGAGAATGATAATAAGTTTCTTACTTGGAAGAAACTAGGTAATTCCTAAGCCAAGAGGGAATCTTAGGAATATGTTCTCCCTAGTTAAGAGGGAGAAATAGACACATCATTCTGGTCTTCACTTGGAAGTCAAAATGTGGGATTGGGTAATCATCTAGCATCCGATACTCTTTTGAGATGTATTAGGACATCTATGGAAATAGTAGTCACCAAAAGGATAGATATTGTTATCACCAAATTGAGTTCCTGTTGGGCTGCTTCAATGGTCAACTTGGATTAACTATATCAAACCAATTTGTAACTGGAAATTAGCCTTTCCAGTCTGAGAGGGCTCTCTCAAAAGGATAAATGATATTCAATGAATAACTTGAAAGCAGATGGATAACTATGAATTGGATTGAATGTTGTTGTTTTAGTGTAGGTGAAAGATGTAAAGGGTTTACTACCATTGGGATTATGGAGTCAATATGAAAACTAAGTCACAAGTCAACTTATCTCATGGAAGCTGAGGCAATTGTATTCTTATTAAACCACACATGAAGGAAAAAAAAACAAGCTATATGCATACAGGAAGTTGGATCATGCCACCATGAATTCCAAGTGATTATACATAAGAAAACTAATAAAACATAACAAAACAACAAAATAGGTGTATAAAGGAATTTGGAGCATGTAATCATGAATTCCAAGTGATTCTACAACTAAAACACGAGAGAGAAGTAAAATACTGATATAAGAAACATGCATAAGAATACATATAAGAATCTCAGGTCTGAAATAGGTTACTACAACCGTATATTACTCATAGACAAATATTACAAGGGTAGTGCTTACATAACATCTCCCACCTTGGTCTCATTCAATCTCCTGGTTATAAACAGACCCTAGTTGGATACATAGGATCTTCCCAGCTGGCTAGATCATCGAACTATGACCTTGACACCTATCATAACTATAAACCACTTTCCTGGAATAGAAAAAGACAGCTAGTCTGTAAAAGACTTATACTTCTAATAGGACTTTGTTTTATTTATTACAACTACTAATTTAAGGAGGGCATAATTACATCAAAAGTAGTTAGGTGCTCGAATGGCACTATCCACCATCAAAGAATAAATTCCCTCAATGAACTATGAAACAATCATCATATTTTTGAGGAAATGATGACATGAAATTTGCTGACTATTGAGCTGAGTCGAACCTTTTTTATTGTGTTGCACTACTACTAATATGATAATGTAGAGGGGCAGATCTGCTGTTGAATGGAGTGCTGAATGCTTTTGGCTTCCCAACTCAACCTTTCTATTGTTTTATTACCGGAAACCCTCTTGTTGTGTTAAAACCCTTTTTGTGATTAAAAAAATGTGAAAACCCCAAAATACTGGATTTGAAACCTTTTAAACTTTAATCCTGAAGTGCTTCGCATCCACTTACTTCGCAAACTTTAAATTTTAGGTTATGAATAATACAATCGGCGATGCGATGTGATGGGGGAGGGTAGATGATGTGCAGGATTGATGGGACTAGATGACAACGCATATCGCAACTCTTAGCCTTTATTTATGAGCGCGGAGGATATAAAATTTAAACACTGCGAAGTGTGATGCATAGGGGAGGAGGTGAATGACGTGGTAGGGAAGAAGTGGGACCAGAACGCAATGCAAATAGCAGCTCTTAGCTTTTATTTATAAGCTACAGGGGGTTAACCTTTAAAATTTCTGAAGTGCAGCGAAGACGGAACCAATGGCTATGTGGCAGAGTTTATGAATCGGCGAAGGTTAAAGTGGTAATTTTTACAAAGTTTATATGATATATGAATGTATTACAATGGTTGTAAAGCGGAGGGGTGGAGCTGTGGAGGTGGGGCCAACTTATCTCATCGCAAACTAAATAAAATAGATTGAGTGCACTCACAAGGTAAAACAAATGTGATGCGATATCGCAAATTAGTGATCACATTATTTACAGTTTAGTTCCAAAACAAAATACGTGAAGTTTGCGAAATGCGATGAGGGACCCACTTTGATCACGATCGGGGAATGAAAAGCGATGAAACAGTAAAGGTGGAAGGGTAAAGCGGAACGACGGAAAAAAGGGTAAGTTAATGTATATTTTGATGGAAAATGAAATGGAAGGGAAGCGTGGAGGAGAATGGGTCCCACTTCATATTGCATAGATGATTTATAAGTTTAGCATTTGATTGTTGTAACAAAAATTCATGATGGTGATATGTGATAAGGCACAAGGGTTCCTACCAATGGTTTAAGCAACCTTTTGTTATATATATGATATGAAATATATATAATGGTAAGTTTATATAACACGACTGTTAGATGGGTGGCGAAGCTTATAACATAAAGTCTGAAACTTTATAATAAATGGGTTTATAAAGTACTAAGCCCCGAAAGGTTATATATGTGGGTTTTGGGCTTAGGATAAACTCATCAAAACAAGATTTTGAAAATTTTGAGTCTAATAATAGATATTATTTGAGGATTAGATATCACGATAAGAATATTCCTTTAATTTCATACTCATGAACACTTGGGTGGAGTATGTACCTTGGAGACAATGATGAAGGCGTCTATAATCATTGGTCTCACCAGCATTGTAGCTCTTGGTCTGGTGGAGAGATGGAGATGTTAGTCAAGGCCTTGCACTGTAACAATGTTGGTTAATATGATGCTATAACAGATAGATTACCAATCAAATTCTTCTTATGAGATTATTCAGATTGAGAATGGCCATGTATCATTATGAGTACCTCCCTAGTTAAGAGGGAGTGTTGGAAAGTGTAACTAGGTTCAGTCTTCATAATGACTTGTAATTATGAATTTATGTAATAAAGAAGACAAAGATAATAAATTTTATTTTGTAATGCTTGCATCATGGGTTTCATGAGCAAGGAATTTTTATTATAGGTCAAAGTATTCTTCTTAAAGTCATTAGGGATTTTTCATCTTGTCATAAATGTATAATTTAGAGTCATGTATATGAAGTGTTATTACACTTGTGAAAGGAAACATTGTTGATGTAAATAGTATGCTCCAAGAACTTGTCACTAGGTCCTTTGATGTCGGCTCAAAGTATGATGTGATCCCCTTGAAGACATCGACATAGCTATTAATGATCATGCTGGCCTAGAACAGAATAACGATCACTATTAATAGAGTGACTTGGTCTCATTGTAAATCATCCATATCGATCAAGGTCTGCAATAAGGATACGAATTGTAGTGAGAAAAGAAGAGCGATATACAATGAAGGATGAAGGCTACACGGAATGCATAAAAAGGGTCAAGTCTGCTACAACAGTGTGAGGACAAGTATGTACGATGGAGAGATGTTTGGATCCGCAATTAGTGTGAAAATTAAGATTGTAATAAGATAGTGAAAGAGATATCTCAGTGAAGAAAATTTCCCTTAGTTTGGATCCATATCTATGTCACATAAACTTAGAAGTAACCACAACGTGAAGAAAGAAACAAGGACAAGACTGTGAATTAATTAGAGCCTTCTTGTTATGGACTCATACATCATATATCTCGAAGGTATGTAAAGGTGATTCAAGTAAGATACCAAAAGAAGACCTATGAAGGGAACCTAAGGAGGTTGGGACGAATACTGTAAGAGGTACCTAAGCTAGAGACTATGCTTCTCTAGTGTTGGTGTTGTAAAATGCAGAAAAGGAATTTCATCATAAGGAGCCTAGAAGAGAAATAAGGAAAATGATAATGGTCTTGGATGCATACTGGTGTCAAGGGTCTATGCCATGGTCATGGTACTTGTCAATTGAAGGTCTAGAAGAAGATTTACTTTCAAGTTTCCCTCTCAAGAGGGAGAGGTTTTGGCCCTAGCTTGAAGAGAAAAAATTCCATGTCTCTTGTGTTTTTATAATTGACTTTATGAAGAACATAATAAGCTAATGAAGATAATATTTATGCAATAGAAGCATAAAAAGTATAACACAAGCAATTATGAAGTAATATAATTGAATTAAACACTACCCTATCAAATTATCAACACATCAATGAAGGTCACATAGTAAATATGGCCTTCAAGATATTTATTAGAAATTATCCCACACACATCATAATGAATGAGGTCTAACATCTCCTTAGACCTTGTATCACTGCTGGTAAAAGGTTTCCTAGTATTCTTTCCCAAATCACATCCCTTGCATATTCCTTCATGATCTTCCTTGATGTTGGAGATGCCCTTTAAATTTTGATTAAGAGAGGGTATTATATTGTAATTAATGTGCCCATATCTTCTATTTAAAATTTCCATAGGGTTTATCTCCATGTGAACTAGGGCTTGAGGAGATAGTGTTATAACTCTCTGTAGCCTTCCTTCACGAACTCCGATAAAATTTTTCTTTTCAATACTTGAATCCTTTCCCCAAACCCAAAATTTTCCATCTACAAAAGCAACTCTCTCCTTTATATTATAAACAAGAAATGGAAAGTAAATTCCTTTTCAAACCTAGGACATAAATGATGTTGTTTAGGTGTAGCTTTTCTCCACTTTCCAACTTTAATGATGTATATCCAAGGCCCTTGAATGCATAGTTGTTGTTGTCTCCTAACTCCATTGCATGTGATGATGGTTCCCTTGATAGGGTATAAAGTTGTCCACTTTATCCTGTCATATGTCTTGAGGCTCCACTATCAATGATCCATGCATTGTCATCATCAAGTGTACCTATAGGTGCAACTAAGAATCCTTCACTTTTGACTCTCCTAGATAGATCGTAGATGATCCTTCCAATCCAACTTCCTGCAATTTTCATGATATTGAGAGCCATATTCAAATAAATTTCCATTGAGGGAGAAATATTTCCTTCCAATTTTTCTTTTACCTTCTTCAAATGATAACCAACAAAGTGATATTAAACCTTGTTCCACCTTATCTTTGATACCACGTTGAGAACTCAATGCTTATAGGAATTAGGGTTTGTTTCCTCTTTATTGATAATTACTTCTGAGTTATGTAGGCTTATTTTTCTTCTTTATTAGTTTATATTTCATTAAGAAATTACCAAATTAAATGTGTATGAAGACCACAAGAACATGACACAATATGTAGGCACTCAGCCAGGGAAAAACCCCTCTAAGGAGAAAAACTAGTCCAACTTTTCCACTAGTAGATTCAAATCAAGATGAGGCAATCCAAGACCCTTTAGACCTAGAAAAATACCTCCTCCAATCACCAAATCATCCCTTCCTTATAGTAGGTTATCCCTGTCAAAATATCTAAGTGACAACTTCCCAGTAACAACTACAATCTAGAATTTTGATCCCCAACTACAAGTTTTTTACCCCCAACAAGAGAATTTAAGACCTGCAATAGATTCAAAATTTCGGCCCACAACCAAAAAAAATTTCATGTGTGAGAGATAGATATCCCAAGAACTGGATTTAGGTATTCCAACTTCTTTTATCCTTCTCCAACAACTTCACTCTTTTTTTATACTTCTTGTAGATCAAACTTTTTGAGTGAGCGTGCCAAATAAGCTGAGCTGACTCTATATATATAGCCTTTCTGTAGGGTAGAATTGACCTAATTTAGGTCAAATTCATGAGGACATGGTCAAGTTGGTGTAGATGTGACAAATTACCTTTTTGACTAAAAAAAAAATCATTTTACATGGTACAAAATCCTAATAAAGGGTCTAATAAAAATGACAATGAATCCATTGACTGAGGAAAAAATCTAGAAGCCTTCAATGGAGGCTTTGGCCTAGAAAACATTGACCCAATAATGAAACCCATGGTTTAATACGTCATTTTATTTAATAATAAAATTTATTTTGACAAATACAATTATGAAGACAGACACACGTTACATTTTTTAACAATCGTAAGGTGTAATCGGTATATAAATATGTTTTTTTTGGGAAAATATTATTTTTTAATTTCTTCTTCTTCTTATTATTATTAGTTTGGATTTATAAGGAATATTATTTATATCTATTAATTATAATTTTTCATTATCATACATGTTATGACTAGAAGAACATACAAATATTTAACACACACATCTTATGTTTGCATGGATATTTATCTCTCTCTTTCTCTCTCTCTCTCTCACACACACACACATATGAGATGTTCGAAACATCATAATGATAATACATCAAACAAGGAAGCAAGAATTTGGAGGAATTTTTTACTTCAAAAAAACTTTCCACCACCAAACAATCTCAACATTTTGTGTAGTCACATTTAAGTGGACATATCCCAACTTGGGAGTGTAAAACCCATGGGGAGAGTGAGCCCATACTATCTCATTGTCATTGTCCATTAATATAATAATAATAATAATAAATGATCCAAATAGCTAGACCATTCCTCTTCAAAATACCCATGAAGGTTCAAATATGCAACTGTGAGCCAACCTTGATGCCAAAGGGTAGTTTGTACTAGATTGTTTATATGAGAAATTTTGGAAAAACCATAATCTCTAAGAAGATCAATGAGGCCTTATGACCATCTATGTCTATCCATACAACCCGGCCAAGGGTCAGAACCCAATCTTACCTTATCCCATTCCTAATATTCTGGGCCAACCCTGATGCAATCAACTCAAAAGAATTTAGTACAACCTACCCGACAATAGAAATATTCCAATGTGGTTTATCCTGCAGCCACACCCAACCCACTAGGGAGTAAGGAGCGATGTATTTTTGGTAGACCAACGTAGTCTAGAGATTATGGGTAATAATAACAACCTCCAACCAAATTTTTCTACAAGGGATTTTGAGAATAAAAAAATATTTTTAAGCCCCCATCCACCCAACAAATTTGGTGCAACAAGACAATTCCATTTGATCCAAGGAAGGAAAATTTATCATGTAAGCCTTCCTGCAAGAAATTAAAAAAAATCCTTCTTGCTTTTTCAAAGAAACCCTTTGGAATCCAAGCCAATTACATCCAATAAAACAATATATCTTCAAGAACAAATTTTATGAAAACCAACCTAACCGCTTGAGATAATCACTTGTAACTCCAACAAGTGGGCCTTTTCTAAAGTTTGGCTATCAACCAAATCTAATCTTATTTTTTGTAGAAGTTTGGTTTCATATGGAAACCTGAATACTTTAAGTCATCCTATAAATCATTTATCTTAAAAGGAAAAACAAATATGATGTGAAGGATCTCTTGTTCCCCCATATTATGAAAATAATGGTGGAATTTCTAGCATTGATAACTATACCTATAGCTTTCCCAGAAAGATCAAGTATCTCATGAAATTTTTAGACATTTGTTATCGAACCATAACAAAATATGAGTATATCATTAAAAAAATGAAAATGTTTAATTGCAATAGTGTGAGCAAGAATCACACCTTGAATTTTTCCTCTCCTATTTTCTGCCTCTGGCATATGACTAAGCTCCTCAAACACGAGAAAAAAAGGGAGTGGAGACAAAGGACAACCTTTTCTCAACCTCGTTGAACATGAAATGGCGATGCAAAACCATTTATCAAGAAAAAAAAGAGAATTATTTTAGATAACCCATGACCCAATTAATAAAAGGAACCTAAAAACCCAAATGGGTTAGAAAATTATGATGAACACCCAATTTACACGATCATATGCCTTTGAGAGGTAAACTTTAATAACACCTTTAACCCGTTGAGTTTTTGTACTATGTGTTCCCTCATGAAACCAAAATTGTTCCTTTAAAATGAATTTTGAAAGTTTAGGCTTAATCCTCCTAGCAACCACCTCTTAAATGACCTTATATACAAATTTTCATAAAGAAATAGGCTGATAGTCTTCAAAGGAGCAGAGATTTTACACTTTAGGGATGAGGGATATGAAAGTAAAATTGAAAGCTACTAGAACCCTACCCTTTCTTCTAGTCTAATTTAATACTCTCAACAAATAATTTCCAATTATAGCATAAAGCCCTAAAAAAATTGAATAACCTATCCATCAGGCCCCAAGATTTTGTATTTTTCGAAGTTGGAAAGTAGTGCCTTCAATTCCTCCTTGGACATTAACTCCATAAGAGTTATATTTTCTTCCTCCACCACAAAACTTGGAAAGAATTGAGCCAATATGATAAAATACATAATGTTAACCCCCTTTTTTTCCTTGAAAAGGGTTTGAAAATGGGCCCTGCTAAGAGTAGCAAGGCCTTAAAAGTTTGATATCACACGTCCCTCCTGATCTCCCATATTCCAAATTGTATTGTTTTTTTTCTTCCTTTGCATAGGCATGAAAAAAATTGGTATTCTCATCACCATAGTCCAACCAAATTTCTCTATTGAAATCTCATTCCTTGTATCTTAAAGTTTGCTCAGCTCCTCTTGAGACTCCTGAGAGCCAAAAGCCTCTTTCCTTGATTGTGAAAAAGCCACAATTATTAGTTCCACCTCTACCAAGTCTTCCTCCTCAATTATACGATTAATTACAACCCACTCCATAGTCATATTCTTAATATGTTTCAGATTGGACTCAAATTTTCTAGCAACGAACAAGCCAGATAATGCATTAAAAGAACGCCAATTATCTATGAACATTGCTAAGAAACTCTCATTATTTATCTAGCTAGAATTCATCTTGAGAGGATTGGAAGCATTATAATTTCCACCTTTCACCTCTAACAAGATAGAATTGTGATCTGATTCACCACCAGAGCCCACCTATTAATGAAGAAGAGGGAACCTATTCACCAAAGTTCACCACCAAGAACTTATCCATTCCTTGCACTACACTTCCTTCGCCAACATGATGGTTCCTCCATGTGGGTTTTAACTTAAAATATATTAGATCAATAAAATTTTTGTGTGAAATTTTGTTTGAAAAGAAATCAACGATAGAATTAGCTCTAGCATGAGGACCCCATTTTTCAACAACTCCCATAGAGTAATTTAAGTCTCCTTTAATAATCAAATTCTCTTCTCCCAACACATACTTTCCAAAGAAATCGTTCCAAAAGGACAATAGATTTTCATTTGACCCATAAATATTGATAAATTTAAAGTTAGTGTCCAAGTCCATTGGAAAACCCACCATACCCAAGCCATAGGTAATACTCCAAGTGTTATGTGCTAGAATCTTCCAAGAATCCCACCCCAATGCCAAACCACCCAATCTACCATGGGCATCCCAAGAAATGAATTTCTAGGAAACAAAGAAATACTCAAGGATATTTGATATACACTCTCCCTCACCAAGGGTTTCCTAAAAAAAAATAATATTAGGATCTTCCACCTTTAATCACCTATTTTGGGATTAATTTCCAACCCTCGACAATTGAAAGATAGGAATTTCATTTAGTAACCCCTTGCAGGTCAATCATAGCTATAAGCACCCAATCTATATAAGTTTTGTTAGGTCCCTATATTATAAGTATAGTCCCTTATTGTTATTAGTGTAACCCCTTTATTGTTATTATTGTACCCTTGTAACCCCCATTTTGTTATTATTGTGCCCTTAAATTATTATTGTTAGGTCGGCTAGGATTACATTGTCGCCCACTAGGATTACATTATGGCAACATGGACTCCTATATATAGAAAGGAGGTTTTGTAAATTGTATCATCGAAGAATTGTTCATTTATGTAATGTATTGGAGGTTGCCCCCTCGAAGTGGCTTATCTCTAAGGCATTGATATCTCTTTTCTTCTATTTTTGGAGCTGGTTACACAACATTTGGTATCAGAGCTTTGGATTCTAGGGTTTCACTACTCCAAACATGTCATCGTGGCATTTTCGCTATAAATTTTTTTCTACGAAGTTTCAGAAGCTTAAATTTTTAGGGTGCGAAGCTGAAATCCTGAGGAAACTCGTCAAAAAATTTCAGATCTTGATTCACAATATTGTTGGAGATATGATCTGTGGAAGGCGATGCTTTTTCAGGCTCCCGAATTTCATCTCAAAGAGGTGATCGTGGGAAATGTTCGATAACTCTCTCTCTGAGCATCGGATTGGAGTGCCGTAAAAAGTGGTCACAATAACATAGACTATAGTTTCTTGGCTATCAATTTCAGAGGCGAAGGATGAAACAGTGACACGTGGAAAGTCATACAAGTTCACTCTACTGAACCAGTCCATAATTAGGTCATTGTGGGAGATTGGACATAAATTTGTCTTGGAGAATCAAAATTAGGTCAGACCTGTGGAATTCAAAAGAGAATTCATAGGGCTACGTCAATGCTGAATTTAAGATATTGAAGAGCCACAATCACAGAGATAATCAAATTTCAATATCGAGCTCCTCAAAAGCAAGAAAAAGGTGTGTATTGTTTTCCAAATTGCATAAGTCTTGTTTGAAAAATCAATTTGAATTGATTCCAAGGGCATATTGTAGAATAGATATTAGTATTGGGTTCTAAAATATGCCCCGTAAAAATAATTCAACACCCATTAAGCCTTCAGAAGGCTCTACTATGACTCATGAAGATGAATAATTGCAACATGATCTATCAAAATTACAAGAGCAAATGCACCAAATTTAGCTCTCGCAAAGAGCAGCAAAAAATGAAATGGAAGTTTTGAAGAAAGGCGTGGAAACAAATATGGATGGTGTGAAGAATAATATGGATGGTTTGAAGAAATACGTGGAATCTAAGATAGATGACATGGAAGCTGGCATGGAATCTAAAATGGAAAACATGAAGAATGATCTAAAAGCAGACATAGAAGGTTTGACAAAGTTGATACAAGAAATGTTTCCTAATGGTGAAAATATAGTAAAGGAAACTCATGATGAGAACAAAATAAATGTTAATCATGATTTCATAAACTCTAATGTTGGCGGGAAGAACCACCATATTCCAAAAATGGATATGAGTAATTTTGATGGAAAGGATCCTGTAACATGGATACTACAGATGGAGCAATATTTTGATCTCCATAATGTGCAAAACACAAAAAAGGTACACATTGCAACTTTACATTTAGAACAAAATACATTTGTATGGTATCGATGGCTTTGCTCCCGTAAAAAAATTATCACTTGGTCAATTTTTACGGAGGAAATGATAGCACATTATGAGGATACAAAGAGCAACACCTTCTTTAGCCAATTGATAAATCTCAAGCAAAAGGGTTTAGTGGGGCAACACATTGAGGACTTCCAAAAATTGAATATAAGGGTAACTGATATTCCAGAGGAACACAGGATTGATCTCTTCATAGGCACTTTAAAGGATAACATCCAACATGAAGTTCGCGTTTTGGAACCTGATTCATTGGAGAAGGCATTCGGGTTGGCAAGAAAAGTTGAATGTAAAATTATGGCGACAAGGAAGCCTACCACTCAATTCTATAAAGAAGGAAGTGTTGCTACGCCTAGATTTCCACAACCTACGAGGTTGACACCACAACAATTGGAAGAAAAAAGAGCAAAAGGGCTTTGCTACAGTTGTGATAGCAAATACACTAAAGGTCATAAGTGTGCGGAGAAGAAATTATTTTACATAGATTGTGAAGAGGAAGAAGAAAATGAACAAGAAGAGGATATACACCAGGAACCAGCCCTAGAAGAGGAAGAAATGAATCCGACCATATCGTGTAATGCACTGGCAGGAATTACCACTCCTCGAACTCTCAAGATAGAAGGACATATCAAGAAGAAAAGGGTAATAGTGTTGATTGATTCAGGTAGCACCCATAATTTTATTCATTGTAAGGTAGCCAAGGAATTAAATTGTTTCCTATACCCAGCACCAGAATGTCAAGTGATGGTTGCAAATGGAGAAGCTATAAATTTCTCTGGAAAATGCCATAATATCAAGCTAACCATGGGGGAATATGTATTGACTAGTCCAATGCTTTCCATTCCTATGGGAGGTGCTGATGTTGTACTAGGAGTACGATGGTTACAATCTTTGGGGACGGTAGCTTTTAATTTTCAAGAACTTTTCTTGAATTTTTTTTCAGAAGGAAAGGAAGTCGAATTACGGGGTATTGAAGGGAAGCCAGGAAGGATAATAAGCTCTAATGTCATGACAAAGCTTCTAAAGAAAGAACAACGAGGCGTAATTGCACGATTATGCTCACTAGAAGTTCCGACATCAAAATCATCTATTTCTGCAGATCTCCAACAAGTCTTGGACAATCATTCCAAGGTGTTTGAAACTCCCAAAGGACTCCCACCTATTCGTGATCATGATCATGCTATTCATTTGATTCCAGGAAGTGTTCCTCCAAACATCAGGCCTTATAGATATCCTTACTTCCAAAAGAGAGAAATTGAACGTATGATTGCAGAAATGTTAGAGGCGGGTATAATTCAACCTAGTCAAAGTTCTTTCTCTGCTCCTGCAGTATTGGTACACAAGAAGGATGGATCATGGCGAATGTGTCCGGATTATAGGGAGCTCAATAAGCTCACCATTAAAGATAAATTTCCCATTCCTGTGATTGATGAATTATTGGATGAATTACATGGAGCAATTTATTTTACCAAGTTGGATCTTCGTTCGGGATATCATCAAATTAGAATGAAGACTGAAGATATTCCAAAAACAACATTTCGAACTCATGAGGGTCATTATAAATTTTTGGTCATGCCTTTTGGCCTTACCAATGCACCTTCTACATTTCAAGGGTTGATGAATTCCATTTTCAAACCCTTCCTTAGAAAATTTGTGCTGGTATTTTTTGATGATATAATAATCTATAGCAAGTCTTGGAAGGATCATGTTGAACATGTTGACAGGGTGCTCAAACTATTGCATGAGAAACAATTATATGCAAAAATATCCAAATGTTTCTTTGGAGTACAAGAGGTGGAATATCTGGGTCATATTGTATCTCATGAGGGTGTTAAAGTAGACCCTAACAAAATTAAAGCCATTAAGGAATGGAAATTCCCCACGACCATAAAGTAGTTGCGAGGATTTCTCGGGTTAACAGGGTACTATCGCAAGTTTGTTAAGAATTATGGGATAATAGAAGCACCTATAACAACATTATTGAAGAAAGATGCATTTTCATGGACTCCTGAAGCAACTAAGGCCTTTGAGCATCTTAAAGAGGCAATGTGCCTAACACCGGTCTTAGCTACGCCAGACTTCACAAAAACCTTTATTGTGGAATGTGATGCCTCAGGAAATGGAATTGGTGTTGTTTTAATGCAAGAAGGAAGACCCATTGCTTTTTAAAGTCGTCCAATTAAAGGAAAGTATTTACAGAAACCTATTTATGAGAAGGAAATGTTAGCAATACTGCATGCACTAAAGAAATGGCGAACTTACCTAATGGGAAGACACTTCAAGGTAAAAACTGATCATGATAGTCTTAAACACTTTTTGGAATAAAGACTATCTTCAGAAGAGCAGCAAAAATGGGTCACAAAGATGTTGGGTTATGACTTTGAAATAATCTACAAAAAAGGAAAGCTTAATGTTGTTGCGGATGCACTCTCAAGAAAGAATGAAGAGGTGGAAGCATTGCTTTGTGCCATTTCTATTATCCAACCAGATTGGATAACCGAAGCAAGAGATGAATGGAAGAAGGAAAAAGATGTATGGGCACTCATTCAAAAGTTGCAGCAAGATCCTAGTACATATAATACATTTAGTTGGAAAAATGATTCCTTATGGTACAAAGATCGCTTATATCTTTGTAAGAATTCCCAACTAAAACAAAATATTCTTTTGGAATTGCACACTTCTCCTTTAGGAGGACACAGGATTTTTAAAAACTTACCACTGGGTGAAGAAAGAATTTTTTTGGGATGGCCTTAAATCTGATATTCAAAAGTTTGTGGCGGAATGTTTGGTTTGCTAGCAGAATAAAGTTGAGACAATTAAGACGCCGGGAATTATAAAACCTTTATCCATTCCAAGTCAATGTTGGGAGGAGATTTCAATGGATTTTATCACAGGTTTACCTAAGTCCGAAGGAAAGAGTGTCATCATAGTGGTAGTTGATAGACTTACCAAGTATGCACACTTTTGTGCATTATCTCATACATTTAAAGCAAGTACAGTTGCTACTACATTTATGGACAGAATTCAAAATCTACATGGAAGCCCAAGGGTTATTGTGAGTGACAAAGATCCCATTTTTATTGGAAATTTTTGGACGGAGTTATTTTCTTGTTTGGGTACTCAATTAGCTCATAGCTCATCTTATCATCCTCAATCTGATGGTCAAACCGAGATAGTAAATAAATGTTTGGAAGGATATCTTCGTTGTTTTGTATCTGATAAACAAACACAATGGGTCAAGTGGTTACCTCTCGCTGAATGGTGGTATAACACTTCCTTCCATACTGCAGCAAAGATGACCCCATTTATGGCACTTTATGGATATCATCCACCATATATCACATCATCTTTAAGGGAAAATTCGAAGGTTCAAGCAGTGGAAGATCACATCGAGCATCAACAAGAAGTTCTCCAACTCTTAAAGGATAACCTAAATTTGGCACAAAATCGAATGAAACAACAGGCAGATCAACATCGCAGCGAGAGAAGTTTTGATGTAGGAGATTGAGTATTTTTACGGCTACAACCATACAAACAAATGTCCCTCAAGCAAGCTAAGAAGGATAATAAATTATCACCAAAGTACTATGGTCCTTACAAGGTGTTGCAAAAGATTGGTTCTATGGCTTACAAATTGGAGCTTCCTGCTTCTTCACGAGTACATCCAGTTTTCCATGTTTCATGCTTAAAGAAGGTTATAGGTGAAAATCTTCCAGTTCAAACAATATTGCCAGAACTTGATGAGGAAGGAAAAATCATATTGGAACCTGAAGCGGTCACGGAAACAAGAACTCGATAGCTACAAAATCGATCAATTTCAGAGTATCTCATCAAGTGGAAGAACTTACCCACTGAAGATTCTACATGGGAGGATGAGAAGTTTATACAGAAGCACCCAGAGCTACTCAAGCGTTGAGGACAACACTTTTTTGAAGGAGAGGGGCATGTTAGGTCCCTATATTACCAGTATAGTCCCTTATTGTTATTAGTGTAACCCATTTATTGTTATTATTGTACCCTTGTAACCCCCATTTTGTTATTATTGTGCCCTTAAATTATTATTTTTAGGTCGGCTAGGATTACATTGTGGCCCACTAGGATTACATTATGGCCACATGGACTCCTATACATAGAAAGGAGGTTTTGTAAATTGTATCATCGAAGAATTGTTCATTGATGTAATGTATTGGAGGTTTCCCCCTCGAAGTGGCTTATTTATAAGGCGTTGATATCTCTTTTCTTCTATTTTTGGAGCTGGTTACACAACAAGTTTCTACTTGTGGGCATCTCGTTACGGGATTTGGTTTTGGCTAAAGAAATGTGTGATTTTCTCCCCCTACCCTTCACACATAGAGAAGAACCAGATAACTGACCAAGCACTCCTACAAAACCCTTAGAGATTGGAAGGACTTATCTTGATCTCAAATTATAGAGGACATCACCCTCATCCAAATCACCAAAGAATTTCAAAGATGAAAAATTAATCGACGAAGAACACCCCAGAAAACCCCAAAAATAGGACAAGATATTTGCATAAGAGAAGAGTAGTGACTAGATTTTGAATGGCCAACAAACTGATTCCTGAAGAAGATTCATCCTAGTCTTTGCCTAATTATATAAAAGAGCTTACATGTAACATGGGGTAGGGAAAAAATGTTACCAAAATCCAAAATCCCACACCATCCTCGATGTACGAAACCATATGAACTGGTGCAAAAGCAACCACGAAGGGGTCCATCAGAGAGACCAACATGGAGCATGGAACATTAAATCCAATCAACACCCAAGGAACATCCCCTGTCTGATCCTCCCTATGGAAGATAAGAATAGTATCATGATATCCTATTGTTGTCCTTTTTTTCTTTAATGAATTCTACAAAAGCTGGGGTGGTTTTGAAGGGAAGACCACAATTTCTAACCAAATGGATATATTTATGGCACCTTCTGCACCTAAATAGAAGGCCCTCATAATCTAGAAATTAAATTATGTTTGTACCTTTTTTAAATATTCATGATCTCATGAAGTTTTTCTTGAAGGTCCAAGCTCATAATAACTTGAGCCACAAAATTATATTTGTACTCTTTGAAAGAAAAATCTGCATCTAGGAACCATCCTAGAATATTCCCTAGATTTTCAAAGCTCTGTCTATTCCACATATGTGACAACAAGTAAGAAAAAAAAAACCCATAGCGACACCACATATAGCCTCTACCTATTAGGATAAAAAAATGGAGTCCAAATCCTGAAAATTATAGGAGTGGAATCAATGGCCCATACCTATGTAGCAATATTTTCAGTCTCCACATGAGACTTGAAATTCATTTTTATCCAACCCTTGGCAAGGAGAATGATTTCTGGATATTTTGAAACCTTTGGCTTGATATTTTCATTCCTACCTCCTCAAGGGTATTTAGATAAAATTTACAGCTTCTAGCCCTTCCAACTAAGGATTTCTTCATGTATTCCACCACTCAATCCATCTCAACATTATCACCCAAGAAAATTTTTTAAGGGGGCAAAGTTTGATCACTTTTCAAGACTCGATTCTTCTTTCTTTTGGGAGAAAACTCTTGATTAGTCAAGGAATGAAGATGAGGGTCTTAAAAATCCACCCCAATCTTTGCTTGTTTGGGGCCATTACCATTCCATGACAAAAAACCCTCCTGAGCTGTTGAGACTTGCATTATACATACCTCAACAAAAGGAAACTCTGCCCCTCGAAAATGAACCCTAGATATCATACTTGTAACCACTGGAAAACCACTAGCATCTAAGGGAGCCAAACTATACGAAACCCAACCATCACCCCCAAAAAAGGGAAACTTAGATCTAGGATACCCACTAAAAAATACTCTTGTAACCCTACTGAGAAATCATTGAATAAGGGTGGATTCAGAGGAGTAAAACCCCATAAGTTTATTACTTGTGAACAATAAGTTTGTGGGGGGGGGGAGGGGGGGATCGTTTACCTAAAAGAGCACTAGTGAGACCCCCTGGACACATGTTAGTGGAGGATATGGAAACACTATCATTCATCTGATTCTCTGTCATAACAGACCGCTCAAAATAAGAAACAAGGTTTTGTATAATTTGGAGCTCGGTGAACGACCTGCTACACCAGCACATATGAAAATGAGAATCCAACCGCCTTACATTTCATGTTAAAAAATGATGACTTCTAAGCTCATTACCATCATCTTCACTATGGTTCAAACCTACTTCAATCCTTCATGGCACTTCCTCGCCACTGAAACAAATAAAGTTGTATAATATTTTAAACATTAACTTAAAGATTTAAAAGTTGCACATATGTTTTTCTTGCTTATATTGATCCTAGTATAAATTAAAATAAATGAAAAATATTTTTTTTATAAAGTCTTAATTCCAGGGTTTTCCTTAGAGTCTTGATCTTAAGTTCAATATGCAACATAATTGTTTTTCCATAGAAAAGTTCATAAGGTATGAACCTATAACTATTTTCTAGGTGATGTTGTAGGACATTTCAATAACATTATATGTTGTTGCAGTCATGAAGGTAGGATAGGTCATTTTATGAGGAGGTTAAGATATTCAATTAGGATCATTTCTTCCAGATCAAGATACCTTTCCATTCCTTCTTTTCTAACATCAATGTTTATTGTTCTCTTCATGCAAACTAACTTCTGACAACTATGTTTCAACCTGTACTTTCTTCCAAGATTCCTACTCCATTTTGAGGCCATAAGTCCTTAAATAAAGCTTTATAGAAATATAGACTTCTAGAAAAATAAATTTAAAGATGGATTGTTCTCGAAGAAATATTAAATTATCAAATAGAGCTTTGAAAGCATAACCCATGTTCATAACACAATTAAGATATATATTACTAAATATTCCATCATGGCTCTTGATTGTTTGCACTAGCTTCTAGGTTCTCATGAAAAAATCAACTGGATATATGGTAACAATTAGGCTTATTGAATAATCCCGTCCAACATATATTTATTTATCTTCGTTTCTCATTACTCAAAAATAAAATATATCCAATGACTTCAACCATGAAATATCCAATCATTATCAACTTTGGAAGGCTCGAACCCTCAACCAATTTTCTCTTGGATCGAAATAATTGTGGTCTATTGAGATTTGTAATGTGCTTGATCGAGTAAGGGAGTTGAGGAAACTATATCTATAATTAGGTTGAATGGGGAAGCCGAGGAAATCCACCAATTGAATTAATACTTCATGAAGGATTGAGACGACATGCGTTAAGGTAAGACCTAAATAGAGAAGCTGGAGTTCTTCCAGCATCTCACCATGTTGTCGTTGTGACAATGACCCTCCAATTTTTTTTCTTTAATTTAATGTCCCACCTTACCAACCATCAGTATTATAGAGAAAAATTGAACACTAAGACTCAAAATTCAATATTATTATTATTATTCAAGACATAAAATTTAATGCAGTGCCATATTTTCTCATTGTTATAATTTACACTACACAGTAAATTCTACTAACTAACCCATGGTAATCAAAGCTACAAGGATCATGGCTTCATGTAGATCCAAAAATTACAACCATAATAGTTTCTTCTCAAACTAAAAAATCACATTTATAAGAAAGTCTTTATTGGGATGAATAAATATCAAACTTTACAAACAATAATTTCCAACAAGCTAATTGTTAATTCCATTGAAATTAAATGTGTTTAAGAGAGACTAGTTTGATTTTATTCTAAATAACATGCCTATGGATTCTTTTCTTAAAAGGAGAATTCAACTTCTATATGATTCATATCAAATAATTATGGATTCATATGCAAGCTAACATTACAACAATTGACTTACCCAAATTTGAATTTATTAGCAAGAATTTTAACTTAATAAAATTATCACGCATATGCACTGAGACATTTCCAGAAACACCTTGGTTACAAATCCTAATTTAACTTAGGAATTTTATTTTTCATAGACAATTCATAAACGTAATTAGCTACAGCCATTGAGGCATTATGACAAACAATTTGCAAGCAGGCAATGTACATCCATTGAGGCATTTTAATAAATAGTTTGCAAGAATTCAATGTATAGCCATTGAGGATTTTTTTCAAACATTTGACAACCATAATCCCTTAAGGAAATTTCACAACATGAATCTAAGATTACATAACCTCATTTTTCATTGTATCACAATAATGCCAATAATTACTGAATTGAACTTAACACACAAGTAAAACTACCAACCATATTCATTGATGCATTTATAAAAACACTTTAGGGACATGAAAGACTTATAGAAATTGGGGAAATGTTATAAATATCATGCAACCATGTAAGTTATAGCCATTGGGGATTTTTGAAAAACAATTAGTAGACATGAAATAATTTTCATGAAAATGTCAAACTGTATGAGTATCAACCATTGAGACATTAAATAGTAGTTTTAAGAGCATGAATCATATTGATATCCTCAATATAAATCAGTTTTTATGTCATAGATGGTATTATTACTGCAAAATCAGTAACATGTGGTCCATACAAAGAAGAAACAATTTTGTAAAATTGACTAGATTGCAAAATCAGAGTTTGAAAACATGTTTTTTGGAATCAAAGTGGTGGTCAGATGGTTATATGGTATGAATACCCCCTGATGTTGAGATGAATCAAAATAAAATCGCTGAAGGATGCGACTCTTTAAAAAAACAAATAAATGTATGCCTATTATCTCATTTACAACTTTTGTCAAACACTTAGTATGCAAAACTTCATCTATAACTGTACATGGAGAAATGCAACCCAAATTTATGCTAATATGATATTTTTATCAAACTCATGGGAGGTTGAATGCCTCAACCATTAAGACTTTTTTTTAGTTAGTTTGCAATAATATTGTACAAAAAAAACTTACATAAAATGAACGACAACTATTGCGGAATTTCTTTAATCATTTAGTGTGAAAATTTTTATATGCATATAAGTTTCAACCAAAAACCTAATTCTTAGTAATAAAAAACTATGTTATCAAACATAGAATAATGAATTCAGATAATAGATATGACCTTCTATGGAAAAAATTTCATTATAAACTGAACTTGAAAACTTTGGCAACACTTTCTTGTTTTAATCCTGTGCATCTACATTCTCAAATATCACTGCCATTCATTATTGGTTAGCTCATAAATAACTCTCTAAATATCTCATAAATATTCACAAGTATAAATTTCCAATAAATTAAAATTTCTACAACACTTTAACTAATAATAAACTAAAATTTCAAGAATATTTATGAAAGTGTGTGTGTGTGTACACACACACACACACACACACACACCCACACACACACATATATATACAAGAGTGTGGTCCAACTCCAATACCCTTACCAACTCATTGTGAACCATCTGGTTTTGCACCCAACCATATCCAGAGAGAAATTTTCCCCTTGGAACCCCTGAGCTGTAAGAGCTCACAAGTAGTAACAAAATATAGCAGTAGAGAGATATACAAGAAAAGTTGAGGAATATATGTTGCACTTCCTCCCAATACCACTCATGGTCAGTTCCACCAGGTAGAAATACTTAATAATTTAGTTTAGAATTTTCAAATTCATTTCGAAATAATTTGGATACTCTCCAAGTCTCTCCCTCTCATAATCCTCTTCAAGTCTGTCCAACTCTAGATATTACAATACACCTCCTTCCCCCCCTCAAGTGAGAAGACATGATACACATGTATAGGAGGAGCAACAAATTCTTGTCATAAATGTGGATAAAGATGCACACATTGAGGAAAAGTGACATATTCCATTTAGAGGAGTGTAACTCATGCCATTAAGGAGAAGTATGCATTATTTAGTTAATGATAATGTAACATATGCATTAAAGAGAGCGTAAGAGGAATATTTTATGACATGATTTTAATAAGTGTAAGAGGAATATGCCATTTATTTGATGAGTGCATAAGAGAGTGTGTAATGGATCATTAAGAGAGAGAGAGAGAGAGAGAGAGAGAGAGAGAGAGAGAGAGAGATAGAGAGAGATATTTACATAGATCCATGTGAGTCATCAAGGAGGGAGGTGTGAAGTGATTGAGGTGATGAAGGTGACCTGTAATTCCATTTTAATAATAATATGACAATCTCATAAAAGATATAATAATAGTAATACTAAAAATAAAAATAATATTAATTATTAACTCGATATTGAACTATTAGGATTGAATAATGATAAGTTAAGTGATTTCCTTCAACTACACTTGATTACCAATTTATGCAAAGTGATTTACCATTTTTGGAAAGTCATGGTTGAGATGCTAGATATGACTTTCTATTTTTATAAAGTCAATCTAGGATTGTTAGAAATGAGGTTTTATTAAGGAAATTCATCTATGGGATACCCATGAGTGGTATTTTTCTTTTGGAGAATAGGGATTCTGCACTCCTATTTCATGCATCTCTATGCATTAGTAGATTAAGGAATCTGCGCCCTCATCTACTCCAAGGATCCAAGAATCCACACCTTTATATTTTAAATATTCAAGACTTCGTGACGTAATATTTTTATTATAGATCCAATACTTTATGTGTTTATGTTTCATGGATTTAGGACTTCGCACCCTAATTTTCATGGATTCTCATATACTCTTCTTTGAAACTCTGTACTTTACCTTAAGGCATATATTGTGAGCCCATACCCATCTAATGGTTTGTTGGTAAGGTCTTGTTCCAAGGCCTGCACACATCACAATCTCATAGATCAAAGGAATCAAATGAATTTCATAATTAACTTATTCACATTTCACCAAGAATTGTGCATGAATTCCATAGTCATTTTGGTTTTGGAGAAATTAATTCCACAGTCATTTATGATTTGAGCATACTTGTTGGAAAATGACTAAGTCCCATGTCACATCATGCTTAGTAAAATATTAAGCATATATAGTCATGTCTCATTCATACATGATAATTAACCATATGTTCCACATAACCATGATCATCCATGTATCTATGTGTTTCAATCCTGGATCACCAGCCATGTCACAAACCTATGTCAAAACTAGGATACCAAAAAAGAAACATTGTTAATATGCACTTAACCAAAATCAATATTATACACAAAATCATATATATTATCATATGCACACAACAACCAGGTGACCCAAACCAGGTCTATAGCATATAAGCATATACATAAGTCTGACATGCATAATATTATATCACTGCATCAAAATCACTCTCTCTAAGTGCCACAAAACCAACCTTCCCAAGGTGGGACACTACATACTCCCCCTCTTGGATTATGCCTGGCCCAAAATTTTCTTATAGTTGTTGGAAATATATATATATATATATATATATATATATATATATGTTTCTAAAATCCAATCGGGTTGTTCGTGAAGGTGAAAAATACAATTATTAATCAAGTACCATGTATACTTATTCCATACTAAATAGATTTTGACATATGCCACAGTGAATACTGCATCAAAATAATCATCTAATCAAATATATTATATCTAGATACTATTATCTCTAAATGATATAACATATAAAATATATATCATATAAATGAAAATGATCTCACATTACACATGATTGTATTTTCTCTATCTAGTGCATTAAGAATTCAATACTTTTTCAGATGATCCATCCCATGTCATAATCAAATTTTCATACGATAAGCATCAAATCATCCACATACAATTTCGAGTGAAACTACACAACAAAACATGTCATATATATAACCCACTCTTACATCCCACTTGATTTATGTCTTCTCAATCCAAGTTTCCCATTTTCATTCCACAAGACACCCCTTCAATCAAAATATCTAGGATCTACCTACAATTTTTACTAAATGTTTATTATTTAGGAAAAATCCCAATTTGAGGTTCAAGTTGCAATTTTTTTTTTTTTTTTTTTTAACTGGCAAGCTAAGGTTCTATACAATCCTCATTGACTCACTTTTGTATTATATAACATTCCTTGAATTCCCATAATCTTCATTATTATTCACTTCTCTTACTTGAGAATCAATTATGAATGAATCTGTTAGAAGATCTTCATTCCAAAAACAAATTAAAGATATATTTTTGCAAACTTGTAATCATGAACAATTTTCATAATTATGCAAATATGATATCTATTTTATTGAATCTATATTTATAACTACAAGTCAAATTTTTTTTTCAACTATTAAATTTATCAGGATTTTTGTTCAATTATTATTCAATTCATTTGGTTTAAGGTCGTATTCCTTACTATTAATACATAAACAAAAAATTCCTATGAAAAAAAAAACGCTTCTCAAACTATGAAGAATAAGATTTAAACTATCACAAGGGAATTTCTAGCCTAAATTTAAGCCATTTTTTGTTTTTTTTAAGGAGAATTACCACGTTCTCCAAATATTACAAAAAAATTTTCTCACCACAAAAAAAGTTCATCTCTAAACATGTTATTCTCTTAACAATTTAAAAGTTAATCAAATTTCAAGAAATCAATTCATCAAGTTCATAAAAAATATGAATTTTGACTCAATCACCTAACTAACAATAGTTTAGATTAGTTCATGAGTCAATCCTCATAATTTATCTAATTAATTTAGTTGAATACAATTCAACCAATAAGCAATTGATAAAATCATTAAGTAGGATATTATGGCTTTCCTAGACACAACAATATGAAATCTTATTTATGCCATACCTAATTTGTCTTAAACCAATAGAAAAGATATTTTATCAACTTATCACAATAATATTTTTTATATTTTTTCAAGAATTTGAAAATCAATTTAATTAATCTACCTCAATCACATACAAAATAATTACAATGCTAGACGATAGATACCTAATTCACACTTGATTACATATATCAAAATAAATTATTTGAAATATTATAAATCATGTAATGGTGTTCACTATACCAATCTTAGTATATTCATTTGTAATCAAAAGAAAATAATGCATTTAAATCTCAAGAAAAATCATGTTATGAATCTCTATCCATTTTACTTTAATTACACATAATCAATCCTCAATCATGTCAATGATATTCCATAAAAATAATTTGTTCATTCTAACTAGAAGAATTACTTAGCTCATATATATATGTTATTATGGATTCCACACCCATACCTTACCTCATAACTTAGCTCATAGATATATGCTAGTATGGATTCCACACCTATACATCAACTCATAGATAAATGCTATTATGGATTCCACTCCCATACATAACTTAAGGAAAACATAACCTTCAAGTGTTCCTTAAAATGGCTTCCACAAACATTCATGAAAAGTCATTTATGCCTCTTTTTTATTAGGGAGGTCATACCACAACCTAGTATTTGAGTAATTTCAAGTTATTTGATGTGAAATTTCAACTCAAACTACACAATGTTATACATAATTTATGATTGCGGACAAAAGTATATTCCCTAGACTTATGGCCTAGTATAGACGAAAAAAATAAAAGAAGCTAATGCTTTCATTAAAGTAAATGGACAATGGAATGAAGCCTAATTGGAATCCGTCATAAGTTTCATTCCTCTCTTGGCTTATATGATCCAATTTTAGCTCTGATCGCTATAATTAGAACATGCACAATCAAATAACAGAAACCAACGATCTATGACATCTATGTAACATCATCCAATCACTTTATTCAATTGATCAACATGGTATCAAAATACATGAAATCATAACATCACATATAGTAAAACAATAAACTCATTGTATTAATAGAAATGGAGAGAGTTATAACCAAATATAGGAGTTGATCATGTATAAGAGATCCTCCAAGTTTAATTGTCCTTCCTTGCCATAAAGTGTGCCTATATGTCACCCTAATTCATGTAATAATGACTCTCACAGTAGTAGCATAAGGGTATAATCTATCTCCAAAATCCAACCCATATGTTTTGGATGGAAGTAAATATATAAGAGAGGATGGTAGGTTAAGAATTATTATCCATTTAAAAATCTATAGTTTAGATCCACTCTTGATGGGAGGATGATCTCAATGGATAAGGGGTGAAATATCCAAGGTAGGATAAGATGGGATTCAAGGGTTTTATTCAAGGAAAATGGTTAGAATAACCCTTGGAATCTTTGATATTATTTTAATTTTTCCTGAATTTATAGAATCAATGCACCCCCAAAAAAGGGCAACTTGCTGGTGATCAAATAAAGTACAAAGATGACCACTCCGTTGGTGAACGTTGGTCCCTAAAGGGCCAGGGTGCGTTGGGCCTAAAAAACATTGAAATGAAGTAGTTAAGGGAAAACATTTAGGATTTTGAGAGAGTCATGCTTAGGGATTTGTGTAGGGATGATGAAAAAGTGTTCAAGGATGTGAATGATCCTAGTTTGAAGGCCTATCGACCAGATGTGACAAAATATATTATAATGCAAAAATTAACATCTACATAAAATCATGTCAAATAAATCATAGAAATTCCATTATTAATTGTTTATAATGTATTTCAAAATCATATTTTAACACATCAATTTAATGAACATACTTTGCTTGTGAATCTACATTCACAGTTCAAAGTGACATCCTTCAAGGTAACTTTTGTTAAGCTTCCATTAGTGTAGATAATAAAAGAGTAAAAAATAACATGGTGAACTCGATCACCACATTAATTGAATCTCATACTTACACTTGGTACACATTCCAATGCATACACACCAATGTCATCATAATATAGTCCAAATTAAGCCAATATTTTTCTTGGTAGATACAATTTTAGCTAGTAAAGATGGTTGGTAAGTCCATACCAAATTGATAATAATGAATTAAACATATATGCAACCATGCATGAACTCCATATATATCACTCACCCATTGATAATCAAGCCAATTACACACTTAGTTTTAACCCAAAATTCTCAAGCACATCATTTCCCAACATGTATTTAAGTCCTTTAACATATTTCTAATAATTTGTCTTAACAAAAATATAAAGGAACATAAGAAAGCATTGTTTGTCTTTCATGAGCTTCTAAATGACATCATAATAATATCCCCTATGCAACCAATATGCTCCCAAGTCAACATACACAACAATTCAACAAGCATGCAAAATCAACGTTCATACATCATTAACCTATAAGCAAGTATGTTGGACCATTAGGACCTAATGTTCTAGCTCACACTGATACCATATATAAGGTCCCAATGATCTGAAAATTGATTTGAATGGATGGTAAAGGATCTAGAAAAGGCCAAAAAATTAAGATTTGTTGAATTTGAGAGAAAGTGGCGCCATCGGGTAGAGCTCGTAGAAACGATCTCAATGCAACTTGAATGCAACTTGAATGGGTGAAAATGGTATTCGTATGAAGGAGAAAAAATACTCCGAAGTTTGTGGAAAACATATAAAATATTCGACTTCGCAGGCCAAGTGGAAGTGTCACATCATGACACGTGACAAATTCTCAGAGCGACACATGGCAGTCAGCATAGGTACAAGTCAAAGGTCCACTGGGGAGTCGAACCCATGACCTCTGTTGCATTATCACAAAACTTTACCAATGGTGCATGCATATATTTTATTAAACATTGGCACATTATAGTTTGTGCAAGTGTAAAGGGGTAGGGTTGGCGGAGCCTGCCATATTTGGCCGCCTCGCCAAACCCAAGAGTTGTTTTAACAAACCTCCAAACATAGATCCAAGCGCATTTTCAAGCTACATAATGAAGATAGCATTGCAGCGTTGGATTATTGATATGTGGTAACGACAATTCCATATTGGTGGAAACCAACACCATATGGTGCATGGTATGTTATACCATGTGTTATACCACAAGTCCAGAGTTGTTATCACTTGCAGAGTTGTTAATCACCGCTCCACGATATATGTGACTAGTCATCATCGCCAGATTTAACACAGGTCGATGGGTTTTTATGTCGCCCATCCAATGAAAGGCACTGGTTTAAAAATATATGTTATATATAACATATTCAATCCGCTATTACACCAATGGTTTTTTAACCATATTCCACGTTGCATATTTAAATTGCGCCGAGGGTCTATTAAAACCAAAAAATATGGTATATATTGTTATATGGTTATAAAAAATGCGCCATGTATTAAAAAACCATTTGCTATGTTTATCATTAGGTTTTTAGTCTAATCATTATAAATATTGTAATTTAATTCCAAGGAAGATAGATAGAAGTGAGAAAAGAGCTTTGGGAGCAGCTTTGAAGGCGAAGTTTTGCAGGTTTATATTGGGAGTTGTAGGAGGTGTTTTTCTGAGCCATCAATTGCGTTGGAATTTGGAGGCCGAGTATATAAAAAATGGACCAATCAGAGATCTTTTTTATGTATTTTTATTGTCTTGAAGATTTAATATAAAGGCCCCATTGAAGAATCAGGCCCAAAGATGTCGGCTTGAAGATAATCGAACTTTGTTAACAATCTCTTGTGTCACTATGCTTTGCATGTTTGCTATTCTTATTTGATGTAAATTTCTTACAAGTTCTTCATGCTTAAATGTTTATGTGCTTAAAGTGGTGTTTTTCAAAGTCATGCATTAACACTTTTTAAAAGCCAATAAATCACGTTGCAATAAAAGATCAGATATGGGATCACGCACCTTACCAACCATCAATATTATAGATAAAAGTTGAACATTAAGACTCAAAATACAATATATTATTATTATTATTATTATTTCAAGACATAAAATTTTATGCGGGGCCATATTTTCTCATTGGTATTATTTACTCTACACATTAAATTCTACTAACTAACCCATAGTAATCTTAATCTTCTAATCAAAGCTACAAGGATCATGGTTTCATCAAGATCCAAAATCTAAAACCATAATACTTGCTTCTCAAACTAAAAAATCACATTTAAAATAAAGTCGTTAGTGGGATGAATAAATATAAAAATTTACAAACCATAATTTCTAGCAATATAATTGTTAATATTGTTGCAATTAAATGTGTTCAAGAGTAACTAATTTGATTTTATTCTAAATAACATGCCTATGAATTCTTTTCTTAAAAGGAGAATTCAAATTCTTTAGGATTGGTATCCAATAATTATGGATTTATATGTAATCTAACATTACAACAATTCACTTACCCAAATTTGACATCATTAGCATGAATTCTAATTTAATATAATTATCACGCATATTCAATGAGACATTTCCATAAATACCTTGGTTACAAATGCTACAACCAATGAGACATTATGACAAACAATTTGCAAGCATGCAATTACAACCATTGAGGAATTTTAACAAATAGTTTGCAAGCATGCAATGTACAACCATTGAGACATTTTGTCAAACATTTTACATCCATAATCTTTTAAGGTATTTTCACAACAATTAGCTAACATGAATCTAATATTGCATAACCTCATTTTTCATTTTCTTACAATAATGCCAATATTTCTTGAATTGAACTAAACAAAAAAGTAAAACTAAAATCCATCTTCATTGATGCATTTATACAAACACTTTAGGGACACAAAAAACTTATAGACATTGGGGAAATTTCACAAATAACATGCAACCATGTAAGCTGCAACCATTGGGGATTTTTAACAAACAGTTAGAAGACATGAAATAAATTTTCATAAAAATGTCAAACTATTTGAGTATCAACCATTGAGACACTAAAAAATAGTTTTAAGAGCATTAATCATATAGTTATCCTAAATATAAATCAGTTGTTATATCATAGATGGTAAGATTATTGTAAAATCAACAATAGACGGTCCATACAAAGAAACAAAAATTCTGCAAAATCGGCCATATTGCAAAATCAGAGTCTGAAAACATGTTTTTTTGGAATCAAAGTGGTGGTTACATTTCCACATGGTACATATAGCCTATGATGTTGAGATGAATCACAATGAAATCAATCAGGGATGAGATTCTTAAAAAAAAATAAAAATGGATCCATATTATCTCATTTACAACTTTTTTCAAACACTTACTATGCAAACTTCATCTACACCTATGCATGGAGAAAGAAAACCCAAATTTATGCTAATATGATATTTTCATCAAAATTATGGCATCTCAAATTCTTTAGCCATTAAGACTTTTTTTTAGTTAGTTTGCAATAAAAATGTACAAAAAAATAACTTACATAAAATGAACTACAACTATTGCATAATTTCTTCAATCATTTAGAGTGCAAAATTCTATATACATGTAAGTTTCAGCCAACAACCCAATTCATAGTAAGAAAAAGCCATACTATCAAACATAAAATAATGAATTCATATAACATATATGACTTGCAATGGACAAAAAATCATTATAAACTAAACTTGAAAAATTTGACAACACATTCTTGTTTTAATCCTCTGCATGTACAATTTAAACTATAGCCATTCATTATTGTTTAGCTGATAAATAACTCTCTAAATATCTAATAAACATTCACAAGTAGAAATTTCCAATAAATTGAAATTTCTACAACACTTTAACTAATAATAAACTAAAATTTCAAGAATATATATATATATATATATATATATATATATATATATATATATATATATATATATATATATATATATATATATATATATATATATATAACTCCAAAAATATGAGAGTATGCTCTGAATCCTATATCCTTACCAATTTCAAATTCATTTCGAAAGCATTTGGATACTTTCCAAGTTTCTCCAACTCTTGATATTACAATGCACCCCATCCCCCCCCAAGTGAGAAGAGATGGTACACATATATAGGAGTAATAAATTATTGTCATAAAGGAGGAGTAATATGCATTCATTGAGGGAAAGTAACATATTCCATTTAGAGGAGTGTAATGCATGTCATTAAGGAGAGGTATGCAAGCTTTAGTTAAGGAGAGTGTAACATATGCATTAAAGAGAGCGTAAGAGGAATATTTTATGAAATGATTTTAATGAGTGTAAGAGGAATATGCCATTTCTTTGATGAGTGTGTAAGAGAGATTGTAATGTATCATTAAAAGAGAGATATATTTACATAGATCCATGAGAGTCATCAAGGAGGGAGGTGTGAACTGATTGAGGTTATGAAGGTGACTTGTAATTCCCTTTTAATAATAATATCATAGTCTCATAGAAGATGATAATAATAATAACAATATTGATGATTAAGTCAATATTGAACTATCAGGATTGATTAATGATAAGTTCAATGATTTTCCTTCAACTACACTTAATTACCAATTTATGCAAGGTGATTTACTATTTTTGGAAAGTCATGTTTGAGATGCTAGACATGATTTTCTATTTTTAGAAAGTCAATCTAGGATTGTTAGAAATGAGGCCTAATTAATGAAATTCATCTCTGGGATGCCCATGAGTGGTATTTTTCTTTTAGAGAATAGGGATTCCACACCCCTATTGCATGCATCTCCGTGCCTTAGTACATTAAGGATTTCACGTCCTGATATAATCCAAGGATCCAAGATTCCACACCTTGATCTTTTAAATATTCAGGACTCCAAGCCCTAATATTTTTATTATAGATCCAAGTCTCCATATTTTTATGTTTTATGGATTTAGGACTTTGTGCCATAATTTTCATGGCTTCTCATATACTCTGCTTTGAAACTCCACGCTTCACCTTAAGGTACTAATTGTGAGTTCATACCCATTTGATGGTTAGTTGGAAAGGTATTGTTCCAAGACCTACAAGCATCACAATATCATAGATCAAAGGAATAAAATGAATTTCATAATTAAATTATTCAAAATTTACCAAGAATTGTGGTTGAATTCCACAGTCATTTTGGTTTTGGAGAAATGACTTCCGCAGTCATTTATAATTTGAGCATCCTTGTTGGAAAATCACTAGGTCGCTTGCCACATCATTATTAGTACAATATTAATCATATATAATCATACAAAACATGTATCATTCATCAATCATAATTAACCATATGTTTCACATAATCATGATCATCCATGGATATATGTGTCTCAATTCTGGATCACCATCCATGTTAGACCTATGTCAAAACTAGGATACCAAAAGAGAAAACATTGATAATAAGTACTTAACCAAAGTCTGTATTAAACACACAACCATAGATATTATCATAAGAAAAAAAAAACTATGTGACCCAAACCAGGTATATAGCATATATGCAATATACATAATTCTGACATGCATAATATTATATCACTACATCAAAATCACCCTCTCTAAGTGTCACAAAACTAACCTTGCCAAGGTGGGACATTATACTTAGTCAATTTTGGCTCCTACATGAACTATCATTTCAAGCTATCTTGTGTCATCTTGTTATTTGCTCATGGTTTTCCTAAGTGTTTATAATCCTTGCAACATTCTTAAGTCTCACTTTTACTCCTAGGTAAAAGTTTATAAGTGTTATATTCTTATCTTTGGAAGTTTTTGTTCATTTTTTTTAAAGATAGAAAACACACTATATTTCTTTGATCTAGTTATTAGCTTCCTTCACTTGACATGCATATCAGACAAAATAAAGAAAGCACAATATTTTCTCCTAGAGAAACCACACTTTCTAAAGTTAGTAGTCACACAAGAACTGATGGAGGAAATTGCGCCCTTAGCAAGAGCACACTTCAATAACTCAATTGAGCACACTTCTTTTCCACAAAGGAAACACACTCCTTGTTAATAGATAATTCTCCCTCCTTTTTCTAAAAAAATGTGCTCTCATTGTTCTCAGAAAGTGTGCCCTCTTGTTTCTCATGCATGCACCCTTCGTTCTTTGTGATGAGCGCACTCTTATAAAATAGAGGCTCTCTCCAATTAACTAACTCACTCATCAATCGAGAAGTGGTGAGAATTCATTAAATTTCTTTCCATGTTAACTCTTTTATAAGTTTCCCAACTCATTATTCATTAACATCATCAGTGTTAACTCTAAGTTGAGTGCATTTTCTCACCACAAGGAGTTTTGATTCAATCTTGATCACGAGTGTGTGGATTCTTGGTAAGTTTTGCAACATGTAGATTTTGTTTGCTTTTGTCATTTTTAGTGGATATTTTTTTTATCCTTAGTGGCATTTCATTTTTTTTTTGAATACAAAGTGTTGTTTTCATCCATACTTCCTCCTACAAGAGTCATCTTACTGTCGCAAGTGGCGTTTTTGGTGACTCTTTGCATTCCATGACCTTTCACCTTCCGATTTCCGATGATGATTGCAACATAATCTATAAACACTTGCAGATCTTATATTTCAATGTTAATATGTTCTTTACTTGATTTTGACCTTCACTTAACATTTTTTATCTTTCTTTTGGTGAGAGCACACTTCCAGAAAACAAGGACTCTATGTTCATAAAAAATGCGCCAAACAAGAAAGCAACCCCTTCCCAAAGTACACAATGCACTTTCAAGCAATAGTTGGGAATCCTCGTCCACTGTCACTACACCTTACACCTTCAATGGCTCTCTCTTATTCCCTACACACTCTTATTCATTAGTGTGTACCTCTTTTTCCACTATTGTTGTGCCCTGTGCCCTGCACCCAAGCAACCTCTCTCTCTCTCTCTCCAAGAGAACACAACATAGTCTTAAGCCTCAGTAAGGTCTTGTATGCTCACTGTTTTCCTGAGATGCACCCTCTCCATTTTCATTGGCGCATTGCACACCCCTAGTGGCTAGTCAAGCCACCCTATCTTGATTTGATAGGCTTGTACTTCCAAATTTTCCAGTTTTGTCCTTAATCATTGTATTTTGAATAGTTTGCATGTGACAGTTAGGGTATTTCTCGAAACCAATTTTTTTTTTTGATGAGTGAATTTCCATTTTCAGTTTCCACAAATACATAATACATCACTCTCTCACCATGTGTCAAGACAATGCCTCCTACCACCCATCAAGATACATCAAAAGAAATTTTAGAAGTTAGTACTAAGGAGGCACTGGAAATTACTAAGGAAATTGTCCCTATCCTTTCAGACACACAATGCTTCATTGATAACTTTTTGAAGGTCTCATGGAATGACATGAAATATCCTTTCGTGCAAAATAACTTCCTAGAAGGATTGGAAGATAGGGAAGTCTACATAAATATCAATAGGTCCAGGATACATAGAGTTGCATGAAGATTCCAAATAATGCCTTGTGGAAAATATATTGAATGGATCATGTTACACATGGATAACAAGAATTTGGTCCTTATAATTGAAAGCGAGAATGAGATTTCTACTTACTTTCCACATGTCATTTATTCTTATTACAAGATGGTAAGACCAAGGGAGTATGCAAACACAAAAATTTACGAAACATGGGAAAATATCAATACCAAGGAAGTTATCTAATTCTAGTACCAAGAGCTCGCAAGATTCCACCAAAGACCAAGTGTAGTTTACTAGACCAAATATTTGAGAAATTTTTACCAGTATCTCATGGTGATGTGTTGTAGACTACATGGACAGAAGAATGCATAATACTTTGAGGAGAATTTTATTTAATTTCTAAAAATGGTTGTTTCGAGAGTAAAATTTTTCAACTGGGGTTATATCCTCTCCCACAAACTACAACTTCACATACAATAGGCCAAAGCAACATTACAAGCCAAACAAGCACTAGAGTTCTACATGTATTCTTAGCAGTTGGATGGTATTTGTTCTCATTACGAATTCACCGGGATGAAATGTAATTGGACCCCTTAGTTGTAGTTACTTGTATACTTCCACTGCATACTATTATTAGAAGTTAGTTTTTGAGGATTTTATGATAAGCTAACAGAGCATTTTTTGGCAGTTTTCTACAATATGTTCTTTGAGACAAAACCTCCCAACATGAAAGATCAATTGAAGGAAGCACTTTATGAGATTACATATTGGTTTGCTTCACTACAGGAAATATACATTATATGTTTTAGGTGTCATACAACCCCTCACCTTATGCCTAGGTATGTGACCAATAAGGTGTTTTTGCAGGAGGTAGCCTATTAGTTGAACAATGTATTATATGCACAATTTTAGAGGAGGAAGAAGGCTCCTTGGACCTGTTGTGATTTATGGATTTATATTTATGATCTTAAGACTCTTAAGGCGACCAATACTAAAATTAAAGAACTCAGGTGTCTTCACTTTGGAATGATGAGTTTTCATAGATATGATACTATAAATATTTGCAGAAAAAAAAAATTGTGACAAGATACTATACAACTGGACGTATGAACCTATCACCTTTCTAGAAGATGAAAAAATAAAGAATTTGTACAATGCACTAAGAAATAATTGGTCAGGAGATTAGGCAACTCTATCATAGGTTTCACAAGTACCGGATGTATAGATGGAGGATGTTTGATAGTAACTCACTACTAGATTGGAAACTGTATCACCCAGAAAGAGGCTAAAACATGATCTAGTGGCAGAGAGTAGTAGAAATTTCAAATTTGATCCAATGTCAAAAGGTGCAATTGAGGAAAAGCAACATAAGAAACAAAGGGAGGAGGAGAGGATAAGGAAATAAGTATAAAATTAGAAAGAATAATAAGAAAATACGAAGCAATATGACTTTCTTAGGAAAAAACATAAAGATAAAGAGGAAAGGAAAAGAATGGAGGAAAAGGAACAACATAAGCGGTTACATGAAGAAGAAATGAAGAAAAAACACAAGGAAGAATCCACCCAGATAATGGATGAAGAACATATGGACTGTGGAATGGAAGCAGAGTTGGAGGAGGAGGATGAAATTGCACCAATTTCAGATGAACCTAAGACTTAGTTAGATCCTCGTCTCACTAGTGGCCATAGCCCATTTAAAGAAATGGGAATCGTTCCTCCACCTAAAGATAAAGTTATGGATGTATCTAACTGCACCTTCAACAAAATAAATAAAAGGATTGTACATGAAAGGAGAAGGTAATTTCCCAATGATATTATTCATCTAGTATCCATATATATAGAAAATGTGATAACATATAATACCAGAATAAAACCCCGAGCAGTCATGGAAATGAATGTGGTTTTTGCGACAATAACACAAGAAAATACATAACATATTTTGAGTGATAATGCACGATTACAGAAAGAGATAGTTTCCCCAAAACAACAGGTTGATCACCTTGCCACAGAGAATCAACGGTTGTCTTCTACTAGAATTAGCACAATGGAGCTATGGTCAACTATATCTGAAGAGTTAAAGAAAACGGAAGACAACATGAAGAAACTATACAACGATATGATTCTCTTGCATGAGTTGGTGGCACCCCTAGTCCAAATTCAAAATAAATATCAAGAGATCCTGAAGATTATAAAGGTTACAAGCAAGGATGTGGATTTGATGCAGGATTGGGGCATCAAATATCCCGATTTTCCTGAAAATTTGGTCAAGAAGGACATATTAGTTTCTTAGGTGGACATAACTGGTTAATACTTCATACTCATAATTACATGCATCTTAGTGAACAAGCGACCAACACCACTACATAGTGGTTTAGAGTCCTTGTCACATAAACATAAAATACCTTCTATGGGTTCAAGTGAAGAAGAGGAAATGATTTCATCATGCAAGAGATTAAGGAGTTTATTGATGAAATCAAGCAAGAAACAGATCAAGAATGTTTGGAGATTACCAAGAACGAAATATTACTGTATGCAGTTGGGCCAACTAAAGTCCACGTGAAATTATCCTGTTTGTGGAATAACGTTCAATCAAGCTCCAAATCCATATTATCAGATGCATTAGAGGTAAATATGTGATATATTACAGAGCTACCAGTTAGATTTAAATTTATCACAATAGAGTTCATATCATGGCACTCCTAAATCACAAATTAACTCCATGTCCAAGCTACTAATTTGTCCTTTTCTCCATGAAAATTTTATCTTATTATAGATTTGTCATATATAGACACCATTTTGATGTTATTTTTCTTTTAAAAATAATAATTCCAAATGTAAAAGAGGTCCAAGAGACACATGTGGAATATGAAGAGTCACATACAAGTCCATAGGTTGTGGAAGCTCAAAGATCATTAGCATTTTTTTATAAATAAGCCCTCATAATTCAAGCAAAGGGCTTGAAATTTTAGAGATTTGGCCTTGGCTTATATAGTGGTGCATAAGGGAGAAGATCTTTATTTTGGAGAAGAAATTTGTAGCTTCATTTTCCACTATTGGAGCTAGTGTTTCATCAATGTAACAATGTACTTTTATCTTTCATTAATTATTAGAAGTTATTGGAGACACACTCTTTCATGCATGTATTGAAAATATTGTAAAACTATTCTTTAGATTATTGCAGTATATGGTGTGTTATATATTCTAAATGTAATGAACTATTTCGTTTATTTAGCTATGAATATTGTTGAATGGGTGTTGCTATGTGTTTATATGATTGCTGTTATCTTCTAAACTAATTTGCAGGTTAACCAACACATCCTCTCAAGTGTTCTCGCATGTATATTTTAGGATAGTACTAATACTTTTCTATTTGAAGCTTGTATCTTATCACTCTTGCATGGAAGATCCTTTTACACCTTACACTTGGTGTCACACAAAGATTATATAATTTCTACCCAAAAATTATGTGTATGATATATTTTGTATGTTTTGTAGCTAAGGAATTCCTTTAAAATCAGTTGCACCGGTGGTTGTACATTACATCCAAGTGGGGCTCCTTCACCAAATTCTATGAGGTCTAATTGGGAATTCACATTGGGGATACCCTCTATATGTTTGCGACATCCAACACATTCAATATCCAGGCACTAGAGGGAGGGATAGATTACAATATGAGCCCATCAAGTCTTCTTGAATCTCTTATCTTAAATGGCTACATCCAAAATCATAATCTTGAGGTGTTTTTCAAAATATTTGGAACTTTCATTTCCCTTGAAATTCTTACATAACTTGTCACATTTAAAGTTTTATGGAAAGGGTCCAACAACCATCCTTAATTATGTGGTTGAATTTTTTGAATTATAATTTTCAAGTGGATTTTATTTTGAAGATATTATTGCTCGGTTGTTCACTCTCACTTTGGATGATTGTGCCAAGCAATGGTGTTATTCTTTCCCTGTTTCTTCTATCAATTCTTAAAAAAAACTGGTTAATGAGCTTCGCCATGTCTTTGACAAGTATGATTTCAAGATGTTTGTAATAGAAGTGATCAAATTAGGATGGAATCAAATGAATCTTTAGAAAAATTACCCAATCAATTTCTTCACATTTGTTATGATTTTCCTGATGAAGATGTGGATTGGGAATATTTGGATGAGAAATTTCGGTTATAGGTTAGGATTTCAAGGAAGTATTTTCAATCATATCCGTCGAATGGTCCTGTCTAAGAAGAATCTCAACATTAGGAGGAGGAATCTACGACTCCTTTTATTACTTGTTCCCCTCCTTTTCATGTACCTTGTATTGGGGAGTATTCAAATTAGGAAATATAAGAATCAAATTAATGAATCTGATTCAACAACTATTCCTAACATTGACGAACCCATTGATGAAGAGTTACTTTTCCTATCTTATCTTTATTAAGATGATGATTCTCCCTATTCAGTCAATCATTTATCTCATATTATTGTTCATCAATATGCTAATATTGAATCATTTAATCATGTTTAACCGTTGGACACACATTATTGTGATCACCCTATTTCTATTGAATTGCGTGATGATGATTGTTTAGGTTTTATGGATGTATCTTTGTTTTCACATTAGGACTTAGATTTGCATATATTTTAATTGGAGTTAGATCTAAGCATTGAGGAATTTATTTCAGGTGTATTCTACTCCCACTCACCATACCTTATTTTAGAATATTGGTAGTGAATCAATTAATATAACATAAGGGAATGAAGGTTTTCAAGAAGATCATATGCTCGTTATCTGTAATATCCAAAAATAGGAAAAGCAGTAATATAGAACATAAAAATGGAAATATGCAGTAAATATCAATACATAAAACTTGAGCCAATCATATATCCATTGTATTAATTATAACAACAACAAATAAGTATAATTTCTTGGGGAACAGGTCCCTCAAGCTAGGCAAGAGAAGCCTCCAATGCCAAAATGTACCAAAACATGAAATGTAGTTGCTACACAAAATGCCAAAGAACTAATACAGTGCAGTCCCAATGAATGTAACTGCAATTGGAAAATATAAATGTATGGATATGATAATAAAATTCTCAAAAAGTGTTGGGAATAGGAATCTAGGCTCCCAAGAACCTTTCCACGACAAACTAGAAAAGGTTTCCGGAAATACGCAAAATACAAAAATGGTGAACTACAATCCTAGGGATGAAGAATCAATGCATCCCAATATCTAGAAAGAGGTGGCTGAACTAGTGTAGAAATGTATGGAAAATCATCCAATAGACTTTCCAAATGAAAGGATGATCCCTTCACTAGAAATCTAACTCTCCAAATGATGCACTGAACCCTCCACTACAAATGCTAAATAAAATAATGCAGTCCATGAAGGAAACTATGTTGTAGGAGATGGCAGCAGCTTGGCCTGATGCAAAATGATGAAATAATGCCCAAGGACCTCCCTTGTTGGCCTCCTGGTGGAAAGGATGCTTCTCCATTGAAAAACAAACACAGAAAATGGTCCTATCAATCCTCCATTGCCTCTGCCCTACAACACAACAAAAACCTGGAAGAAACTGTGATGTAGATGAAGAATGAAGTTGGCCTGATGTTGAAATGTGGAAATGCAGCTCAAAAACCTCTCATATGTGGGCACTCAAAGTCCCCCAAGGATGAGGGTGGGATTCCCACTCAGGAACACCCTTGTGCTAAACAACACAACGGACTCTGCTAAATAGCTGAAGCATGCAAGAAGTCATAAAATACCAAGACATAAAAAATAATCAACATTCCTTCTATGGTTTCCTTCCCCTTCCTTATATGCATTGTGAGCCTTCTCACCTTGGGTCCCACTCATTAAAGCCACTACTCTCATGGAGAAGACTTCCTCCCATTAACACTGTGTTGTCCCTCAATAACTATCCACTCCCTCCATACCAGTGTTGTTGATTTGGTCAAAATTGACCCCCTCCACATGCTTCAATATCTATTCACACATGATGGTGCTTTATCCAGCTACTAAGATGATACTCATTCACATTAGGAGTGATTTTATTCCTACTAAGGAGATTTATGGGTCTCCCTACCCTCTTATTAATCTATCTAAGTGGAAAAAGAAAAATTAATATTCCAATTAGCTGCAAGATAATTTTTGGAATATTACAGTCCTCCCCTCCATAATGTTGCTTGTCCTCAAGCAACTACAAGTATGGAAACTACAAAATATCCTCTCCTCATCCTGTAGCCTCCTCATCTAATATTATCCCCACTGAACCAAGTGCTCTCCAATCAATCTGTCTCCTCCCAAGTGTGCAAGTTAGACTTTGGTAGATAAACCAAATGGCCCTCATCATGAAGAAGTGGGAGATCCATGGGGAAAACTACATGATGTCCATTGGCCTCCTTGAGGCATGATTGATGAAAAATGTTAGGGACATCAACTCTAATGGAAACTCCAATTCCCATGCTATCATCCAAACAAAATGAGCCATCCTATGTAGCTCATAGAAGAACTCATTAATCCCCTTATTATGCAATGTATAGGGGTTGTGTGGATGAAAATGAGAGATCAAAAAGTTCAACCCACATTGTCTCTCTCTCTCCAATTATTATAGGTATGGAGTTGTTGATATTAGGCTACAATAATGTGGTCCTCAAGAAGCCAAAAGGCACCCAGACTCTCATGATCCCACTCTTTGGTTCTAGGAACCTCTCTTTCCCAATCCATCCCACATATAGTGAATATAATGTCATCACCATATGGGATCCAAAAGGAAAATAGGCTAAGTTTCATATAACATGCTGGATGGTGAAAATATTCCCTCAAGTGAGACCAACGTTGTTCTTCTCCTAGCTATCTCAAAACATGATATGTTAAGTGGCCATCCAACCACTTGCTTGCTGCCACTAGCTTCTCAAAATCATGGAAGTATGAAAGGGCATTAGGTATCAACTGAATTTGAACCAAGAAAAACAATTATTGCCCCAATTACTCTAGGAATTGGCCATTCCCATCACTGAATGTAGTCCCAAAAGGACCATGCAATCCAAAGAGAGGCTTACTCTCTTATGGATTAATGTATTGTAAATTTATGGCAACGGAATGTACATAAATGGTTAGTTGATCAATAAGAATAAATACACAATCCTTACCATATATTGTAGGCAAGTTGGTGAAGAGGTCCATAGATGAGCCTTCCCATCTCTCTATCAAAAGGGAAAGTGGTTGTAACAACCTTGCAAGGTGGTTTCTTTCCTCCTCATTCATAAAAAAAGCTACATACCTCCTGATATGCTGGAGCAAATCCTATTTGAGATCCTCCCAATAGAATATCTCCATGATGGTCTGATAAGCCCCAATGAAATATATATGCCCGGAAAGGAGTGCCTCATGTGCTGCATGTAGAATCTTATCCTTGAGCTTGGATTCTATAGTCAAGTAGATCTGATCCTGGAAATAAATGACTCCATCAACCACTCTATACCTCCCATCTGTCACTTTCCCATCAAGAACCTTACAAGTTAAGAGGTTCTTGGAATACTCCACCAATAGTTTGGACTCCAAATATGGATCTATACTCCTCAATGATAGTGATTTTGATTTATGTAATGAAGCATCTGTCACCTCATATCTCCCCTCTTTGACATGCTCAATGCCAAAGCCACATGTCGGATTAATTCTATCCCACTTTTGATGCCTTCCTTGCAGCTGCTTCTGCCCAAGACTAGATTGAGTTTTATGGAAGCCATGGCCCATCCAAAGCTTCCAAAGTTTAGTCAATGCATATAAGAGTGTTAAAAATCTCTTGTCATATGTAGAAGCCTCCATCTTGTGTGGAAGCACCTCCTATTTCTCCAAGGTTATGGAGTATCCCTTTGACACCATACTTGTGACATCACACACTCCTGAATCACCATATTCCAGCGCAAGTAGCTGAGTAAGAGATGGCAATGAAAATATCATATTATTTCTCATTCCTTCCTTGAACCAATCAGATTCTCTTTGCATTGTGTTAGCCTCTCCCAAGGCTCCTTCCTCATCTAGATCCATGGATGATGCATCAAGTTGTGAGAACTCTTTGATCATCTTCTAGTCAAGGGGCCTTCCTGGTGGAATTCCTCCATGTAATGAGACATCAAGGTCTAAAGTAGGCTGCATATTTGAGTGGACTGATTTTTCCCTGCTATCACTGCACAAATAAACCTCTTTCTTCTATGCATAAACATCTTGAAATGTATGGGTGTGTATGCTCCCAATCACTTGATGTTGGCCGTCCTTCTTATCTCCTCCTTCCATCTACAATATATCATAGTCTAACGTGTCCTTCTCCAATGTAATCAACCCATGCACACCCAATTTTATATTGGTGTCAAGAGTATTGACCACAAAGAAGTGATACATCATGGTGGCTGTCCTCAAAACTATAGTCAATGCCGGAACATACTTCCTCCTCTGATTAGTTTCAATACCTATCAATATTGACACATGTTTCTCCTGGATTTTTCCCTGGTCTTCATATGTGAGATCCTCTGGAACTTCTTGCAAAGATACAAGGGCTCCTCTATATGAAGAAATTGCTTCATCCCCATCTCCAAATGGTGGTGGATATCCTCCTACTGTTATAGCATTGTTGGCTCTTTCCATCTCCTCCTTTTCCTCCTCATCACTATTGGAGAATACCTCATCATCACTAAGAGACCCTTTTTCTTGGTCCTCTATTGATGGATGAATATTCATGTCTTCCTCTTGAGAAGAGTGCTCTTGATGAAGTGGGGCTCTTGCACTTGGAAAGGTATTTTACAAGTCTATAACCCCTTCAACAAAATTCTGGAGTGGAGTTGGTTTAGTGGATCCTACCAACTCATGCAAAGTTTCTGAATGATTGGGCTTGGCTAGCTCAACCAAAGAGGTTTCTAAATTTTTTTGATCAAATATTTTCACTAACCTCCTAGTGAAATTTTCATAAGTAGTTACATTTGCATGACTCAATGAAGAAAATTCATAAAGCCACCAATCATGAGCCTTACCTTCAAGGTGCAGTGCTGCTACCTTAATGGACTCCTTTTCTGAAACTTGATGCAGCTGAAAATATGTGTCCAACTTCCTTACCCAAGCCTTAGTTGTGCACTTGGGTGACCCATCAAATTAGGCAGACATAATCTACCCAAAGTGTGCTGCATGCACCCTTGTTTTCTATTGTGATTATTGGGTCTTCTATTTTCCTTGATCTGGAAGAAACCTTGGAAGTTTAGATGCTCTTTGAACCTCTGAGATTGAGATTTGTATTCTTGGAGATAGTCACCACGAGTCTCCTCCTTTGGTGTATCTCCTTCCTCCTCTTCTCTTGCTAATAATGTAGGCATGGTGGAGCGTTGTGGATATAATTGTGAGGTTGAATGATCACACCCATAATGTGCAATGCTGGAGCTTTCTTCATGCACAAACCCTCTTGGAGAATCTCTATATCTCTCCATCCTTATCTCTTTGATGTCTCTATTAATACCCTGCATAGTTTGAAGAAGAATCCTCAAAAAATATTTTCCCTTCATTCCTCCTGATAATGGAGTCTTGCCTTTGTCTCTCATATAAATTTTATCCTTTCTGTGAGAAGCTTATTCTTCTTCTGATGACATAGATGTGATGTCTCATAGGCTGAGCCAAGATTATGCTCTAATACCACTGTAATATCCAAAAACAGGAGAAGCAACATAGGACATAAAACTTGAAATATGCAGTAAATATCAATACATCAAACATGAGCCAATCATAGATCCATTTTATTAAGTATAACAATATCAAATAAGTAAAATGTCTTGGGGAACAAGTCCCTTAAGCTAGGCAAGAGAAGCCTCCAATGCCTAAAGTACCAAAACATGAAATGTAGCTGCTACACAAAATGTCGAAGAACTAATACAACACAGTCCTAGTGAATGTAACTGCAGCTAGAAAATATAAATGTATGGATATGATAATACAATGCTCAAAAAGTGCCGGGAATAGAGATCTAGGCTCCCAAGAACCTTTCCAAGGCAACCTAGAAAGGGTTTATGAAAATACACAAATACAAAAATGGTGAACTACAACCCTAGGGTTGAAGAATCATTGCAACTGAATATCTAGAAGGAGGTGGCTGATCTGGTGTAGAAATGCATGGGAAATCCTCCAATAGACTTTCCAAATGAAAGGTTGATCCCTTCACTGGAAATCTAACTCTCCAAATGATGCACTGAACCCTCCACTACAAATGATCAATAAAATAATGCAGTATATGAAGGAAATTGCATTGTAGGATATGGTAGTAGTTTGGCCTGATGCCAAATGATGAAATAATTCCCAAGGATCTCCCTTGCTAGCCTCTCGGTGGAAAGGCTGCCTCTCCACTGAAAAAAAAACACATAAAATGGTCCTATCAATCCTCCACTGCCTCTGAAATGCAACACAACACAACCCTGGAGGAAACTGCGGTGTAGATGAAGACTGAAGCTGGCCTGATGTCGGAATGTGTAAATACAACTCACAAACCTCTCCTGAGTGGGCACTCGAAGTCCCCCGAGGATGAGGGTGGGATTCCTGCTCGGGAACACCCTTGTGCTAAACAACACAAAAAACTCCGCTAAACAACTGAAGCATGTAAGAAGTCATAAAAGACTAATATTCAAAAATAATCAAAATTCCTTCTATGGCTGCCTTCCTCGTCCTTATATGCATTGTGAGCCTTCTCACCTTGGGTGCCACTCATTAAAGCCACTACTCTCATGGAGACTTCCTCCCATTAACACTGTGGTGTCCCTCAATAACTATCCACTCCATCCATACCAACGCTGTTGATTTGGTCAAAATTGACCCCATCCACATGCTTAAATCTCTATTCACACATGAGGGTGCTTTATCTAGCTACTAAGATGATCCTCATTCACATTAGGAGTGATTTTATTCCTACCAAGGATATTTATGGGTCTCCCTACCCTCTTATTCATCTATCTAAGTGGAAAAATCAAAATTAATATTCCAATTAGATGCAAGCTAATTTTGGAATATTAAATTATCAATGATTTTTGTGCAAACCTTATTAATCTGTCCGATGGAAATCAACCGTTCCATGAACGGGGTAACTCTAATTCAATTTCTTTTGTTAATTGAAATGATTGAAGTTGTTCAAATATAGAAGTGACCATGTGTTCAAAGTTTGAATTTCCATATTTTGAGAGTTCCAAGTCTTGTCAGGAAGTCGAGGCACGTCAGTATACACTGATGGTTATGTAAGGCTCTCGCTACCTCGATGAAACTTGTGAATTTGGTAAAATCAAGGTTTTCTCACAAAATTCCATTCTTAAAATTCTTTCATGAGATGTAGATTCATTCTTTAGGTATGTTCGGTATATTCATGTTGAATTATTTATCCCTCAAGATAGACTCTATGATCAGATGCGTAAACTCCAACTTAATTACCTTTCTACATGGGAATCTTCGATCTTGAGCTTAGAAACAAAGAAAATGCTAAATGATCATCAAACCTTCTAATTTGAAACCCCTTTCCTCTCGTCCATCATCATGTTTTATTCAGCCACTAGCACTGATGATTTCCAGTATGTATGTTATTCAGAGTTTGAATTTTATCTTTCACATGATATAGATATGTTCATAGTGAATTTATCTTTGTAAGGTTTTCAAGTTGGTTTTTTTTACGACCCTATTGTAGATTGGTTGGAACGGTACCTACATAAGTACCTAAATATGTTCAACCCAATTTTTTTATGGTTATGATTCAAAGAGGTGTTTTTGTGGTGTCTCTTATCTTCCTCCATTTAACCACCATTAGATAGAGAAATCATTAAACCCACATCACTTTGATTGCACTTCATACCTTTGTGCTTGCATGCAGATGTCTTGGTTGTCTATATTTCTCACTATAAATTATGTTTTGTTTCTTTCACTTAACGATATGTATCAACTTAATGGTTGGGAGTAGCTTCTATGGATGCATTCGAAATTCCATTTTACTCAGTCCCAATCCTCTACCTTTTCGCTTAGGTTAGGTTGCATTTAGTTGCATTGTATTGTTTTCTTTTCATTTTATTCTCATTCTTATCTTGTCTTTTTTTCCTTATTCATGATTTGTTTTCAATAATCATGCATGAAGGTTATTTTTCCAAGATTCAAGATGATGTGTCTAAACTTTGGGAAATATTTTCATTCCTATACCCAGTTTGTTAATTGAATGGTGTTCTCTTTCCAATCAGATCAAGTAGTGAAAAGAAAGGCAGAAAGTAACAATGCGCAAATCAATATCAGAGGTATAAATAATTATCTCTGAAGGAAAAAACCCTTCTTCTCTTAATAAGTCAGGATCCATCCTCCACCCTGTTATCGTTATATAATTTTAATATTGGAAAGAATAATGATATAGGACAACATCAAAACCACTTTGGAACCTAGGATCTAGCCCTCCTAGACTCAGAGAAGGATATCTCTTTAGATTTATCTTTGTTTTACAAATTTGATTTTAGGCTAGTTATAATAATTGTAAGGGTTGATTTTTGATTGATTTTTTGGTTGGATTATAATATCTGCTTAATCTAATTCGATTGGGCTATGGAGTCAGAACATGCTAGGTTGTTGCATCGAATTTTCAAGAGCATTTGCAAGGAAACCTAACTACACTTACTGGATATTTAAAAAATAATGAATCATGAGATGAAAGACAAAGTGAATTCAGTAGTGGTTAAAAAGAAATTAAGTATTTTCTAACCAGACTTCAGAGGAAAAACATTTATATTGTAAACATGGCCATAATTAAGGTGCTCTAGCAACAAATCTTGTTCTTCATATTTCTGTTTTACAATTAGAATTAAATGATGCATCGAGAGAAATAAAAGTGGAAAACATCAAACGTAGTAAAAAAATAACATCACCAGATTAATATAGCTCATGAATCTTGCAAAATGTCTTTTATTATTGATACTCCAACTCCAAAATACAGTGCTCCTATAGAAATTTTTTTACAATCTAGGGTCTTGTTGGAAATACTGAGAGGGGGGTGAATCAGTATTCCTTTCAATTAGAGCATTAGTTAATCTTCAATTATTATCAGTGTTTGTAAAATGATAACAAAAAACAAAAGGAACACAAATGCACACAGTTTTTAAGGTGGAAATCCATTTCGGGACAAAAACCACCTAATTCTTTCCTAATAATCACTTTAAATATTCAACTCCAATTGAAAATAAAGCTCCAAATTCCTAGAATCTAGAAAAGCATTCTTCTCCAGCTCCCACTAGATGGATGCCCCAATGCCCAAGGTTCTTTAGTAGTCAACTGAATGGATGCCTCAATACCCAATGAGCTACAACTCACCCTAGCACCACCCTACCACCCTTTAGAAGAATAAAAGAAGAATGGACTCCTGTACTAGGGAAAATGGTCCACTTTACAATGATATAGAATGATGTAGAAGAAGAAGATACACTAGACCATAACCCCAACTTTGACACAACCACCTAATGATGATCCTAGAACTCCCAACACTGCCTCTTTAACTCTTGGCAGATAGACACTAGTACAATTTTTACAATAATGTATTTACAATGACTTAGTACAATGATACCTTTACAATGATTGTATGCAGTGATGCCCACTTGAAGACTTCATGTGATGAACTTTTTGTTGCTGTTATGCACCTTTGTTGCTTCTCTTTTCATGCTACCCTCTGTTGTACCTTGCTTTGCTTTGCTGCCCTAGAAATTTTGGTCCTTTGCAGCCCTTGACAACACATGATCTAGCTTTTTCTTACCTTCTAGGAAATCGATATTGAATCTGGTGTATCTCTATTATTTAAGATCCCAAATATCTGATTTTTGGTCCTGTAGTAGTCCTCTGAATCTTATTTCCAATGCCATAGGTCTGACCCAATTTTGATTCTTCAAGAGAGATTTATACCCAATCTCTCACAATGCCCTAATTATGGACTGTTTCAGCAGAGCGAACTTGTACGGCGTGCCACGTGTCGCTGTTTCTTCATTCGGCTTTGAAATTGATAGAGAGAAAACAAAATTATGTGCAATATTTGCCACTTTTTATGAAATTCCAATCTGATACTCAGAGAGAGAGAGAGTTATGACGATTTTCCCAAGGTCACTTCTTTGAGATGAATTTCAGGAGCCTGCACAAATACTGACTTCCACAGATAAAAGATCTGAAAATATTGCGTACCTTGATCTAAATTTTTCACAGAAGCTTCCTCAAGGTTTTGGCTTCACTTCATAAAAATATCAGCTTCTGAAGCATCGTAGAAAAAAAGTTAGAGCGAAAATTCCACGATGACTTGTTTTAGATAGCGAAATCCCTTCCATGAGGAGGATATGAGGATCACAATTTATATAAATGCTTAGGTTGAGAGGGGCTTCAACAAGTGAACATGGGAGGGATTTTAGGAGCTTAAAAGTATTAATTATGAATTTTCAATGACCCATGCCACAACCCCATGGCGTTTTAGCCCACTAACTGGGGGTACAAACTTCAAACATGAATATCTCTCAAACCGTGAAGAATTACATGGCGTGCCATATATCAACGGAAACATCTCGATAAGTAGAAACCATAAAAATAATTATTGACCCAGACTATATTAATTTGGTAGGTCAAAATTCACATGCAATATTGGGTTAGCCCTTGGTGCTGCTTGGGTTGACATCAATGACAACTGCTAATCAACAGGTCCAACCCCTGATATTGAGAAGGAATGTAGTATTTAACTAATTCTACAGTGATTTCTGTATCTACATGTAAAATCTATTATTAATTACAATAATAATTAAAATTTGACTAGTGTGACCACGAAGTGGACACGATGGAATAAATTTGAAATCTGGCCCTATCCTCTAAAAGGTCGTTGCTGCTTAATTTTATCTGGTATGTGGTGGCAGATTTAGATGATCTGATTCTGATTTGCTGAGTTGGCTGATACGCTGGCTATGATGACTTGCTGGTGTGCTGGCTTTCATCCTTCTTGGTAGTCACACAAATTTTCCCACTGCTGTTCATTCGAGATCTTGATCCTAATCAATTTTATGTGTATCTCATCTGTCTCAGTGAATTTCACAAAAGTTGGCCTTAATAAAAAATGTGTTTGATTTCATGCTATATGAATAAATCATTATCCATGGCTTCAAGGAAAACTCTTCTAGTTCTTGATCCTTTAATCCTTGCAAATTTATTTGTGTCCTTGGCAATATCTTTCAACTTCTTCACATAATATTTGCTGTGCATAAGATTATCATTGATTACAAATAGTGATGGTAACCCTATTTTTGTCAGTGGCTCGATTCTGTTGAAGAATCTACTGACACCAACTTCTAAATTGTGGCAATTTTTCTCTAATTGTGTGACCAAGATTTCCTTATTAAGCACCTTCTTGACTTCTAGGATTGTTGCTCTTCTGTCCTTCACTCCAAGTGCCTCTAATTCAAACCTGTTCTTGGAATTAAAGAATATGATAATATTATTTTCTATCTCAGGCATCCCTGGAAGCTCCTTGGTTGATTTCTCTATAGCATCATTTACTTGTTTAATTAGATCTTTCTTTTCAAATAAGATTTGAATAGAAGGCCATATTTCATTCATGGAATCTATTATGCTGGTCCAAATGATCTCCTTTGCTTGGCCAATGGTCTGACCAATGGAAGCTTCACTTTCTACCTTTATCAATATTTTAAGCTGATTTTGGGCTCTATGTATTTCCATTTCATGGGCATTGTCAGACCTTGTCTTCAGATCCTTTAAGGTATTGATTTTTGCTTCTAGTTTTTTGATCTCTTATGATTGTATAGTCATATTCTCCATGGCTTTGGCCAACTGTTCTACACCACCTGATGTGCTTGTAGTTTCTAGAGTAGCTGTAGGGATGATTGCAATAGGAATGAAATCTAAAGGAACAATGGCCATTTCTGTTTCTTTTCTTTTTCCTTGACCAGTTTCTCCATCTCTTTTTCCATTTTCTTCAGCTGTGATAACTACTCCATTATCAGCTTCATCATCTATGCTTTTTGTGCTTCATTATCCTCTATGTATTTTGTGAGAGGGTATTTAGTAGTTGACATTTTAAATTCATTTCTCAGGGCTGCTATGTCAACGTTCTTCTTCTTTAGGACCTCTTCCACTGGTTCTACATCTATTGGATCATATCCAATCTTCAAAACTAAATCCTCCAGGGATTTGATTCTAGTATCCTTGGCAAGAGAAGAAAACTTCTCCATTTTGAGCTAAGATTGAATGTTAGCAAGTGATACCTACAACTTAGACAGGCTCATTGTAGTGCTTGTCAGTGTGGAGGAAATCATCTCTCCAATCTGCTTGTGCATATTTATCTAGTCTATTGGATGGATGTCCTTAACATTGAATTTAAAAGAAGTATGCTTGACATCTGCAGGTGATTTAGGCTGGGAAATTTGGGCTTCTAAGAAATCCGTTCTCATCTTTCCTTTCTCTGAGTCAAAGGCTGATAAAAGCCTACTTTGTGAACTGTCGGTCTGCTTCCAAAACTGGTTGTAGGTGCTGGTTTTCAATATCTCGTTCTTCCTTTTAATTTCATTAAAGGTGTCATAAAAATTTTCCTCCCTTTCCCCTGTAGCAGCAGTAGATGTAGGTGTTTGTAGATTTTGTCGTTAAAATGGAATTTTGGCTGAAGATGTGGAAAATATAGTTTGACCACCTGGTCGAGATGAAATAGGAGAATACCTGATCTATGTCCATATGGATTCTTGATCTCTTTCTATACTTCATTTTTAATTCTCTGCTAGATGTACTAGTCTCCATAGTAGATTGATCATCTCTTGGCCTCTTTCCTATTTCCTCTTTCTCTTGTTCTTTTCCTCTGTCTTCCTTGTCTTCTGTAGTTTGATTTTCTTGTGGAGTAGGAGTTTGTATGCTTGAGGTTGAAATCACCTCTTCTTTAGCTTCCTACAATGTATTTGCTGCCCACTCTGTTTGGTTCATGGACCGCTCAATTTCAGGCCTATGGGTGTGGATATATGGAGTTTATTTATTCTCCACCCTTTTCTTGGAGATGATTCCCAATGGGTCATAAGACCAAGTGAAACTATGATTAAATTTAATCTCCCTCAACATTCTGTCAGCCTCCTCTCCTGTTACTCTACTATTGTAAATGAAAGGACCAATTTGGGACTTGATCCTAAATTGAGACTTCTTTTTGGAAGATAAAAAGTGTACCTCATCTGCATTGATCATCTACCTGATGTACTCCAGGAAAAATATCCTCATGGGGAGGGACTTTGGTAGTTTGTAAGGGGCTAAATCAAACCCATAAATTCTTAGCTCTGTGTAGTTATGGTACAAGTACCAGTCTCCAGTTCTTACTTGGTCTGATAGCTACATGATCTTCATAATTTATTCATTAATCCTTGGTGCTACTGTTCTCTTGAGGATGCTTATTGATGGATACGCAAATGCTTCAAAAAATATTTTTTAGGTTTATTCCTTCTGTTCCTTCATGTAATATTCCTAAATTAGCAGTGAGCTAGTTGGAATATTAAATTTCTTTTGCTGCTTTGTTTTATGAAAAAGAGGACAATGGAGGTCCATAATTCTCCTTAATAATGAATAAATCAATGCCAATGTGAAAAGGATATATCTTGGGAGCTTAATTGAGCACCCTTAGGTGTGAAAAGGGGATGGAACACCTTGACTGGGTCAACTTTGACCAAATCAACAACGTTGTCATGGAGGAGTGGTCATCAATGAGAGAAAACAAAGTTTTAGATGGAGATGATTTGCATGAAGTAGTGCTATTATTGGATGGGGCTTAGGGCTTGGAAGCTCATATATTATTTAAGGAAGAGGATGGCAACAATATGTGGGTCATCAATGAGAGACAACATAGTTTTAGATGGAGATGATTTGCATGGAAGTAGTGCTATTATTTGATGGGGCTTAGGGTTTGCAAGATCATATCTTATTTAAGGAAGAGGATGGCAGCCATATGTGAGGATGTTGATGTATATGATATTTTTGAATATATGGTCTGTTTAGACATATGTCTTTCTCTTGTTTTTTAGTTGAGATTGAGTGTTGTTTAGCACTAGGTGTTCCTGATTGGGAATCCAACCTCTTCCATTGAGAAGCTCTTGGAGGAGTCTTGTACTACATTTTCCACTATGAGGCTTAAGGCAAAGCTTCATCTTTCATTTACAGCATAGATCTTGTTGAGGGTTAAGTTGTTTTGCAGGTTGCAGCAGTGGAGACTAGATAGGGGTCATTTCATTGCTTATTTTCAGTGGAGAAGGCTTCCTTCCCATTGGGAGGACAGTAACGAAGGCCCTTGTGCATATTTTAAGATCTTGGCATCAGGCCAACCATTTATTTATCCCTATAGCGCAGTTTACTTATAGCTCTAGGTTATTTCTATAGGAGGAGTTGTAGGGTGGTTTGGCACACCATTTGGAGAGTTGGTTTTCTAGTGAAAGGGATCTGCATTTCATTTAGAGGATCTATTGGAGGAGGCTATTATATTGTGCATATTAGATCAAACACACTTTCCAGGTCTTTATTTTTCAGTGGATCTTCGGTCCTAGGGCCTAGATCCCCATATTGTATATTGCATTTTGCTGAAAACCCTTAAGGGGTTGTTCAAAGGAGGTTGTATAGTCCTCAGATCTATAGTAGATCTATATTTTTAGGCACATATCAGCCTTAGATTTGACATATAACCATTTTCTGTAGTAGTGCCTTTAAAACAATGCTGTAACAGTCTTCCAGTCTTTATATATAGTAGCAACACCTCTTTTTGAGGGATTTTGTCCATTGGAGGCTTGTTATTTCTTGTTGTACATATTGTGGTCCATTATTTATGCATATTTTTCTACTGTTATAACATATGAAAGGTCTCCATATTGGCCTCCTACTTTCGTGTAATTTTTTCATTTCTATTTCCATGGTTTTTCATTATATTCATGCTTTTCCCATTTGGGAATATTCCACTGGTATCATAGCATAATATTGGCACAACCTGTGCATCTTGAAAAGCCAATATGTCATCTAAAGAAGGATATCCTCTTATTGATATAGAGAAGGGTATCAAAGAAGAAGACACCAATAGTTTGATTATACAAATGACAAAGAAGATAAGGTAAAACCCCTTTATTAGGAGAAATTAAAAGGAAGGAGTTCTCAAGACTTATTTTCCAAAATATTGAGGGCATTAACAAAGAAATCATAGAAATGAGGATGGAGAGATGTAGAAATTCTCAAAAAGATATTGTGAATAGAGAAATCTCCATATTTTCATATTATGGGTGTGGGCATTCAGCCACACAATCAGATCTACAACGCTCTACCATGCCTATGTACAGAGAGATGGAGGAAGGAGATATGCCAAAAGGGGAGACTCTTGGTGACTATCTTCAAGAATATGAATCTCAATCACAAAGTTTTAGAGATCATCTAAACTTCCAAAAGTTTTTCAATATCAAGGAGAATAGAAGGCCTAGCAACCATGATAGAAGAAAAAGGTGCAAGCAACATGATTTGGGTAGATTCTTTCTATATACTTTTGATGGGTCACCTAGATGCACAACTAGGGCTTGGGTGAAGGAGATAAACATCTATTTTCATAAAAACCAAGTTTTAGAAGATGAAGCTACGAGAGTAGCAACACTGCATCTTGAAGGTAAGGCTTATGCCTAGTGGTTTTATGCAACTTCTTCCTTGAATCATGTAAATGTATCTACTTATGCAAAGTTCACTAGGAGGTTATTGAGAAGATTTGATGCAAAACATTTTGAAACATCCTTGGTTGAGCTAGCCAAGCCTAAACAAACAAAACCTTTGCATGAGTTGGAATGATCTATAAACCCAATTCCATTCCAGAATGCCATTGATGGGGTTAAAAAATTGCAGAATACCTTGCTAGAGGTAAGATCCCCACTTCAGAAAGAGCTCTCTTCTCAAAAGGAAGAAATGGATATCTCTTTTTCAAAAGATGAACTAAACAAAGAGCCTCTTAATGATGATGAGGAAACCTCCATTCATAATGAAGGGGAAGAGAAGGTAAGAGGTAACAACGATGTCACATCAGGAGAAGATCTAGTACCTCATAGAGAGGAAGATGGAGAAATTTCTCCAATGAGAGGAATTCTTGTACCCTTGCAAGAAATTCCAAAGAATCTCACATATGAAGATCAAGGCATAGTCCATGGGCAGCATGTGCCATCATTGATAGATTGTAAGACCTTGAAGATGAAAGAAGAGGATAGGGAGGAGGACCAACATCATATGATTAGAAGCACACAAACCTATCTATTTCAGAAGGTTGATGCACATAAGAGGCATACTGATTTACGTAATGGAAGAAAGGACCTAACAATCTCATCTATTATGCATATGAGATTGGCTCATGAGACATCATTGTGTTGTGGAAAACCACATGGGAGGCCACCTGATCTAGATTTGGTGAGACATGCCTCACATCATGATGCACCATTCATAGATACAAGAGGAGTGGGATCATTAAGAGGCCATGATACAACGCTGAGAGTCTTGGGTAGACTCAAGGAGGAGGGGGACATTCTCCCAGCATCATCATTACCCACTCTCATTTCAGATTCTGCGCTGTGGGAGGAGAAGCATGGGAAGGATAGCAACCTTCCAACACATACCTTTGGCATGGGAGATTTCAAAGAGAAGGGTAGTAATATGAAATATGTTCTTTATGATCAATCATCAGCATTGTCACTATGAAGGATAAATCCATATTGGAAATCCCAATTGTTGGTGGATTATTCAAAGGATCTTTTCACATGTATGATACTTGATGACCAGCTACATGAAGAGGGATATTAAATCCAAGATGAATTCATCTATTATCATGGTATGATATTCTTATCTAAAGCCTCCAAGATCAAGAAGAAGTTGCTACAAAGAGCACATGAAGAATTCCTTTTCAGCTATACTTATTCCATGAAAGCCTACAACACTGTCATGGAGAGCTACACTTGGGAAGGCTTTGGAGAGGAACTATATCAGAATTTTCAAATATGCATGAACCATGTGGAGATGGGAGAGATACATAAATCAATGGAGGATTTATCACAACCACCTCTTTCCTCTTTTGGAATGACAGGGGATATATCGATGGACCACTCCATTTGTATGAGCAGAAATTTTGGTGAGGAACATGCTTATGTACATAATGTTTTATTTGATGATTACTTGCATTCCTTTACCATGTATATGTAGGCCATTTATCCAAGGAAGAGAATTATTCCATATAAACTTCATGGCCAACTTTGGGCCACAAACATTTCTGAACATGGCCACTCCCTTGGAGGATATAGGGAGATGTTGTATCACTGTGGGTACACTCCAAAGGCACCAAACATTTCTCACATTTTTAGCCATTATGAGAAGACTTGGGTAGCAAGTAAATGTGGGGAAACCACTTACCATATCATTATTTGATTCAACCAGGAGATATATTGCGTTGGTTCCCCATGTGGGACTATGATCCACCTCCATTTTTTCATATGGATGTTTATATGTACTTGGCTATGATCCCATATATTGATGATGTACTTATTAGTTTTATGGGAAGGATTGGAGGGAGGATGGAAGGATTGGATGTGCCCTTTGGGAGAGGGATTCTCCATGATTCCTATGTTTCATATTTCTGGGAGAACATTGGACTATCCATGATTTCTACATTGGGTCTCTTGTTTCCTTATGGGATGAGCCATTTGGGTAACTTGAGCACTTGGGAGGTGCCTCTCATTTGTAGATGGGAGGAGTTTTTTTATGAATTACCACTCAGGAGGGTGATTCATTTTATATCAATGATAGCTTGGAGATTGGAGCTCCATATGGGAATAGAGGTTACCCATATTTTCAGTTTTGTCCTTTCAATTTCTTGGGGACAAGCAACACTTGGGAGGGGAGGATTGTAATATTCCTAAATTAGCCATGAGCTAGTTGGAATATTAAATTTTGTTTTTCTTATTTGTTTCATGAATAAGAGGACAATGGAGGTCCATAATTATCCTTAATAATGAATAAATCAATGCAAATGTGAAAAGGATATATCTTGGCAACTTAATTGAGCACCCTTAGGTGTGAAAAGGGGCTAGAACACCTTGACTGGGTCAAATTTGACCAAATCAACAGTGCTGACATGAAGAAGTGGTCATCAATGAGGGACATCATAGTTTTAGATGGAGATGCTTTGCATGGAAGTAGTGTTATAATTGGATGGGGCTTAGGGTTTGCAAGCTCATATCTTATTTAAGGAAGAGGATGACAGCTATATGTGAGGATATTGATATATATGATATTTCTGAATATATGGTTTGTTTAGACATATATCTTTCTCTTGCTGTTTAGCTGAGATTGAGTGATGTTTAGCACTGGGTGTTCTTGATTAGGAATTCAACCTCTTCCATTGAGAATCTCTTGGAGGAGACTTGTACTACATTGTCCACTATCAGGCTTAAGGCCAAGCTTCATATTTCATTTACAGTGCAGATCCTGTTGAGGGTTAAGTTGTTTTGCAGGTTGTAGCAGTGGAGACTAGATCTGGGTCATTTGATTGCTTATTTTTAGTGGAAAAGGCTTCCTTTCCATTGGGAGGAAAATAAGTAAGTCCCTTGTGCATATTTTCAGATCTTGGCATCAGGCCAACCATTTATTTATCCCTACAGTGCAGTTTACTTCCAGATATGTGTTATTTCTGTAGGAGGAGTTGCAGGGTGGTTTGGCACACCATTTGGAGAGCTGGTTGTTTAGTGAAAGGGATATTCATTTCATTTAGAGGATCTATTGGAGGAGGCTATTACATTGTGCATATGAGTTTAGATACACTTTCCAGATCTATATTTTGCAGTGGATCTTCAACACTAGGGCCTAGATCCCCATCTTGTATATGGTGTTTTGCTGAAAACCCTTAAGGGGTTCTTCAAACGAGGTTGTATAGTCCTCAAATCTATAGTAGATCTATCTTTTGATGCACATATCAACCTTAGATCTGATGTACAACCATTTTTTGTAGTAGTGCCTTTAAAACAACACTGTAGCAGTCTACCCGTCTTTATATATAGTAGCATCACCTCGTTTTGAGGGATTTTGTCCATTGGAGGCTTGTTATTTCTTATTTTACATCTTATGGCCCATTATTTATGCATATTTTGTTGCTGTTATAAAATATGAAAGGTCTCCATATTGGCCTCATACTTTCATGTAATGTTTTCACTGCTATTTCCATGGTTTTTCACTATATTCCTACTTTTCCCATTTGGGAATATTACACTTCATTAGCATGGTTGTCCAAAATATTACTGATTGAGGTTAGGAGTCTTCATTAACTTTCCTCATTGTAAATTGAAACCTGATGGCCTGAAAATATACAAACATGTAAAATAAGATTTAAGTGTATTTAAACACTTCCTCTCTGTGAAATTTAACAAACTGGTCATGGATAACATCAAATAATAATTGAATGAATTTAAAAATGATGGAAGGCTTGGACTCTGATGAAAGTGTGGATATAAAACCTATAATTTATTCATCTATCCACTGATTTGAATGATACCATAACAAGTGTGAAAGGACAGTGACAATGTGCTGGGTCCTATCAGGGAAAGTAGAGGAAATATATGGAGGATCATTTTTGGACGATGGAGTGTTTGTAGCCATAAATGACTCCAATGTTTTGGCTCCAATGGAAAAATCCATTTTTTAGTATAGTTATCTGAGGAATTCATAGGAAAATGGTATAATTTATTCAACAACAGGGGCTTGCATCATTTGTATTATGGAATGGGCATTGATGGTAAAGAGAAATTCTCTTATGGGGGCTACAATATATCTCTAGTTTATATCATAACAGGCATGATATTTTCTAAAAAACTCAGGGTAACTATGGGTTTTTGGGAATACATAATAGGTTAATTTGGTCTCCCATAGCCCTATATCATCGACCTCATTGATCAGCTTGTCCTCCAACCAGAAGTATACATGAAAAAGGTCAAACTCTGAATTCGTCTCATGTATTTTGAAGTCCTAGTCAGCCAGGGCCACATGATCCAGGTCCACCTGAGGGTAAACCATTGGATTAAATGGCTGCTACTCCTTCTTTGGAGGCATTTTTTTCACCGGAAAGAAACAAATTGAAAATGTACATAAGGGGATTAAAATAAGGGGGAATAAAGAAAGGGAGCTTCTACTGATCAGTATGGGAAATGGGGAGAAAAATGGGATTAAGAAGGACTCTGGTTGATCTGCAGACAGTTTGGAATATTTTTCTACGCCTTTTGTTTTCTTTGTGAGTCCTTGAATTTGATCACCTGTAACCACAAAGCGCATGAAAACAAAATAAACTTTGATCAGTTGATGAGGAATGATATTGTAGGGTGACTAGGTTACTTTTGACATGGTGCAGGCCCATTGGGTATTGATCTAAGCCTTTAAATTTTTAACAGGATTTAGGTGGGAGTGTAGGTGATTGGTTGGAGGTGACAAGAGTGGTTGTTGTGGCGCAACGGTAATGGTGGGGATGCACTGGTTAATAGCGTGGTTTAGCAATGGAGGAAAACACATTTTCGCAGGGGGTGTAGGCCAATAAGAGGAATGGAGAGGGAGGTGTGAAATGATCAGCACCCAACACGTAGCAGATGGGACGATTAAAAAAACCACCCATTTTGGACCCCCTCTCCCCCCCTTTGAAGTTAACGTTCAGAGGATGAAGGGGGGCTAGAAACGATTATGGGCCATCTGATGAGATGGAGGGGGCAGAGATGAGATAGAAGGTGAGACTATTTTAATATTTATGGGATAGATGAGTGGAGGGTGGGGTTGGTGAATTAAATCAAGAGTGGGGGGATAGTTTCGAGACTTAGGAGTTTTGGGGTATGACATGAAATATGTAAAATGTCTTTCATAAAACACTAATTCCCGAACCTTAGAAAAAAAACACCTATTTTTTATTTTTTTTCCTTTTAAACCAAGAAATACATGAAATCCTTTGAATGAACTTTGGAATAAATTTCATGTTATTTCAGCTTTATTTTTATTCTTTCACTCCTACTTACCCATTTCACTATTCTAACATTTTTCATTATTTTGTAGGATGCATTTAGGCTTGCAGACCCAAATCACTTTTTTTTTATAAAAATCTAACCCACATCTATCCCTTATCCATTCCACTGACTCAGTTAAACTGTTGAGTCAATTTTATTTCTACCAAACTACTGATCTGCTAAGATTAAACTATTTGGAAAGTCCATATTTTATAATCTATCCAACATAAATTTAATATTATTATTTTTTGGGGTTTTTATTTCATTTTCTTCTCCTTTTTCATTTTCAATATACCCCCTTTTGTTTTCTTTTTTTTCATATTTTTTGGAAATCATTTGAATATTGAAAATCATACTCAATATGAAATTACAACATATGAAATACTCAATCACCTTGAGATCCTATAATTTATAGGACGCTAACAGTTGCTCCAGTTGGGGATGGTACTTCTCCAAGTGAAGTGTCAACAACCTAGGACCAATAGCCTTGAGTGCTCTATTTTCTGCAAAATATCCATATGATTTTTTTTTCTATTTTATGACAACTCATCAATATAGGCTTAGGGCATTCTCCACAGGCTCCAACCATTGTTAATGAATTATTCAAATCACAAACTGTAAAATTGTGGTTTTTACAATGATGAAATACCAACCTGTATTCTTAAGAGAAATAATGTTTCAACATCCTGCCATTGACATGAACTCCATGTATCTCTATTACATCCAAATATTTAAGGAAATATGCATTGTTTCCTCTGAAAGCATCAATGATGTATGGCCCTTACCAAATATTGTCAAATTTTCCATGTTTACCTTTGTCTTCTCTTCTGGAATCCCATTTCAAAACTTTGTCTCCTAGATTAAAATCACCAGCCTTTGTTCTTTTATCAAAAATCTTCTTGATATTATCTTGAATCACTTGAATTTTGTTATAAACTTTCTCTCTGGACTGTTGCAACTGAATAGTTTGCTTGATTATTCTCTATATATCATTTGGTTTTGCTTGAATTTCTTGAATGATCTTCATGATTGGAACTCCTAAAGAGGAAGGAAAAAATACATCCATTAAATAGACCAATTAGTATGGAGACATGGCAATTGAATTTTTGGTAGTAAGTCTATCAGCCCAAAGTGCATTGACCAACATGTTGTGCCATGATTTCTTGTTACCTGTCAAGATATTTTTGATGATAGTCACCAAAATTTTGTTTGAAGATTCAGCCAATCCATTACCCTGAGGGTAATAGGCTATTAAATGCCCAAAATTTATATGCTACCTATGAAAAAAATCAACCATTTTATTGGACTTGAAAGATGCAACATTATCAGTGATGATTTTTCCAGGACAACCAAATCTAGAAAGGATATTAGTTTCAAGGAATTTTATAATGACAAAGTCAGTAGCATTTCTTTGGCTTGAAGGGTCCTAACCCAGGTTCGAAGGTTAAGGTTTGCCAACAAACCCCTATACTACTGGCCCTTCTAAAAATGGCCTAATTTCGCAGGCCAAGGTCTCACCCGAAGTAGCATGAGAGGGTGCTGGAACTAGGTTTCTGCACCTTGGGAGAGAGTAGGTAATTAAGGAAGATCGGCGTTGCCACTATCAGGTTCACACGGATTGAGTCTATTCATAGGCTTCTAATAGTATAATAATCATGTAACCATAACAAATCTACTATCATTAACATATCAGATCATTCCATTCACATCCACATGCGCATCAACAGTTACCATCACAGAACATTATAATCGCAGCTAATTCTTAGATCACAGATACATTCACAGCTTAAATAAATATCACAGATGCACTTCAGTAATAAACACGATCAATATAGATATCATAAATACACTTTAAATATATTCCACATTCATTAGTATCCAAAAACCCAATTACAACCCAAAACATAGCCCACGCACACAGCCAAGAGGGCTTCACATAGCAGGACTAAGGATCTCCACGCACACAGCCAACAGGAATTCTTACCCAAAACAACCCAAAATAGATCTCAACAATTCGCACATAGCATCAATCTTTCTTCTCCATTACCTAATAGACCCAAATATCTATCTATTTATATCATCGTATCCTTTGCTACCCTATGTCCCGCAAACCGTGGTTTGTACCCTTTAATCCATAACAAAACATTAGGGGATTTGACCTGCCCCAAAACCCCTACGCAAGACCAACTATTACAAAATTATATAAAAAACACAACTTAGGGAGCCCCGTTCCAACAGGCCCCCAACACAATCTTGTGATTCATCCCAAGTCACAGCGGCCGTGGGGTTTGCATCTTTGCCTAAAGCTTCTAAATTGCATCAACCAAAGGGGGCAACACTCCTTCGCTCTTGCAATAGCATTTTGTGCAATATCCACCAACTTCTGCAAAGTTGGACCTTCTGTAGCAGCGGTGAAACTTTCCAATGTCTTGTTCAGTTGTTTTATTGAAACATCCAATTCCTGAGATAGATTGAGGTCTTCATCAACCCATGGCTTGAGGTGGTCACTGAGAACCTTATTTTTGGGGCGAAGATCTTTGATGTCATCTCTAAGTGTGTGGCTGGTACGCAGTCGTGCTAGGCGTTGAGCTGGAGTCAAAGTGGATGTAGTAGCTTCGTGTTGTTCAAATTATTCCTCCTTCTGGTGCAGCTCTTGAGTAAATTTACACAGAAGAGGATCCCACTCCACCTTAGACCATAGTTGCATAGTCATTTCCAAAAATTTGGTGCCCTGAGTGATCTGAGTTGTAATGAAATTGGTGGCCTCTATGACCAGCACAGCTCACTGGGCTCTTACCTTAGGTGGAGTTTCTGATTGCAATTTGGCTTGCAAGGTAGCAATCTATTGCTCCATCTCTGTCTTGACAGTTTGAATCTCGATCCTAGAAGCCTTTAGGGTTGCAACAAGCCCCTTAATCTTGGCCTGGGGGTAGAAAAAACCAGGATATCCTCATTTACAATTGCGCATAGCCTACTGATTAGGCGTTCCAACTCGGTCTACTGCGTGGTAGCAAGAGTGCATGTGGCTTGTGCCTCAGACACTTTGGCAGTTTTTTCCACGATCGCCTGCTCAGTTGTACTGAGATGCTGATGCACCTGGAAATCTCTGTGATGGATCTCCTTGAAGAGGGATGTGTGAAGGACTTGCAGTGGTTCATGCGGAAGCCGAGCCAAATCCAATTACACCTCCGCGCAGGCCTGGAATTGCGCACATAAGGAAGGCAGGCTCAAGGCAAATGCTATGCATGGCATGGGGAAGAGGTGGCTTTTAGTTGTGACTATAATTTCACTACTGGTTGCTGGGGGTGGCCTTGTCTAAATCATGCTTGTCTGCAGGGTGTCGGTTTTGAGCTATAGAGCTCGGAGCTCAAATTGGAGTGTAGTGACCGTGGCCTTTTGTTGCTCTTCCAGTGCTATCCATTTATCTTCTGAGGGGAGGGTGACTGTGCCTGCAATCTAATCCAGGTCTTCCTCTGTCAAGGTAACTTTAGTTTCCCTACTAGGCCTTGTAGCCCGTCATTTCTTTCGTTGGCCTTTGAAAGGTTTGATAGTCTTTTTTGTACCACGTGGGGAGTCAACACCCTATGCATCCAGACCTTCTGTGTCCAGATCCTACTACGTTTCCAACTCCACACCCTTCTCAGCGTCCTTGCCATGACCTTCTGACTTTTCGATGTATCAGGCGGGGTGGTTTTCGGGGAGGTGATCATACCTGCAGTTTCAGCTGTACCTAATTTTAAGCCCAATCTCCAGTGTGGTGGCCAAGTGGCAATGAATCGATCCATTTCCTCATCAGAAACCATGTATGGTATTGATACCCACGCTGGATCCTTACGGCCCCAGATCTACACATTGTGCATCATGACTTGGAACGTTGCGATGCTCTTATACTTGTCATAGATTTCTGGTGACAAGTGTGGTTGAGAGTGGATTGCTACTACGAGACCACTCTGAAATAGAACCCAAAATAATTTATTATCCTCAATGCGTTGCTCGTCCTTTGAATCCCACAAATTCGTGTATCACACCCCCTCGTACATATCTGGCTCAAGCTCAGGGAGGACCGAGTCTTCAGGGGCTTCCCATGCAACCAACATGATGAGGAGCAGCAACTAGGAGTAGCAGAATGCTCTTCCATGATCCCGGGCTTCACATACATTCTCCAAAAAGTCAGTGCAAAGGAACTGGGATGAGTTGAAGTAGACCCCCTTTTCGCAGTGACCAGCCAACTGAATGACATAAATGGGGATGGTTGCAACCTGGCACTTGTGCATCATTTTACATGCTAGCAACAAGGTACCCATGCGTGCTCTGGGGTCGCTGATGGCGTTGATTATGAACCCCCTAGTATTCTGCTCAACATTTTAGACGTCGCACACCTTATCATCAATCTGTTTCTCATACTTCTTGCCGACGCACTACATGGGATTCAGTCCTTCCATGGGGAGACTAGTAATACGGTGAATGAGGGCGGCATTAATGGGAATGCAATCCTGGATCCAAAAGCTGTTGTCGTGGATTAGGGCTAGCAGTTGTCGCACAACCCGGTTAGTTATACTGTATCGGCCAAAATGAGGCATTCGCAACAAGTTTAGTAAACCCAATTTTTCTAGCCCGCACACCCATGACATTGGGACAACCCAGAGCACGTCGTCTTCCAATACTCTTTCAAGGTACAATTCAGGTGCTAATTCTAGGAAGGCCTTCAGATTAGCCAGGTCATGGTCATCGAACTTAATTGAGGCGATATTGCCACGTGCCTCTCCAATTATAGGGACCTTACCCAGAATTAATGACATTTGCAGGTAAGTGCACATTCCTTCAAGTTTCTTAGGTGTGTGCACAGAGGGCCGGTGAGGCCGAACATAGGGCGACAACCAAGTGATTGGTTCAATTATCTGGGCCTCTTCCTGAGCAGACATAGGTCTCTTTGTTGGGTTGGGTGAATGTGCTTGGGGCATCTTTTGGGGGGAATTCACATTCCGAGGGGAGGTGCGTGGCTTCCCTCCAAACCATTTTGCAACCCTCCTCAGCCCTTGGTCTTGGCCTTTCCCCTTACCCTTTTTCTTCTCAAGCTGCTTCCCCTTGGTTGGTGTGGACAAAACCTCTTCAACTTCAAGGGTGACCTCCAATAATTCATCAGTGGAGGCCAAAATATGTGATGATTTAGCCAGATTAGTTGCAGTCATTCTCGCTCGAAAAAGAAATTCAGGATTGCTACTATCAGAAGGGTTAGCCCGCCCAGACATTAACATAGCACAATGGTTACGAAATTCTGCAAAGCATAAGGTATCTAGAATGCACGGAACCCACTTCTGATCCAACCTTTTGATTTTATAGCTTTGGATAGCGACCAATGGTTGGGTGAGGCTTATCTGAAACTTACCATCAAGAAAACGGTAAAAAATCTTCGGAAATCGCCTCATTAATTTCTGACTGCCCGCTCCTTTAAAGGGTAAAATTTGATTTTGACCTAGTTTTACTGTTCCAACAACTAGTTTTCACAGTTGTGTATGACCCCTGCACACCTAGCGCACCTCCCCAGGCTTCCAAACCTGCGATCGACTCTTGCATTCCCAGGGCACCTCTACGGGCTTCCAAACCTGCAATCAACCCCTATACATACAATGGCCCTGCTTGTGTTTTTCCTCCTACCTGTGCGTATTTCGCCCCATATAGCTACTCCAACAATATAGTCATTTGATTCAGTATGGTTTGAGCCAGTTGCCATTGACATATCCTACCATATCACCACGCAGTGTAGATAACTGGACAACTCCTCCATCAATGATTTCCTTTACCATATAGGAACCTAGCCAGTGCTGACAGAACTTCATCGGGTGCTTTACAAACTGGCTATCATAGAGCAGGACCAATTCACCCTCCGAAAAGATATTTTTCTGAATATGTCTGTCATGCCATGCTTTTTCTCGGGCCTTCTGAACTTGATGATGAAAGTTAGAAATGAATCAATATTCTTCCAAGGCGAATAGTTGTGCTAAGCATTCTTCCATGATATCGGGCTCAGCCATGTTTGTAAAGGCAACGATGTGCAGGCTAGGAACGATATATTCCATGGGCATAATGGCCTCATTTCCATAAGCCATCCAAAATGGTGTTTTCCCAGTCAAATTATTGCATGTGGTTCGATAGGCCCAGAGGACCGACGGGATGCGCACGTCCCAGTCCCTTCGATCGACATTACAGACCTTCGTTAGCGATTATTCCAATATTTTATTAAAATCTTCTACTCCTCCATTTTCCTGTGGGTGATAAGGGGTACTTTTTGCGTGGTGGATCTGAAATTATTCTGTCAAAGCCTGTATTGTTTCATTAACAAAATGCGTACCTCTATCGCTAATCAAGATCTATGGACAGCCAAACTTGGTTAGAATATGTTCAAAAATAAAGTGCGAAACAATGTCTGCAGTGAAATCCTTTACAGCTTGTGCTTCAGCCCATCTGGTTACATAATCAGTTGCAGTGATGATGTAGTGGGAACCTGTCTTCTTCCCCAACGGGTTGATGGGCGCAATGAAGTTTATGGCCCATTTTTCAAATGCTTGCAGGGCCATCTGTGGCTGCAATGGAATTTCGTCTCTGCGTGATGGTCTTCCTGTTGTTTGGCATGTGTCATAGGCCTTGCAATAGTAATGAGAGGCACTATGCAGCGTGGGCCACCATAGCCCAGATGTCAAGATCTTATGTGTTGTTGCTTTCCTTGCGTAGTGACCTCTTGCTATGCCCCCGTGGGATTCTTCTAAGATGACTTATCTTTCATGCTCCAAAACGTATCTTCGTAGCACCTCATCAGCTCCTAGCTTATACAAGTGGCTTGTTATGATGGTAAAGTCCGCTGCGCAGGTTACCAACTCTTTTTTTTTTTGTACCAAATGCTCTGGAGGCGCCATACCCATAGTTAAGAAGTGAATTATGTCAGTGAAGTGTGCATCAACCACCTTCATAGCAAACAAATGCGCATCGGGAAATCCTTCTTCTAGGTTGGTTGGTTCCTCACCACTCTCGATTCGAGATAAGTGGTCTGGCCCAACTTTTAGTTTTGTCAGCTTCATGATGATCTCAAAGTCATATTCTTGAAATAGCAGTAGCCATCAGAAATTATTTCCCCCCAACACAGGTTTATTCACTAGGTATTTCAAAGCTGAGTGATCTGTGAACATCTTGAAGTGCCCTCCCAATAGGTAATGCCAGTATTTTTGTAGGAATATACCATGTCTGGCCCTTCGTGCTCAGTAGTGGAGTAGTTACGCTCCACACTAGAGAGTTTCCTACTAGAAAATGATACTGGATGGTCGATGTCCCCTTCCCCAGGCTGCATAAGGACAACTCCCAGGGTGATCCCTTAAGCATCTATATGAACATGGAAAACCCAGCAATGGAACCATTTGTTGGCTTGAAGGGTCATGACCCAGGTTTGGAGGTTAAGTTTTGCCATCAAACCCCTATACTACTAGCCTTTTTAGTAATGGCCTACTTTCGCAGGCCAAGGTCTCACTCGAAGTAGTATGGGAGGGTTTTGGAACCAAGTTTCAGCACCCTGGGAGAGAGTAGGTAATTAAGGCAGATCGGTGTTGCCACTATCAGGTTCACACAGATCGATTCTATTCGTAGGCTTATAACAGTATAATTAGCACGTAACCATAACAAAGCTACTATCATTAACATATCAGATCTGTACATTTGAATCCAAGTGCGCATCAACAGTTACTATCACAAAACATTATAATCGCAACTAATTCTTAGATCACAGATACATTCACAGCTTAAATGAATATCACAGATGCACTTCAGTAATAAACATGATCAATCCAGATATCATAAAGACACTTCAAATATATTCCACATTCATTATTATCCAAAAACCCAATTACAACCCAAAACACAGCCTGTGCACATAGCTAGCGGGGTCCGCACACAACAGGACTAAGGATCTCCGCGCACACAACCAGCAGGTGTCCTTACCCAAAACAACCCAAAATAGATCTCAACAATTCACGCATAGGATCAATATTTCTTCTCCATTACCTACTAGACCCAACTATCTATCTATTTATATCATCATAGCCTTTACTATCTTATGGTCTGCAAACTGTGGTTTGCGGACCCTAGGTTTACCCTTTAACCCATTACAAAAAATTAGGGGCTTTGACCCACCGCAAAACCCCTACGCAAGACCAACTATTACAAAATTATATAAAAAACGCGGCTTAGGGAGCCTTGTTCCAACACATTTCTAGAAGGAGTGGCTTCTATCCATTTGGTAAAGTAGTCTATGGAAGTAAGAATCCATTTATGCTGGGAAGATTATGGGGGATGAATTTCACCATTGAAATCTAATCCCCATTGTTGGAAAGGGCTCTCAACAAAAATGGGATTTAAGGGCAAGGGTAAAAAAAAAAATTTCCTTCAAAAATTTGGCATTTATGACATGAAGTTACCATCTTATGGATGTCAGGAAAAAGGGTAAGCCAGTAGAAACCAGCCCTCGGGATCTTATTAGCAGTGGTTTTCCAATAAATATGGCCACCACAGTCACCTTCATGGAATTCTTGCCTAACTTTATCTGCATCATCTTTTAGCAAACATTTGAGTAAAACACCTCCTACATATTTCCAATATAAGATATTTTCTAAAATGAAAAATTTGACAACTTTTAATTTTATAAATCTTGCTTTAGTTTTGGACAAACCCGGAGGAGCATTCAAATTAAACAAAACACATAAGATATCTACATAACAGGGAAAATTTGGAATGCTTCATCAATCTATGGAGTCACCAGTTCCTCTTGATCATCCAATGAATAAACCATGTTGATGTCTAGTGCATGAAAATTTGATTCAACCATCAATTTGGCTAATCCTTGTCCTTTAATCAATTTGGTAGGTTTGATTTCCACATCATATTCCAAAATAACAACAATCCATTTTCCTCTCTTTCCATTAGGACCATTCTGTGTTAAAATGTATTTGACTACTGCATTGCGCACATAAGCAATAATATGTGAATGTATAATGTAAATTCTGAAATCCTTTAATGCTTTAACTAGAGCAAAAGCATGTGTTTCCATAATGTTGTATTTCAAAGATGCATCTCTCAAGGCTTTGCTAAAAAATTCTATTGGTTTTTCATGTCCTTCACTACTTTTCTTTAATAAAACAGTAGCAATAGTGTGCTCAAATGAAAAAGAAAAAACTAAGAAGTCTTTGGTAAAATCTGGGCTGATTAGGACTGGAGGTTTTGTCAATGCTTGCTTGACTAGATCAAAATATTGTTTAGCTTCAATGTTCCACTTAATTTCTGAATTTTTTTTAAGAATGTTGGTTATATTTATTAATTTTTTTGCAAGATTGGGTATAAATCTCCTTAAAAAATTGATTTTACCAATGAAATATTGAAGTTCTTTCAGATTCCTAGGTTGATTGATTTTGAGCATGCCATCAATCCTACTATCATCAATTCTAATTCCATATTGAGAAATAATGTGACCCAATGACTTTCCTTCTTCAATACAAAGCAATGTTTTCTTGGGATTTAATGAAATTCCAAACCTTCTACATATTTCAAAAACTCTTCTCAAGTGTGCCAAGTGCTCTTCATCATTTTTTGAATATACAATAATGTCAAAAGAAATGTCCATTGCCCTTTGAAAAGTAGCACCAACATTCATTAATCCAAAGGGCATTTTCACAAACATAAAAGTCCCCCAAGGAGTAGTAAAATTTGTTTTGTCTTGATCATTAGGATGTACTAAAACATTATTATAACTTGAAAAGGAAACTAACAAAGAGATCCTATTGGAACATACTACCCTCTGCAATATATGATCCATTTTTGGTAAGGGGTAGTTGTCATTAAGAGATACTTTGTTTAGATTCCTAAAGTCAATGAAATGTCTAATTTCACCTCTTTTATTTCTTGTAGGAACAATGTTGGATAACCATTTAGAATATCTGAGTGGAACTATGATTTTGGATTCATACATTTTCTTAATTTCTTTCTCAACCAAAGGCATTAAGACATGATTTATTCTACGTAGTTTTTGTTTAAAAGGTTTTTGATACTCTTTGATTGGAATTTTGTGTGGTATGATGCTAATATCATAAGATTTTAAGTCTTCATATATCCAAGCAAATACATCTATGAATTCTTTAAAAAGATCTATATACCTTAATTTCGTAATTATAGGTAGCAATTTTGACAATATTATGATTTTGGGGTTTTGTTCAGTGCCTATGTTACACTCTTCAATGTTTTCCCCTATTGGTTCCATTTTTTGTTTCTTTGCCATGTAATTAAAGTCAAACAACTATTCTAAAGGGACTAGCCCTTTAGGCAGGATATTATCCTTGATTTGAAGTACTTTGAATTCCTCTTTTTCTTGGTCTTTACGTATTTCAGTTTTATGAACAATTTTATTTGCTGAAATATTTACATAAAAAACAACAGAATGTTTTTCTACACTAATTTGTACATCAGAGTGATTGTCTTCTTCAAAATATAAGTCTATATTTCTATCCTCAAATTCATCCTTTTATTGTAGAAAACTTTCAATTTTTTTTTCATTATCGAATAATTGCTAGTATCTCATGTTATCAGGCATGTATGGATGATGTTTAACCTCTACTATGTATTGTCTGTTTGGGTGAGGCAATTGACATGTGCTTGCTGAAAAGGCTAAACCATTTTCTAGAACATTTTGATTTCTAGGGATAATTTCTAGATCATTCTCTTCAAATGTTATTAAGAAATCAAGTAAAACATTTATGTATGCTCTCAATCTAGGATGTTTTGCAGCATATTGTCCTTTTATTTGTTTTAGGACTAATTCAGAATCACCATGAACATAAATCCTCTTAGCTCCTAATATTTTTAGCAATTGTAATCCTAAGAGTAAGGCTTCATATTCTGCTATAATGTTGGTGCACTGAAAATTGAGTTTGTAGGAGTGACCTTGTGAATGATTGTTCCTTGTATTATATACCAAAATACCTACTCCTGAGCCTACTTTGCCACATGAGCCATCAAAACTCATGTTCCAAAGGGGTTCATTTCAGGATCTTGTTGTACACACTACAAGAAAAAAGGACATTGGTGAGGGTCATGCTTGTGACAGACCTTTAAGGCCTGTGACCAATGTCACATATGGTGACGGTCCTTAAAAAAGCGTCGCTGTAAGTGTAAATAGTGATGGTCCTTTAAGGTCCATCACCAAAGCCATTTTCAATGACACTTTTGGTGAGGGTCGTTAAAGGCCCATCACTAATTCTATCTTTAGTGACACTTCTAGTGACAAACTTTTAATGACCCTCACCAATGCTATTTTTTTTACTTTTGGTGACGGTTAAAAAATTTTCATCACCATTGATCATTCCAATGACTTTTTGATGACGTTATGTTCTTGTTAATATATTTTTTTTGTCAAAAGATAACGATTTAATACCATTATTGTGGAGTATTTTTTATAATATGTCAAAGGACATAGTGGCTATATTAAATAATTTTTTTAAGAAGTAATTAGTGTGTATCATTTCCCTCAAATAATGACTAGTCATGCGAATAGAGTTTTCCTATGAGTCAACACATGATTCATATATATTAAATTTATTATCTAGAAAATTCCCTTTAGATAAAGTCCCACTAGTGTGTGTAGGAAAAATATATTTAATACATAATCAAGCTCTAACAATTCTATTAATGAGAAAGACCTAACACTCCTCAACATTCCGGGCACACCTTAAATTAATGCTTTGGCACACACTAACATATTTTAGAACCTTGTATGCCTTGGAACATATTTGTACCTATAACAACTTGCAATTAAAATGATGCCCAAGCACATGGTGGCATGTGCTAGCACAACATAGAACTCTCCTAGCATGTGTTAGCATTCATGTAATCCCTAACATGCCCTGGAACACCTTGGTTGAATTCATTGACATACATTAGCACTTGGCACACACCGCCACTTGGAATTTATTGGGATCTATTAATAGTATGGTTAGCATGCCCCTTTTGAAAAAGATAAATTCTTGACTTATTAACCCTTTTATTGTTTCTTCCTTTTATTTCCTTGAAACTTCTTGACAAATATTGACATACCCTGGCACCCAGCACATCCTTAACACATGTCATGTATTGACACTATTTGGCACATATAATTATCACACCCTGGAACTCCCAAGAACACTTTGAGACTTCTTTACATGTCTTGATATTCCCTAGCATGCCTTACCAATCCTTATCATAACTTGTCACTCCTTCCTTGGCATGACAACTAGCACTCATTAAAACTAGTCCCTAGCACACGTTCCTCGTATTCACTAACTTCCATGAATTTTGACCTAGTTCTCCCTCAATGTTTTGTACTAGTACTCCTTAACACTCCTCAACATGCATTATAACTCTCTAGAACACCTTATCACTCTTCAACATGCTCTTCCACTTCATAGCATGCATAAAACTCTATGACATATATTAGCACTTGGCACGTGTTGGCGCTTGGAAAGTCTTAGCATGTATGGAATACGTTGACATGCCTTGGTATGATTTGGCATGGTTTAATATTAAATTTATTTGAGATCAATTGTTGGAAAGTAGATGAGAAGCAACAAAGGAAGACTTGGCACTTAGAATGCACTAAGACTTTTCACTTGGCACCTATTGGTGCCTAGTGTTGGTGTGCCTAGCATGCTCCTCTTGGCAAAGGTAAATTGATAACTTATTAACCCTATTATGTATTCATTTCCTTGTAGTTTAACTTGTTTATCCCTTTTGTTTCCTTGAATGTCCCTGGCACGCATTGAAACACCCTTGCACATCTTGGCATGCATTATCACTTGGCACATCTTAGCATGTTTGACATGCCTTCACACTATCTAATACATATTAGCATTCCCTAGCACACCTTGGCACTCATGTCCTCATAGCTATCCTTTACATTTTTTCACGACTTGGGAACCCAATCAATTCTTTAGCTACTGCAGTTCATGTGACAATATTGGCTTGCTTCAATCACAACAACTTGACCAATTGCACCAACTACAAGTAGATTTTTCCTTGTACACCTAAGAACTACCTATAACTCATATTATGCCACTCATGTCGAAGCTCAACTTGTCCCACTTGACTAGTTACCAAGACAAGGATCACATGATCTAGCCATGGCCATAAAACAACTAAGCAACATAGATTACATAGGAAATATTTCACATGTATGTTCAGTTGGTATAAATAGTAGAACATTAACTGAGAGTTTGCAAGAACCACAAGATGCACAAGTCACACAAGATATAAGCTGACACATGTCGAGTGCCCAAAAAATTATACACAACAATGTAGAATATGAAATTATCTAGAATAGTTTAAAGCATGAGCATGTAGCCAAAGTGTGACACATCTTGTATAAAAAAATAACTAAAGGAAAAACAATGTTGTGCCTAGCACAAAGTGTTCTCCCTTTGTCTAAAACTACTATGTCGAGCCACGTATAAAAATCGTAGGCTTGCCTCCTATAAATCCTATTCTGAACTTCTCCTAATGTACTTCTTCCTTATCACACTTGAATTTTCTCACACTCCCTGTCACACACTCTTATTCATTCCTTTCCATGAATTCTGACCTAGTTATCCCTTGATATGCCCCGACACTCCCTAAAACTCTTCAGCATGCATTGACATTGTCCAACATGTGTTAGCATGCCTTTTCATTCCTAATGTGCATGCCCTGACCCTCCCTAGATATCATTCCCTCACAACTACCCTTACTTAATTTGAAACTTGGGAACCCAACCAAGCCCTCGCTTGACTACAAGAGCTTGACCAAGTTATTGTTACTACAACTAGATGATGTTGTTGAATTGTGTAGCTTGGGAGGTACTTGAAAAGCCTAGTGAGATGGGTTTGTGTGAGTTTGGTCACAAAATGATTTGTGGGCAAAGAAGACAAGCAAAGGGATTTTGGACCCAAGATGGGTTTTAAAATCTAAAAGAAAATTAATATTTCCTAATGTATAAGTGGATAAAACCAGTAATTTCTAGAGGGTTCCTAATAGGTCTAGGAAAAGCTATTTAAGGAGGCCTTAGGGTGAAGGAAAGAACATCAAGTGAGAAGGATCTCATTTGATCAAGGGGGAGAAGAGAGATGTAGTCCTAAAGTAGGTCGACTAAGGGTTTCTAAAGGGATACCATGATCATCCTCCAAGAGAAAGATCATCATGTGAGGGTTCACAAGAATGTTGCATACCTTAATGTCAGTTCGAGCTAGGAAGTAGGATGACATATTGTTGGTTCTCTTATGGCAGATTGAGCTTAAGAGAGGTTTCTCATGAGAATCTGGGCATGTGATTTCAATGGTGTCTTTGTGTGAAGACCACATCAAATTATGAAATGTTGAAATTTACAACAAGAAACATTGAAATTGGAAACCGGAAAGGACAAAAAAAAAATGAACCCACACTCGTGAGGAATTTTTATGCACCAGGAGTAAGGAATGTGGGGTGTCCAATTTATTTTTCCCTTAAATAAATTGGAAAATAAATTGTAATTTCATCTCATAACAACTTGTGTCAGTTAACTAAGTCATGTTGACTGAGTTAGCTCAACAAATATGAGTTGAGGGTCTAGGATGAGGCATGCAGAGGTATTAATCTAATATTTTTGGAGTCCAGTTGTAGTTGATGCATTAGTGGGGTGCAAGTGTGAATTAGTTAACTCAATTAAATGAGTTAAAATCAGTTTAAATAGTTCTAAATAATTTATGAGCTAGAGAGAGGTAGGCCAGTGAATTAAATTAGATTTAATTCACAATGAGTGATCAATTAGATAACTGATAATTCACTATTAATAGCGGCACACATGTCATTTTTGAGGAAGCCCCAGTTGAGAAAGAGGTTAAAGGGAACAAAACTATCAGTTGTATTTATACTAAATTTCCCATGTGAAATTATAAAGTCATTGGGATGCCACGATGGATTGCACATTCAAGGAAGATTGATTTTCCTAATTAATAGGGAGCTAATTCCCTAGGAATTGCATTAGTAAGGCAGGTTGAAGGAAGGCTAAGAATTGGCTAAGTACTAAACCGAGTGTGCCTAGATCAGCGAGAAAAAATTGGGAGAGTGTTGGAGAATATCATGAGAGATTAACCATTGTATTGTTTCATGATTCCTTGAATTAATACACAATAGAGATAGAGGGGTTTTGAGTAGTTGCTTTCCCCAAATACATCTTGTGTTGTGCGATTGATAATTTATTTCTCTTACTTATATGTGATTGTGCGATCATGTTTTGTTTCCGAAAATTGTAGGAAGGATTCAACATCTTGTTTTAGTACATTACATGATTAGATTGAATCTCGTTGGTTACATTTTCTACATGGTATCAAAGCAGGAATTTTTTGGGCGGCGAGTTTGCAGAGAATATCTGAAGATTTTGGTGTAAAAATTAAAAAAAAAAAGCATATAATTTGGATTCCTTGTGAAAAAATACCCAAATGGAAAATCAACTCAGAGCTCGAATGAGGGAGATATTGTCGATTTAAAATCAACTATTTTTTAGAAACTTTTGTAATGGCAGGACAATTACAATGTGTTCGAGTCAAGAACCTATATGCACTTGAGATACCATATGCATGTAATGATTTGAGGAGAAAAGCAGGGGTTAGAGACTTGGATGTTAAGAGGGAGTACAAATTACCTCTCAACATGCATCCTTAGAAGCAGTTTCAGAACATTTTGGACTAGCCACAATTGGAGAAGCAGAGAGGAGACTGAGTGGAATCGTCCACTCAAGTAGAGACCTCCGTGAGGGGGAAATTTCGATCTAGATGGGCAGCAGGAGCACATGCAACCATACCTCCAGGTGAAAGGTGGGGTGATGTGTAGACATAATACCAAGATAAGAAATTTGGGTAGGGTCCATTGAGATGGTGTGTCTCATGGATCGAACCTAGCTACGAGGAGTCCAAAGTACAACAATAGCAGGAAGGATCAGTTAGATTGATGTAGTTAGATATCTGGAAGACATAAATCAGAGTGACAGATGTCAGATACTGGAGCACAGATCAGAGTTGGAAATAGTGCAAAGGGCATGGATGCAGATGCTAGCAGTAGTGCGGAGAGTCTAGTAGACAGGTGCGGTAGCTAGCAGAAGTCAAAAGACTCTAATGACAAATGAATTATATTGATTTAGTTGTTCGGAGGCTATGCAGTTTCAAGATTTGTAGGTGACAAAAGCACTAGATAAGATTTGCATGCAAAATTCAGAAGGTATCAGATGGGATAAACTGAATTCCTTTCTTGTTGAGAGGGAGTGTTGAAATTTGCAACAAGAAACAGTGAAATTGGAAACCATAAAGGACAAAAAAAAAAATTTAGCCACATTGGTGAGGAATTTTGATGTACCAAGAGTGAGGAATGTGAAGCTTCTAATTTATTTTTCTCTTAAATAAATTGGACAATAGCTTGTAATTTCATCTCATAACACCTTGGGTTAGCTAACTAAGTCACAATGACTGAGTTAGCTCAAGAAATTTGAGTTGAGGTGATCGAGGTGGATATTGGTGGCCACCCGCCTATTCCACTTGGGCCCTCACCATTGTCTCTTTCAGTTTTTTAGTTTCCTTAATTATAGCATAGTTTACTATTTTTGTTAGTTTTTCGGGTCCTGAACTTCCGCCGCTGTTTTGAGGCCCCAAACAATTTTTTTTGGTCATGACAGTTTTAATGATTTCATAGAAATCACATTAGAAGTTTTAGTCCTAAGAGATATCTTTCTGGTGAGGTATTATGTGCGTTAAACGAAGATCATATGACCAAGTTACAACCCTAGGAAATTGGTTGCCCAACTACCCTCAACGGGGCCCATAAACTCTTGGTGTTACATATCCTCGGGTTAGGGTTTTCTCTTATTTTTCAATAATAAAAAGGCCCTTGAGCCTTATTGTAACATAGTTCAGAGGCATGTAACTGCCACATCTCTTCTCAGAGATAAGCTACTATTGCCCGAGCTAGTTTGTTTTCCATTATGTTTGTAAGCATTTTTCAGTATTTGATATTAATGAAATGGAGTGTTATTCCTATTGCATCTCTGTGTTTATGTTTATTTTTGTATTTTATTGTGTTCCTACATATTTCTGTATCATGAGGGTCTAAGATGAGGCATGTATATGGATTCTAATATTTTTTGGGTCCAGTTGCAGTTGATGCATTAGTGGGGTGTAGGTGTGAATTAGTTTACTCAATTAATTGAGTTAAAATTAGTTTAACTAGTTCTAACTGAGTGATGAGCTAGTGAGAGGTCCAATGAATTAAATTAGATTTAATTCACAATGATTGATCAATCAGATAACTGATAATTCACTATTAATAATTGCGTGCATGTTAGTTTCGAGGAAGACCCGGTTGAGACAGAGGTTAAAGGGAACATAACTATCAGTTGTATTTATACAAGATGGATGCCAAGATGAATTGCACAATCAAGTAAGGTTGATTTTCCTAATTAATAGGGAGCTAATTCCCTAGGAATTGCGTGAGCAAGGCAGGCTGAAGGAAGGTTGAGAATTGGCTAAGTACTAGACCAATTTTGCCTAGATTAGTAGGAGACAATTGGCAGAGTGTTGGAGAATCTCATGAGAGATTAAGAATTTTATTGTTTTGTAATTCATTGAATTAATAAAAAATAGAGATAGAGGGGTTTTGAGAAGCTTCTTTCCCCAGATACATCTTCTGTTGTGCGATTGGTAATTTCTTTCTCTTACTTATATGTGATTGTGCGATCGTGTTTTGTTTCCAGAAATTGTAGGAAGGATTCAATATCTTGTTTCAAGATCAGATTGAAGCCTGTTGGTTAGATTTTATACATGAAATAGAAGAGAGGGTTGATACGATCTCGTCTTGCGGTGGTTATAAAGACAAACATAAATGGAGGAGGGCTTTCACTATAATTTAGAACTAGAACAGAAGTAGACACATGCATAATATTGACTGAGCTAACCCTAGTTTGAGGGTCGACATTGAGATCTGAAGTTCATGTCAAGATTCAGTCAAAGAAATTCCCAAAATCTATGGATCCATATGAGCTAGGTTGAGTCTCTTATGGAGGCAAGAGTCGTGGGTTTTTCTATGTGTGGATAGGGTTTGTTATACAAAAATTAGAAGTACATAAGTATAGTGCCCTAGTTAGGATAGTTTCCTAGCATGTTTAGTTCATAAGGTATGCCTTTAATTCCTAGCATGTTTAGTTCATAAGGTATGCCTTTAAGACTGTGAAAAATTTCTGTAGAAGAAGAGAAGTTGTGACCCTTAAAGTGATATTTATTTCTGAAATATAGACCATAGATCTGGAAGATGGTTTGCAGATTCAATATGTGTGGAGATATCAGATCCAAAGGAGGGTGGAACCTGAGTAGAAGATTGACCATGCAGAATAAATGTGCCATGTGAAGAATGGATTGAAATGTAGAGGAGTTGATTTGGTGGACTATCCATGGGGTTTTAGACAAATATATAAAGCAAAATATAAAAAATTAGTCAGTGTACTATTAGTGGTTGATTTGTGACCCGAGTTCATTCATCTACAGATTGTTAGAAGGATGATAAGAGGAGTAGTTCAGATTTATTCATAGATTGGACAAAAAAGATAAAATTGTCAATACACAAGAACAATGATTTTGAGAGGAATCAAACCATTGTTAGGTGGAAGATGTGAAGAGCCCTAGATGAAGAAAATATTGTGAGCCCTAGATCAGTAAAAATAATTGACTGTGGTTGGGAAGATTGATGGTATTCCAAGTATAGTTGGAGGGTTGTTAGGTGACTGTCAAAGAAGAGCCCTAAATCTTGTACTTGTGAAGGGCAACAAGATTTTTATAAGGGCAGGTGTATAGGGCCTAAGGATGTGCATGCTTTGAAAGACTAAATTAGTAGTCAAGTGGGCCAACCAACTAGCCCTAGTTCACTATATTGTAGAGGATTAATTCAGTGAGAAGAAGGGAAACCTCCATAGCCCTAGACTTCTCATCTTGGATCTATAGTATGGAAAAAGTGGGCATACCAAAGAGTTGTTGACAAATGGAGTTGTGAACAACTTGTTACCACTCAAAACAGTAGTGGACCTAAAAGCGGTTCCTAAGAGGGCAACAACTAGGACAAGGGAAATGGTGGAGGCTTAGCCCATTGTCACCATAGCTAAGGCTCCTTTCTCTTCACGAAATTTCACCTATGGGAGGAGTTACGGTAGTTTATGAAGTCACTTGTATATTATAGGTCAGTGAATGGGTGGGAAGTGACCCTAGAAGCCCTTTCCCTGAGATAGAATAAAGAGTGGGACATGCTTTCCTTTTAGCAAGGGAATTGATATTCTAGGGAGAGAGGAGGGGGATTGAAGGGTTGAGGGAGAAGAATAAGACTTATGAAGGAAGTTATCAATCCATAAATTCCTTTGGGAACTTGGATTCCAAAATGGTCCTTGATGAAAGGCCTTTCACACCAAATGGGACCACACGGGGCCAAGTGGACCCAATCCAGGTTCAGGGATGGAATTTAGCAACCAATGATGTTCCTATCTTGGACAATGTGAAGGGAAAGGATTAGGAAAGAGTTTTTACATTGATGGGTCAAATTGATCCTATTGGTTCTAGCCTTGGGAACACCTATGCAAAACTTGATATTAGAGCTAGGGCTTGAGGTATCTGAATATTCCATTGTCAGAATTGGCCCAGATAATCAAGAGAGTGAGGGGACCTACCAATGTAGTTTCCTCTAGGAGATCTAAGTTTTCCTCTGGCTATATTCTTGGGAAATTGATGCCCTAGGTGACCTAATGGGGCTAGACCTAGGGAAAAATGGAAAATTGTGAAAAAAATGGGGGGAATCATTACCCTTTTTGAGGTACTAGTGCATAATTCACTTGGGGATATGGAGTCAGGGGTGATAATGAACAATAATTCAGTTTCTTGGTCAAGGAGGCCCAGAAAGTCAACTTCGTCCAATGTTAGAGGAAAACGAAAAGTGACCTTCAAGCATTTATACTTCGTAAAAGTGGTGCAAGTTTATTGAGATAAAATGATCTCTAAGACATTTCATTCATCCAATAATGGCCCACACATTAAATAAACTAAATAGACACATAATTCCACATTTCCATCATGCAACAATTAGCCCTAGTTATAGCGAAATTCAATAGTATGCAACAATAAGAATAATAGTGTTAAATTTTCACTCACAATGTTAGAGAGTATATCCAACCAGCTTCACATTTTCAAAAACAAATCTCTAAGATAAAAATAGCCCAAATCCATACATAAAAATGCATCCATCATCCAAAATATTCCTCCAAGGAAAAATGTGAAGTTCTCTAAAGATAGAGAGATCCCAAGTCAAGTGATGATACAAATGAATCCAAATAACTCCTATTTACATTGATTAGGAGTTGATCAAATTAGCTTATGGGCCTACATTAGCCCCTAAACATAAAATAATATGCAAGTAACCCTAAGTTTTGGTGACAATCCCACCAAACTATCAAACATGGAATAATAAGCCTCATAAGAGGTCAACTGATGCTTACGGAATTCTCAGAGGAATACTCGGGTCCATGAGTGCCATAATGATGCATGGGATCCATAAAAAGTATTGGACAAGGGGGTGGTCCCTTGTTCTCCAAACATTAAACTTGTGGTGCTCTCATTAAACTTGTGGACTGAAAGGGGTGTGTGTGGCCACCATCAACAAGTAGGCCGAGTGTTGTCTTGTTCATGATAGGTTGGTTGTTAAAGGATGAAAACCAATCCCTAGTTGTATTCCTTTTATCAGTGTAATTGTAAAGGGTCACGATCCATGGTACAAGAGCTCTAGCCTATTGTATTGTAGTTTGTAATATAATGAAGAAGGGTTTTCACACTAACACTCCCTAACATGCCCTTGAACTCTAGCATACCTTGGAATTTCCTAACATGTAACCTTGCTACTCCCTCCTTATCACACCTGAAACTCACTGACAATCCATTTTAGACACACTTATTCGTTCATTACCATGCATTTTGAACTAGTTATCCCTTGCGTTTCCATGGCACTCCCTAGCACGCATTGACACACCCTAGCATTTGGCACATCCTAGCATGTCACCCTGGCACTCTAGCATTCCTTAGCACTAACTTGCATACCTTTAAAATCCCTCCATAGCACACCTATAACTTGTTGATACTCCTTGTCACACACTCTTATTCATTCATTTCCATGCATTTGACACTAGTGCTCCCTTGTTCTTCCTTGGCACTCTCAAACACTCTACCCTGGCACGCATTGGCACACCCTGGCACCTGGCACATCTTGGCATGTTTCTCTAGCCTCTAGCATGCCTTAACATTGACTAGTATACCTTGACGTCACTCTCTCCTTAGCACACCTGAAACTCACTGACACTTCCTGTCACAAACTCGTATTCATTCATTTTTTAAATATATTTTTATTTGTTCTGTTATGATGATCTCTCTAGTGGAAAATCCATGATATTTTACGAATCACCCCAACATATATCCTTTACGTAAGTCATATGATGATATTTCTTCACACTTGTTTATCTCTAGTTGTCTCAACACAGTGCAGGTCATCACCACCACCCTTGCAAAATTGAACATGATAGGCTCGTGGTCCTATCTAAGCTTGGAAGAAAAATTCAAAACTTAGTTACACAACATGATGGAAGATTATTATAAAGGTTTCCCATGCTTTCTAATCAACAATATCTAGTGGGATTGGAACAAAAACACATTTTTTCACGATAAATATCCATGATAGTTTACGAATCACCCCAGCATATATCCTTTATGCAAGTCATATGATGATATTTCTTCACACTTATTTATATCTTGTCCCGACACAGTGCAGGTCATCACCATCACCCTTGCAAAATTGAACATGATAGGCTTGTCAATGGGCTGTTAATGGATGATTTGTGACCCTAGTTCAATCATCTATAAATTTTTAGAAGGATGATAAGATGAGTAGTTCAGATTTTCTCATAGATTTGACAACAAAAAATTGGTACACAAGAATAGTGATTTTGAGAGGACTCAAATCACTATTAGGTGGAATATTTGAAGAGCCCTAGATGAGGGTAGTGTTGTGGGCACTAGATTGGTAAAAAAATTTACTGTGGTTGGGAGAATTGATGGCAATCCAACTATAATTGGAGGGTTGTTACGTGACTGTCAAAGAAGAGCTCTAAGTCATATACTTGTGAAGGAAAACAACATTGGTAGAAGGGTAGGTGTATTGGGCCTAAGGACGTGCAAAATTTGAAGGACTAAAGTAGCAGTCAAGTGGGCTAGCTAACTAGCCCTAGTTCACTATATTGTAGAGTATTGCGTCATTGAGAAAAAGGGAAACCTCCATATCCCTAGACTTGTCATCTTGGAGCACTAGTATGGCAAAAATGGGTATACCAAAGAGTTGTTCACAATAGAGTTGTGAACAACTAATCGAAAAATTTAAGCATTGTAGACCTTAAGGGAAAAAAGAGGTAATTAGAGGGAAATTTTTTTGAGTCAAGTTCAGTAACATAAAGGAGTTTAGTTCATTGATAGAGGCATATTGAGGAGTTGCATAATGGGAGGAAAGAGGATCTGCCAGATGTGTTCAAGACATGTGGATTGAAAGGGCTATGTGTGTCCACAATAAAAAATTGGGTCAAGTGTTGTCTTGTTCAAGGTATATTGGTTGTCAAAGGACTAACACCAAGCCCTAGTTGTATTCCTTGTATCAATGCGATTGTAAAGGGCCATCATCCCTAGTACAAGAGCTCTAGCATATTCTATTACAGTTTGTAATTTAACGAAGAAAGGTTTGAAAATTTCAATGGACAGAGATTTGAAGTAGCCTATAATTATTTAGTCAATGGAATGTTAATGGATGATTTGTGACCCTAGTTCAGTCATCTACAAATTGTTAGAAGGATGATAAGATGAGTAGTTCAGATTTGTTCATAGATTGGACAACAAAAAAATGGTACACAAGAATAGTGATTTTGAGAGGACTCAAATCACTATTAGGTGGCATATTTGAAGATCCCTAGATGAGGGTAGTGTTGTGGGCACTAGATTAGTAAAAAAAATTACTGTGTTTGGGAAAATTGATGAAAATCCAAGTAAAATTGGAGGGTTTTTAGGTGACTATCAAAGAAGAGCTCTAAGTCATGTACTTGTGAATAAAAACAACACTGGTAGAAGGGTAGGTGTATTGGGCCTAAGGACGTGCAGAATTTGAAGGACTAAAGTAGCAGTCAAGTGGGCTAGCCAACTGGCCCTAGTTCACTATATTGTAGAGTTTTTCGTCATTGAGAAGAAGGGAAACCTCCATATCCCTAGACTTGTCATCTTGGAGTAGCAGTATGGAAAAAGTGGGCAGACCAAAGAGTTGTTCACAACAGAGTAGTGAACAACTAATAAAAAACTTTAAGTGTTGTATACCTTAAGGGAAAATAGAGGTACTTAGAGGGAAAAGTTTTTTGATATGAGTTAAATAACATAAAGGAGTTTAGTTCATTGATAGAGGTAGACTGAGGAGTTTCATAATGGGAGGAAAGAGGATTTTCCAGATTTGTTCAAGACATGTGGATTGAAAGGGCTATGTGTGTCCACAATAAAAAATTGGGTCAAGTGTTGTCTTGTTCAATGTATATTGGTTGTCAAAGGACTAACACCAAGCCCTACTTGTAATCCTTGTATCAGTGTGATTGTAAAGGGCCATCATCCCTGGTACGAGAGCTCTAGCCTATTCTATTATAGTTTGTAATTTAATGAAGAAAGGTTTGAAAAAGTAAAAAATTTTCATGTGCACTAATTTATTCCCTGATGTGTGTAGATTTCATTGTGAAAAGTTGATGTGTTGTGGCACTTGAGTGTGTTTGCATCACATTTTCATTTTCATGTGCACTAATTGATTCCTTGATGTGTTGTGGCACTTGAGTGTGTTTGCATCAAATATTCTACGACCAAACCCAAATTATCATGTGTCATAGAAATTAAACATATGCCTTGTTCACCTAAGAACTACATGTAACTCATATTAGAATACTCATTTCCAATCTCAATTGATCCCACTTAACAAGTTACTAAGACAAGGCTCATCACATACAACTGTGGTCATAAAACAAATAAGAAACATAGTTTACATCTTGACATGCCATCACAACTGAAATGTCTTAAATACCTTGGAATTGTGTGGCATGTGTTAGCATCCCCTACATTCCCTAGTATGCCTTGTCACTCCCCCCTTGCCACGCTTGACACTTGCTGACTCCCACAACACACCCTCTTATTCATTCATTTCCATTATTTTTGACTCGACAATTTATGTTTGATGGGGTGCATGTATAGAAAGAGTTCCTTTAAGAGAATAAAAGAATGATCTCACCATTACTGACATACGTAATTGAGAGATTCTGCTTGAATGACATTAGGAAACTACACAATAGATTTTAAGAATGAAATTTTTATGGTTTATTGTTATGGTGTGAGAATGGTAAGAATTGAGTGGTCAATAAGGTGTGTGAATGCTTGAATACCTTCTCACTCCCTCCTTGGCATGACAACTATCACTCATTTCCACTCCCTGACACACCCTAATATTCATTCACTTCCATGTATTTTTACCTAGTGCTCCCTTGTGTTGTCCTAGTACTCCTTAACACTCCTCAACATGCATTGGCACTCTCTACTTATCACTTTTAGACATACCATGCCACTTCATAACATGCATAACACTCCCTGACACACTTTGGCACTTGGCACATGTTAGCACTTGGAAAGTCTTAGCATGTCTAACATGGATTCATGAGATGAATTGGTATGCTTTGGCATGGTTCAATATTAAAGCTATTTGAGATCAATTATTGGAAATTAGATGAAAATAAATAGAGGAATATTTGGCACATAGAATGCACTAACACTTGGCACTTGGCACCTATTCACACCTAGTGTTGGTGTGCCTAGAATGCCCCCACGAAAAAGATAAATTGATGACTTATTAACCCTCTTGTGTGTTCATCTCTTTGTAGTTCAACTTGTTTCTCCGTTTGTTTCCTTGAATATCCCTGACACGCATTGTCACACCATTGCACATATTAGCATGCCCTAACACATGGAAACACCATGGTGTCGTGCAATGTCGTGCAATGTTGATGAGACTATCCTCTTAGAGGCATAGGTTAAAAACAAAAAGGGCGTCACTTTCTTGCCAAATTAGGGTTTCTCCCAAACCCTAGTATAGTAAAGATAAGGGGAGCCAATATTGAAATCTTGCTTGTCCACATGTAGTGCTTTTGTTGGTTGCGATACATACTAGGGGAAGATAATTTTTGAAGTCATGGGAGTCTCTTGGCACATCAGCAAAGAAACAACTTCAAAACCCTAATGTAGTCTTAAGGTCAACATATGAGGCAACACATGATGTGTGGGGAAAACATGTAAAGTGCGAATGGGGACAATATCAAAGTTGGACAAAAAGGGGGAAACGAGAGTAATCAGTTAAGAGTCTCATCAAAACCCTAATGGGTTGAGCGAGAAAAATACCATAATGCAAAATCTAGGCAATTAGCCTCATTATGATAGGTGGAAGCTTAGACCAAAAAAAATAATAACTATCAAACCTTAAGAGAGGGCATTTTATCATACCTTTTTATGTCTATATTAAAACAAGAAAAAACCACATAAATTTATTTTTGAGTCTTTTAATTTAAGTATTATGGGTTTCCACAATGCATTCTATTAAAAATTATAATGGAAAATCATGAAAAATTAGTAAATGAAGACTACCTCCAATGGAAATAGTCATAGATAAATGACTTACTTAACCTACTTTAATTCCAAAAATAATTTCTAATACTATTTAATTATGTTTTTAAATTTTACCTATTAAATAATGTATATGAATATTACTATCTCATTTATTTATATTGAATTTTTAATTTAATACGGTATATAATTTAAAAAAAAATATTATTATTGACATTTAATTTTAATTTTAATTTTTAATTTTTAATTAATTTGGATTCCTGCCTCCAAAAAAATCCCGCCCTTCACCCTCACTCACTCTAGCATTAGTTGAAGATTCAATTTGAATACTTCTGAGGTAGTCTACAGAGATATTTGTTACAGGAGTCGAAAATTTAAGTTTTTGTTACATTTTGATGGATCTTGTGCATGTATGGCATGCCGAAGGTTTAAGGAAAAAAACAATTGCATGACGAGGAAAAAATAGCTGATCTACTTTTAATTTTTCATAATGTTTTATTTCCTCCTGAAAAAGAATTCACCCTTGAGGAGCATGAGCAAGGGGAAAGAATATAGTTGTAGAGCAGAGTAGAAGGGAAAATGGCCCGAACGAAGCAGACTAACCGTAAATCCACCGGTGGGAAAGTGCGAGGAAGCAGCTCGCAACAAAGGCTGCCCAGAAATCTGCGTCGGCGATGGGTGGAGTGAAGAAGCCTTACAGATTCAGGCCAGGCACTGTTGCCCTGCGTGAGATCTGAAAGTATCAGAAGAGCACAAAACTTCTTATAAGGAAGCTTCCCTTTCAGCGTCTCGTCAGGGAAATTTCCTAGGAGGACTTCAAGAAGGATCTGAGGTTCCAGCCCTCTGCCGTGTCGGCTCTACTAGAAGTAGCAGAGGAATATCTTGTGGGTCTCTTCGAAGCCACGAACCTGTATGCGATACATGCTAAGATGGTCACTATTATGCCCAAAGACATCCAGCTAGCTTGCCGCATTTTTGGAGAGAGGGCTTAATGCCTTTGTGTCTGTCAAACATAAAAATGTATTTTTGATCAAGTTCGCTCGCAGGTTTTTGTTGTAATTGTTTTGGGGTATTTGCAGAGATTTTGGCGCATTGTTACTGGGTATAGGAAGTTACGAAACATCTTTATACATCATAACTTTGTGGAAGATTTTGGCATGAATGTTATAATTTACTGTAGTTTTTCACCCTAATGTTGCATTGTGAAAGTTGTTTAGTGGTGTAAATCGATGACTGTAAAACGAGGATTGCCTTAATATAACACTGTCTAATTTATGACTGAAAAATGTGACTGTTGTATGCAATATTTTCTAGGGTATTTCTGGCAGATCACAAGTTCTGTAAATGAATATTGATTTGAAGCTTGTACAGTTCTTGTTTCAATTTCTGTATTACTTACCTTTTGTACATGTTAACGATGCTAGGTTTATTCAGTCAAAATTAGGGTTAATCTTGTATTTTTGTTGTCTGATAGCTCAAAATATTTTGTATCGTGCAGCCAAACTATACCTTACGTACTTTTTCTGTTCATACTGGGTCTGTAATGTCTCTTGATTTCCACCCGAACAATGAAGATCTTATTTTCTCTTGTGATGGGGGAAAGTGAAATCCGTTACTGGAGTGTTAACCAGGGTGCATGCACCAGATATTTCAAGGTAGCTTTCATTGAAAATATTAATTGGCATGACTCTAAGAAATGCATTTTATTATTGAAACCAGTCTTTGAAGCATGAATTTGTGTTGACTGGGAAAACTGTGGTGATTTACAGGGTGGTATGAATCAAGTACGATTTCAGCCTCGTCTTGGCAGGTACCTTGCTGCAGCGGCTGAGAACGTTGTGTCAATATTTGATGTCGAGATTGGAACTTGCTTGCATTCTCTACAGGTTTGTTTATTGTTCATATGCACTCTATTTTCCCTTCTATGTGATTCTTAATGCTCCAATTGTGCTTAAAGCATGAGAAATACGAGAGATGCAGAGGAAATAATGATGCATGAAATTGCTATTTCCCTGCTTCCCTCTAGACTAGGCAACTATTCTTTAGAGTATGTTGTAGGCAGTGAAATTTTTTGTTCTCCATTCACATTATTGTGTGCAGAGAAAGGGCGTGCAAACTCAGCCTACTTTATTGGGGTGAAAACGCAGCTAGACAGGCAACAGCTTTATTTCCAGGTTGGTGCTGGCAAAAGATTTAAATCTATCATACATTAATGAGCTATGAAACAGATGGATGATAACTAGCTCTGCTGAGTGGACACACACATTTTATTATTATCCAGCACACAATGCAGGAACATCACATTGCATCACTAAATTGAGACTGGAAAGTATAAATGTCGTAGAAAATTTTAGAGTTTTGCAATGTTCTGAAACTTTGAAAGCGATTAGAATGGTAGAGTCTATTCCCAACCAACCAAAGCGATTTGTAAGTGATCCTAAATACTGGCAAGCTTTTACATTTTAGAGCCACATCCTGTCATACCACAGGGCTTCGACTTATCTTAGAGATAACCACAGACCTCGAAATATCTCTGCTAGTCTCACGGAATCAGGTTGTTTGTCGAACTCCAGTAGACTTGGTCCCTCTGCTTAGGGCTAATATTAACCTTAAAGGCTATGGCTGGCTCAGAGTTCTGAACAACACTGCACAATTACCCTAGAAAATGTAATTGCACATTTTTTTCGCTCTCTTGGACAATACTGCACTAATAACCTGCTTGAACCAATTATGTTGTACTAGTTTGCAAGGTCTATGTAATCCAGAGTAAGATGCAGCAACCACAAAGATAGGTACTTGTGGAATTTGTGATACCAAATTGACCCCTATTCAATATTTTTTTGGGCCAACATTGATCCATGTGAAAAACTTCCAAAATCCAATTTTCATTTCTCAATCTCATGTCAAACACTAAAAAATTTCTCAAGCGCATTGTATTTGTCTATTAGGCTATTTTAAGATGGTTTCCACATCATAATTAACTCTTGGTCGACCACCTTTCCCTTCTGTGCTAAAAATGAAAAATCTAAATAGTTTAAGCTTAAAATGCTTTCCATTCTTTTATTGTGGACAAGGTACTCAAAGTTATGCAAGGGGTTTGGTTCCCATTATTCCTATGGATACAAAATATCATGTGAGTTAGCTATTCTTCTAGTATCACGAAGAGCACTCTTCAAAAACATTTCACATTGATCACCTCTGCAAATTCTTGTTTATTTTTGAATTATATTAGAACTTGTCCTGTCCCCCAAAGCATACAAAAGAGTGGGTACAAATTCATTCGTCTATTGTGTTCTAGGATATTTATACAAAGTAGTCAAGTACATGTCCACAACTACAACTATTTGTGGGATCACATCATATAAGTTGCACTTAAATTTTTTGATAAATATTTCAGTTTCTTGACTGGGTTGTACAGGGTTTCTGGCACTAGATTGTGCATTGGAATGTTCTCCTTTAGCTATCTTTGCATGGTACTCAATAGGCCTATAGTTGTGAACCATTTTTTTCTTGGTTCCAACATGGTTGAGTCAAATATTTAACTTTGCATCAGCCCTTTCACTCACGGTGTTGACACCAATGCAATCATGCAAGAAAATAGTCCACTCATGATGAACCACATCCTCAATGTGCTAGAGAACATATTTCCTATGAAAAATATTATAAGGCTCATGATCATATCCAAACTTGTTACTCCTGCTAGTAGCCTTTTTTTTTTTTTTTAAATTCTACAATTCATGTTTTTGGTTACCTGTGCATATATAGATCTTATTGATGTGAATCACACTTTGAAAGGTACCCCATAAGATGAGTGGTGGGGGCAGCCAAATATTGTTTATGACTACATTGAGAAAATGTCCTCTTGCTAGTTTCAAGATCATTTTGACCTATATCATCGATCATTCTAGAATGCACCTTTTCTAGGCCTCAAAGTTGTCCCTCAGTGTTGACTTGATGTGGATTTGTTAGATGTTGGCTGTCTACATTTCCTTCTAAAAATCTAGTGCATGAATGATTGTCCACATGTTCATGGAGAAGAGAATATCTTTGCATTTGATGTGGTCTAGATAGAATTTTTATTTGGGTCAAGCCCGTATTCTTCATCAATGATTTTCTTGAAATCGCTTTCATTCTTAGCACTGTAGTTGTAAATATCAATGAGGGTTTCATTACATGTTTCATCGATCTTCTGGGGCTGTCCAACTTCATTATTGTCAACAATAGAGCCATATAGAGGTGGAAATGGATCTGTATGACTCAGAGCTTCATTAATTGTGTGTTTATAACATACCTTTTGTTTTTCTACCATGGAATATTCATGACATATGTCAATAACTTTGTCTTCTAGATGAGTATTGATAGTAAAATGGAGAAACTTCCCTATCCCATTAGGATTGAGGAATAAATTTAGATCATAGGCATCAAAAATAGGGGGACCATCAGATTCCATGATATAGGATATTTGAGGGTTGAACTATAAAATTAATTGTTTCTTCACTCAGATAATCACGAGGGTCACATTATTACTTTCATGGTTTTGAAAAGCCCTTTGAGTTTATTGACCTCAAACTCTAGGAAACCATGCTTACTTCCGTTTATTTCTTACACGATCATGATTAAAATCAAAGTGCAACGAGGGGGTACATTATTGCTCCACTCAAACTCACAATGGAATGTCGAGGTGCCAAGTATATTACCATGAAAGTCTGCAGCTCCTTACTTTCACTGTTTGACAAAATAGGATTAGTGTGATTGAAGTATAATTCTGTGACCTCAAAAGTGTTTTTAGGATTTAAATTATCAACAAGGGAAGCATGATCTTCATCATACTTTTTAAATGGTTGATCCTTTTGGGTAGAAACATGGTTTCTACCTGACTAGAACTGCACACATCTTGTATCATTGGTGGAACTATTCAAAAAAAAAAAAATTCCTATGTTTATTGCTTTGTCATGTTGGACATCATGACTAGCCTCCTCACAATGGTGAAAATTATTATCATGCTCCTTTTTTTCATGCAAATCTTTCATAGAATCTAGGACACATACATCAACACATACCAGTTCTTTGATGAGGATGGGGTTTGCTGTGGGGCTATGTTGGTCACAAAGTAGCCTGTCCATCATGAACTAATCTTGTGAATTTGGAGGGTCCCTTTTAGTGATATTATTATCATCTTCAAGAGGGGTGGGAGCTTCTTCTTCTTGTATGTCCGTCGCAAGGTCTTGAAAGGTGTTTTCATCCCATATTGTCTTTGGATCCCATGTTTAGAAAAAAATTTATTGAAATATTTTAAGTAGAGACAATATGACAACCTAATATCATATCTAAAAGAGGAAATATGACAACCTAACTATTTCTCTATTAATGCTTTGAACTTTTGAAATTCATTAAACACATCATATCTATTAATGTTTTGAACTTTTGAAATTCATTAAACACATCATATTTTAACTATAGAAAATATACCCACATTTTTCTACTGAAATAATCAACATACGGAAGGAAGTACTTGGCACCAGTGGTTGATTTCATGTTCATTGGTCCACATATGTCTGAAAGTACCAACTGAAGGACCCTTTACACTCTCCATGCTTGTCCTTCATAAAATGATATTCAACGTAGCTTCCCTAACAAGCTCTGCAAACTCTGTGGATCTTCTACAGAATGTTCGAAAGTCCATCTACTAGTTTCTCTCATGCCAACTGAGAGAGATAGGTCAAGTTGAGGTGCCCATACTTATGATGCCATAGGGGTGCTAGATTTTGCAATAAAAATTACCTTTAACTTACAATTTCTAATAAGATCAATATTCAAAAATCATAAGATAGTGAAAGCTAAGAGATTCATCTAAAATGGATCATTATAATCTTGGACATAGAAAGCACTCATCGTTGCATAGTTTCCAAAAAGGTCAAACAATCTAAATTATATGTTGAACCTACCACTTAATTTGAGGTTCAAATCCTAAGCCATAAAATATTCAAGTGAAGAGGTGAAATAAGAAGGTACGAGTCAATATAAGAGATCAATGTTTCTTTTCAAATTTCTTCTTCCTTCAACTAGAGGGAATAATGAGATCCTAGGAGTTTAAACTTTAGTGTTTTCAAACCTTGGTAACATATGACATGAATCATATGAAATGTTTGTTTCCATGAAGCATGGGGGTAGAATGATTAACTTAAATGGTCTTTAACACAATCCCTCTAGATTTGTCTCTTCAAATGTGAGGGCACCCACTCTCATAAAGGACATGTTGGGAGTTTAAACTTTAGTGTTTTCAAACCTTGGGTGCATATGACATGAATCATATGAAATGTTTATTTCTATTAAGCATGAGGGTAGAATGATTAACTTAAATGGTCTTTAATGCAATCCCTCTAGATTCGTCTCTTCAAATGTGAGGGCACCCACTCTCATGTTCACATTTACTAATATTAGCCTTTAGGAAAAGATAAGAAAACATAAATTGGACTAATGTATCAATCCATGTGAACATGATACCCATTTTCTCTCTCACACACTCAATGTGCAAACTTTGTCTCCTAAAGGACATGATTTGGGCAGTATATTAGTTGCCTAAAAAACTTAGGTTCGAGTCAATTCTTCATGCAACATGATACTAAGAAGTTGCTAAGTTGTCTCCTACTAATATGCTAAATTGGTCAATTCTTCATGCAACATGATACTAAGAAGTTGCTAAGTTGTCTCCTACTAATATGATAAATTGGTCAGCATCAGTTCAGCAATTCTAGATTACTCTCATGGTGTTGCAATTTTATTTAATCTTACAAGTTGGCATACTTTCTTAGTCCTAAAAAAGCCCAATAATGGCTGAACGTGGATAGGCTAGCTTGAATTTTCTCACATGTATTCCATCTCACTTAGAGAATTATTATGGGAACTCTTATACATTTACTATGTCAGTTTGCTAAGGCCTAAGACAGGCAAAATAAATAACAAGTGTGTGCAAGAAACAACACACTTGACTAGATTGAAATCAGCCTAGTCTTATGATGGATGTACATTTTAAGGGCTTCTTTCCTAATTCAAAATCGCTGAAGATATATAAAATAACTATTTCATTTGTCCTACCATTCCAATAGTGCACATGGAAAGCTTCTCTGCAAATTTCTTTTGTTGCATATGATAGGCCTATGAATAGACTAAGCTTGTAATAGCGTAATGCAAACATGACCTGCAAGTCACCACTCTGTTTTGGTTTCTGAAGGTTGCTGCATTATTGGTTGACTAATGAAGTATCAACTAGTGTATAAGTTTCAAGCTTTGGAGAAGTCATAATATATATTATAATTTTTTCTTGCAGATTTGCCTCTTGACCAATTTTTTCTAGGAATTCCTCTTATGAAAAAATAAGTTCTTTCCTAACAGGTTATGACCCTCTTGAAAATACCAGGTTCAATAGAACATTGGAAGAAAACATCTGATGCACGCATCATGCTACCATTACAAGCCATTGCAGAAAATAGAAACCAAGGTGAAAAAGGGTCTACAACTACACTATAGACGTGTTACAGTGACAAAATTTCTTGAATGTCTATTCTCCAACATCCATAGCATTACCAAAAATAATCATAGTTTGTATTTAACTCCAAATAATATACATTCCAATTAGAATTTGTCAATCATAGTTTTAACTTGTGTCAATGATTTTCCTTATGACCTACTCTCATTTTCAGTCAAAAACTAGATTTCCTATATTGATGACGTTCCTACTGTAATATGACCAACTATCAGAGAACCATCTCACTGTAAATGAGCAATGTACCCAAATAATAAAGAAACTGAAAATGATATAGATATTGCCAGGTAAGCAACTAAATAGGTAGTACACATGATATGTTATTCCATAACTCACTACCTTTCCCATTTATAAAATAGTTTCTACAACAATTCCGCTGCATATTAGTTCTTTATGTCGCTATTTATTGAGATTTTGTCTCACACGGGGATTACAATCAACCTTTCCACAGGAGATACATATGGCTTATGAAATTGGCATACCATTGCTATTACTGCAACTAACATTTCCTGATAAGAAGTTACAATTGAAACATTGAATTTACTTTTTTGTCCTCCTAATTGTTATGTATGGCATATATAATACCAGCTATCCATTGGGATTCATATGTGACCAAATGAAAAAGGCTTTAACTATTTCTAAATGAAAAAATGTGGCACGCTGGGATTGGAGGGATTTTGTGCAAATTATAATGAAAGATAAAAAAGTGAAGGCCTGCACCTCCAATGCAGTGACCATAGGGTTTCCTATTTATAATCTTGTAGAGTTATTATTATTATTATTATTTCGTTTATTTCTGACTGTTTCTCCCTGGTCAAGGTGTTTCTCAAGTTTGTCAGCTTTGAATGCTAAACATGCTGCTTGATGTCTTGCAGTGGAAACACCTCACATCTTAGCATAGGTCCAAGATCTAGTTCTAGTACAATAGCGCAAATTGTGGAAGATTTTGTAAGTGCCTGCTATTGAAGGCCTTGCCACTATGACCCAAGTGCTATTTGGCCACAACTAGAAGGTTAGTGCATTGGGAAAAAGAGAATGTTGTGTGCGTTGATGCTGCACACAGGGAATATTTTTGCAAGCCCTATTTTCCATCATGTGCATGAGCAATTTTCATCTGCAAGATGCACATAACATTCTCTTTTCCCAATAAAATAACTTTCTAGTGTTGCATGAGCTTCTAGCCTCTTTAGGCTAAGGAACTCTCCAAAACTTTGTCATTCTTAGTTCATATTTATCCTATAAGTTTAGTATGATTGAAAGACTTTTACCTTCACATTCCTTCTCAATGTTTATGCCATAGCCTTAGATCTACTCGGGTTTGTGGTTGTTCCCTAGATATCTCTTGGGTTTTGGAACAACCTCCTCATTTGTTGGTAGCATTTATATACCTCTCATAGGTATATCACTTATCATAGGAATTTTTGTTTCTCCGAAATGTCATTACTCTCGCAAAAGGGTGCATTCTAATTTAAGATTCTTTCTCCCACAACTCAACATGTTGTGTGCAATGTGGTACCTGTTGGGTGATCTCAATGGCTTCTATGAACTAGTTATTAGAAAATTTTTCTAACCTCTTAGGAAGGAGCTACTTGCATTTTCTACATCTCTGACAATTGCTGGTATTGACTGTTCATTAGTATATTGAAAAATTCATCGTCATGAGGGATTAATGTTTCAATTTTATCAAGTGTCTCTTGTTTCATATTCAACACAAGATGGACTTTGCATGCACTCAGTTAATTGTATCAAGGCTTTATGGCTTTCCTTGAATATTGAAAGCAAGTTACAGAAGCGATCCATAAAGATGGAGCATCATTGACAAAAATTCAAGCTCCTCTCAGTGGATGTTTTCTAATCCCTCTTCTTCTACTCCTTCCCCTTGTCATCTTCATTTGTTTACAAGGCATGAAAAAGATACCCATAAGTCTAAATTTTAGCCCAAAATCAATTGTAATGATAGTGGAAATGTTACGATAATATTGTTATTATCATTAATGGTTTGCCCATTCTAATGAGGGATGTCTTAAGCAAAGAGTTCTCAACACATATTTCAGTGGCTGAGCATAAGGAAGGAGAAGGTTAAAATGATTATAGTCAACAATCCCAATTACATAAGTGGTTGTTGTGGACTTACCAATCCATGGTGGGAATGCCTTTGCTACTAAGTACGGTAATTCTAAAAATTCAAAAAAAGAAAAGAAAAACAATTCTAAGCCCACAATTAGTCTTAATCATCATTGACTACTTCACTTTAGACAAGGATTCTTTCTTTGTGCAAAACTGTTGCATTATAGTTAATGGTAGTGATAAAAATATTATTTTAGAAGATCATGTGAATTTTCTTAATTTTCCTTCAAAATGTTAACCTCGGTCTAAAATTTTAGGGTTGGATGAAGGATAAGGAACCAATGCAAGTTATGAAGGTCTGTCAATTCACTTTTTCTACTGATCACTCTTTGATAGTACTAAGTATGATGGCACTCCTGTTGACTGCTGTGGTCTTATTCCTTGGAAAGTTTTATCAACACGATTGCCATGCAAGCTATTATAGATTGTCTTAAAACTTCCCTATTTTTGCAGAGAAGTTAGCATCATGCTAGTGATTAATTTGAAACTGTATTTTAGTGGAAAAATTCATTGTTTTTTGGTGGAATAGTTCATAATTTCTTCTGATCATTTTTTGCAAGGGTACTAGTCACGATGATAAATGTGTGGTTTACTTCAGAGGGTTCTCAGTTTTTTCTAGATACGCTTTTCATCATTTGCTTTGAATATTTCTCTAGTGCTCCTGAGGTCCATGTTGTTATGTTTATTGGTTGTTTCTGTGGAAACACTTTCCTAAGGTTCTGCAAGGTAAATCCAAATGCAAAAAATACTAATTTACATATTGATATTTGTTCAAGACATTCTTGTGTGATACTTGAATTTCATAAATCTAGATTTCTATTTCGTTATCTATATCAATATATAAGAACATGCCCATGGATTATTCATATTTCTCAAACTGTGGAGTTGTTCCTTACCTGTTGCACATTCTTTTATATTGTTATGTTGTGATTCAAATTTCTAGTTGTGCTTTCCAATTATTCTCCTACGCAGTACATGCTTTGTTAGATTATATCAAAAGTTATTCTTATTGTATTTTTATGATGTATATTGAACATATTATTTCTAGCAACTTTTGACCTTACTATATTTTCTATTCCTTTGGTGTATATTTGCACCTTTAGGGGCAATTTATAGTTTAAAGTTTAATTCTTTAAAGGGTGCTAGCTCAATGGAAGAGCACCTGCTTTACAAGCAGGAGGTTGGTGGTTCGATTCCATCGTGCCCTGATATTCATAGGGAATGACGACGATCAATTTTTGGTGACAGATGCTCTTTTGACCATCACCAATGAGCTTATGGTGACATTTTTCGACCCTCGCCAAAATATGAAATGGTGATGGTCAACGAATGTCACCATATATACGCATCAATAATGACGACCATTAAAGGTCCGTCACCATAAATCTTTGTTGTTGATATGAAATGGTGAGGGTCATTGTTTATCATTATAGCCATTATTTGTGACGGACCTTGATGTCACCAATGAGTTTATGGTGACGGTCAATGAACTTTGCCATATATATGCACCAATAGTGACAGCCATGAAAGGTCCATCACAAAAAATCATTTTTGTTCATATGAAATGGTGACGGTCACTATCTGTCATTATAATCAATATTCGTGATGAACCTTGAATGTCACCACAACACATACTTTCAGTGACGCCACCTTTGGTGACGTTCAATTTTTTGGTGACAGAGGCTATTGTCCATCACCATTGCTCATATGAAATGGTGATGGTCACTATCCATCACTATAAATCATTATTGGTGACGGGCCTTGAATGTCACCACAACACCTATACTTTCGGCGACACCACCTTTGGTGACGTTCAATTTTTGGTGACGAAGGATTTTTTGACCCTGACCAATGAGCTTATGGTGACCATTTTCGCCCCTCACCAATGTCATTTTTTCTTGTAGTGACAGTTTGTATTTGATTGTCATGTTTTTCTTTAAAATCATTTTCTGCATGAGTAACCTGTGAATCAATGTCTCTATCATTATAAAGAATGAAGGAGTCAAGTTCAGTATGAACAGAGTACAAAGGATAGTTGTGTGGTTTTTCTTGACTACTCACCATGTACTTCATTAAGGTTTCCCTATACAGTCTTCTTGGTTGCCCAAACACTAGTATTGTAGCATAAGTCATATCCATTTGAAGGGTCTGTTGTAACTTTACTTCCCATGAGCGTGAAAAAAACATGCCATACTTAGGAGGAATGTTAGATACTACTATATCCATCACTATAATTTTTGTAGGTATCTGAGCTAAAGTGACACAAATATCTTTGATAAGACCTAGACATCTTACTTTGCTAGAATTAAATGAGTACAAATATTTGTAAGGTCTAGTGATTTCAAGACCAAGCTTCTCCATAACATCCTTTGGCATAATATTATGTGATGCTCCTGAATCCAACACGTATTATAGAGAATTTTTTCATGAACATTAAGAATGATATAAAATGGAGGGACACCTCCTTCTTGGGGTTTACCATCAACTTCTGGCCCAAAAGAAAGTTCAGGATGATCATCATTTAAATTAACAGTATCATTATTTTCCCCTATGTTTAGTACCTTTAGGAACTGAGACCTATACACATTCTTGTTTATCAATTCAGTGAGAGGAATAGATATTTTCAGTTTAGAAAGTTCATTCTCAAAGCTAAAGGGTGTTTGAACTTTGAGCAGATTTGAAAAATCAGTTATTTCAACCACTATTGTTGTGTAAATTTAGTTTTTTTACTTGTACTAGTTATATCAATTTGAGAAATTTTGGCAGGGGTATCAAATATTCTCCTACAAATGTTTTATGTGTTCTTATTTTCTGAATTATTCACATTTTTCTTTGAATTTTCTATTAAATTTTTGAGATCTGGTTCAAAGAATTTTTTTGGCATAATTTTATGAATTTTTTTTGTTGGAATTATCAAAGTTTTTCTTGCTTCTAAGGTTATAATGTTTGTGAACCTCGATGATAGCATTCTCAAATCCTTGTTTGTAATCATCAGATATTTAGATTCTAACTTTGTCTAAGTAATGAAAATAAGTCTTGTTCTTCTTGTGTGAGAAAAACAGAGTCATCTTAATTAATTCCCATCAAATTTATCTGATTTTATTCTACTTATTCAACTACTCCTTCATCCCAATCAACATAATTCTCTTGGAATGGAGGCCTAATCTACTGATTAGGACCTCTTTTATCTCTCTGTCTTATCTGAGGAGGGTTTCTTCTAGGATTTTGGTTTCTGCTTTGAGGATTTGGTTGATTTTCCATAGGAATGGTTCTTTCATTTAGATTGATCCTCTCCATCATTCTCTCCATAGTTCTAACCAATGAGTCAATTTTAGCATCAGATGTGGAAGTTTAAGGTTCTTCTAATACAATAACTCTTCTTTTAGTTCTTATTCTATCTCTTTTTGCTAACAAGTTGGCTTCTACACTTACTACATCCCTCTGCATTTCCTCTAATGTGGCCGATTTTCTTTCCCTTAGCTGATAAGACATTTCTGGATCAAAGCCATCTGGGAATTTAACCAGGGCTAAACCTTGTGGTGGTTTTATATGAGCAGGTATTGCATTATATAAAATATTGAATCAGTGCAATAATCCTGAACACTTTCAGCTGGGGTCCTTCTAATTTTTTCATATTCAGATAAATTTTGAAGAGGGTTCTTTTTAAATTCCCACCTATTTATGAATGTTTGATGAAATGTAGGATGCCATTGATACTGTTTGCAGGTAAATATTTAAACCATTTCCTAACTTCTCCACTAAGACTCTAAGCAAAAATCCTTAACTTAAAACTTTCTTCATCTACCTCTTGAAGGTCAAAACAATCATTCATTTTTTCAACATGTTGTTGGGTAGTTACAAGAACAATTCCATCATATAATGTAATTTTAGACAGGTAACCCTATGGCATAGATGCCAAAGGTGATGGCAACATTAATGGGGCATATCCGGATGCCATGATTGGTGGAGGAAGGTGGAAAATTGATGAAATAGGATGGATGATGGGAGGGGATGTATGTGTGGAGGTTTGAGTGATATTATGAGGAAGGATAAAAGACGTGGTGGGGATTGTGGAAGTAGTAGGACTAAATTACTTAAGATGGGAAGTATGAGAAGTAAAAGAAGAAGTTGCTATAGTGAATGCAGTTAATTCCACAGATTGTTGAAGGTAAGCATCATCAACAGTTGAACTAAAATTTGTTACCAAACCTTGGAGAGTGTAAAAATCATGGAGAAGCTTAAGATCCGACTGAATTTGTGAATAAGCTTCTCTTACTGGAATTTTTTATAAAATAGATGGATCAAATACTTTCTATTCAGTCCAATTCTCAAATTTAGTCCTGAATAAACCTTGTTCAAAGTGTAAATCAAATTGAATGTATTGTAGGTGACAAAGTTTTCAGGAATGGAATTTTCTTTTTGAAGAAATATGTTACTTGTTTGGCTCTCGGTTCTAGGATTTTTTCTTAAAATATTCTCAGGATTGTCTACTATAGGAGGAGGATTTGGATCAGGATGGGATCTAGTAGAAATTATTTTAGGAGCCATAATTCAGATCTGAAGCACAGATAAACTGATTATTTTCAAAAAATGAAAGAAAACCAATATTATAAAATACTTCTATCATACAATGATTTTAATCGGGGTTTCTGAATTCGAACGAAATGAATTTTTTTTCAGTATTGTTCCCCAATATGGTTGCCACTATGTTATCGTTCTATAATTTTAAGATTGGAAAGAATAATTATATAGGACAACATCAAAACCACTTTGGAACCTAGGATGTAGCCCTCCTAGACTCAGAGAGGGATCTCTCTTTATATTTAGCTTTTTTTTATGAATCTTATTTTAGGCTAGTTATATTAATTGTAGGGGTTTCTTTTTTATTTATTGTTTGTATGGATTAGAAGATTTTCCTAAACTAATTCCATTGGGCTATGGAGTCATAATAGGCTGGGTTGTTGCATCAATAACATGCTGGGTTGTTGCATCAAATTTTCAAGAGCATTTGCAAGGAAAGATAACTACACTTACTGGATCTTTAAAACATAATGAATCATGAGATGAAAGAAAATGATTCATTAGTGGTTAAAAAGAAATTAAGTATTTCCTAACCAAACTTAAGAGGAAAAGCATTTATATTGTAAACACAACCATAATTAAGGTGCTCTAGTAGAAAATATTATTCTTCAGATTTTTGTCTTACAATTAGAATTAAACTATGCACTAAGAGAAATAATAGTGGAAAAAATCAAACACAACAAAGAAATAACATCAATAGATTAATATATCTCATGATTCTTGCCAAAGGTCTTTTATTATTGATGCTCCAGCTCCAAAAATACAATGCTCCAACAGAAATATTTTTACAATCCAGGGTCCAACCCCTGATACTGATAAGGAATGCAGTATTTAACTAATTCTACAGTGATTTCCGTATCTACATAAGCAATCTGTTATTAATTACAATAATAATTAAAATTTGACTAGTGTGACCATGAAGTGGACACGATGGAATAACTTTGACATCTGGCCCTATCCTCCAGAAGGTAATTGCTGCTTGATTTGATCTCCTATGTGCTAGAATATTTAGATGATTTTATGTTGATTTGCTGAGTTGGCTAATACACTAGCTATGCTAATTTTATGGTGCATTGGCATTCACCCTTCTTGTCACTCACACAATTTTTCCCACTGTTGTTCATTTTGGATCTTGATCCTGATCATCTTTATGTATATCTCATCTATCTGTGTAAATTTCACAAAAGTCAGCCTTAACACAAAAATGTGTTTTATTTCATGCTGTATGAATAAATCATTATCCATGGCTTCAAGGAAATCTCTTCCATTCATTGATCCTTTAATTCCTGCAAACTTAGTTGTGTCCTTGGAAATCTCTTTTAGCTTCTTCACATAATGTTGCATGGGCATAAGCTTATCATTGATTATAAAAAGTGATGGTAACCCTCTTTTGGCCAATGGCTCGATTCTATTGAAGAATCTACTCACACCAACTTCTAAATAGTGACACTTTTCGTCTAACTGTGTGATCAAGATTTTCTTATTAAGCACCTTCTTGACTTCCAGGTTCATTGTTGTTCTTTCCTCCACTCCAGGAGCCTCTAATTCAAGCTTGTTCTTGGAATTCAAGAATTTGATAATATTATTTAATGTCTCAGGCATCTCTGGAAGCTCCTTGGTTTCTTTCTCTATAACATCATTTACCTGTTAATTTAGCTTTTTCTGTTAAAATATGATTTGAATAAAAGGCCATATTTCATTCATGGAATCTATTATGTTGGTCCAAATGATCTCCTTTTCCCGGCCAATGGTATGACCAATGGAAGCTTCACTTTCTGCCTTTATCAATATTTCAATCTACTTTTGGGCTCTATGTATTTCCATTTCATGGGCATTGTTAGACCTTGTCTTCAAATCCTTTAAGGTATTTATTTCTGCTTCTAGAATTTTTTATCTCTTGTGATTGTATAGTCATATTCTCCATGGATTTGAACAGCTGTTCTGAACCACCTGATGTGCTTGTAGTTGCTGGAGTAGCTCTAGGGATGATTGCAATAGGTACAACATCTAAAGGAACAATGTCCATTTCTGCTGATTTTTATTTTTCCTTTACCAATTTCTCCATCTCTGTTTCCATTTTCTTCATCTGTGTTGATTGCTCCATTAGAAGCTTCATCATCTCTTCTTTTTGTGCTTCATTCCCTTCTATGTATTTTGTGAAAGGGTCTTCAATAGCTATTATTTTAAGTTATTTTCTCAGGGCTGCTATGTTAGCGTTCTTCTTCTTCAGGACCTCTTCTACTGCTTCTACATTTGTTGGATCATATCCAATCTTCACAACTAAATCCTCCAGGGATTTGATTCTAGTATCCTTGGCAAGAGAAGAAATATTCTCCATTTTGAGCTGAGATTGAATGTTAGCAAGTGATACCTGCAACTTAGATAGGCTCATTGTAATGCTTGGCAATGTGGAGGAAATCATCTCTCCAGTCTTCTTGTGCATATCCATCTATTCTATTGGATGGATGTCCTTGACATTGAGTTCAAAAGAAGCATGATTTAAATTTGCAGGTGATTTAGGCTGGGAAATTTGGGCTTCTAAGAAATCCATTCTCATATTTCCTTTCTCTGGGTGAAAGGATGATAAAATTTTTCTTTGTGAACTTCTGGTCTACTTCCAAAACTGGTTGTAGGTGCAGGTTTTCAATATCTAATTCTTCCAATTAATTTCCCTAAAGGTGTCATAAATATTTTCCTCTCTTTCCCCTGTAGTAGTAGTAGATGTCAGTGTTTGTATATTTTGTCATTGAAATGGAATTGTGGCTAAAGATGTGGAAAATACATTTTGATCACCTGCTTGAGATGAACTAGGAGAATCCCTGATTGTTATGACTATTTGTTGCTCTGTTTCCTTACTCTGAATTATGTCCATATGGATTCTTTCTCTCTTTCTATACTTCAATTTGAACTCCCTGCTAGATGTATCATTCTCCATATTTGACTGATCATCTATTGGCCTCTTTCCTATTGCCTCTTTCACTTGTTGTTTCCCTCTATCTTCTTTATCTTCAATAGTCTTATTTTCTTGTGGAGTAGGAGTTTGTATGCTTGAGGTTGAAATCACCTGTTCTTTAGCCTCCTGCAATGTATTTGTTGCCCACTTTGTTTGGTTCATTAACTTCTCAATTTTAGGCCTGTGGGTGTGGATATATGGAGTTGATTTATTCTCCAGCCTTTTCTTGGAGATGATGCCCAATGGGTCATAAGACCAATTGAAACTATGATTAAATTTCATCTCCCTTAGCATTCTGTCAGCCTCCTCTCCTGTTGCTCTGGTATTGTAAATGAAAGGACCAATTTGGGACTTGATCCTAAATTGAGACTTCTTTTTGGCAGATACAAAGTGTACCTCATCTGCATTGATCATCTACCTGATGTACTCTGGGGAAAAGATCCTCATGTGGAGGAACTTTGGCAGTTTGTAAGGGGCTAGCTCACACCCATAAATTCTGAGCTCTGTGTAGTTATGGTACAAGTACCAGTCTCCAGTTCTTACTTGGTCTGATAGCTGCATGATCTTCTTAATTTCTTCATTAATTCTTGGTTCCATTGTGCTACTGAGGATGCTTATTGATGGATGCAAAAATGCTTCAAAAAATATTTTTTAGGTGTAGTCCTTCTATTCCTTCATTAGCATGGTTGTCCAAAAGATTATAGATTGGGGTTGGGAGTCTTCATTAATTTTCCTCATTGTAAACTGAAACTTGCTGGCCTAAAAATATAAAAACATGTAAACTAAGACTAGAGTGTATTTAAACACTTCCTCTGTGTGAAATTTAACAAACTGGTCATGGATAGCTTCAACTAAGAATTGAATGAAGTTAAAAATGACGGAAGGCTTGGAATATAATGAAAGTATGAATAGAAAACCTATCATTGCTTCATCTATCCACTGATTTGAATGTTTGTTAGGTCCCTATATTACTAGTAGAGTCCCTTATTTTTGTTATTGTAACCCCCTTATTGTTATTATTGTACCCTTGTAACCCCCATATTATTATTATTGTGCCCTTAAATTATTATTGTTAGGTCGGCTAGGCTTACATTGTGGTCCCATGGACTCCTATATATAGAAAGGAGGTTTTGTAATTTGAATCATCCAAGAATTGTTCATTTATGTAATGTATTGGAGGTTTCCCCCTCAAAGTGGCTTATTTATAAGGTGTTGATATCTCTTTTCTTCTATTTTGGAGCTGGTTTCACAACATTTGGTATCAAAGCTTTGGATTCTAGGGTTTCGCTGCTCCAAACAGGTCATCGTGGAATTTTTGCTATAACGTTTTTTCTACGAAGGTTCAGAAGTTGAAATTTTTAGGGTGAGAAGCAGAAATCCTGAGGAATAACGTCGCAAAATTTCAGAGCTTTGTTCGCAATATTTTCGGAGATATGATTTGTGGAAGGTAGGACTTTTTGCAGGCTCCTAAATTTCACTTAAACAAATCATCGCGGAATTTTCACTATATCGTTTTTTCTACAAAGGTTCAGAAGCTGAAATTTTTAGAGTGCGAAGCCAAGATCCTAAGGAACAACGTTGCAACATTTGAGAGCTTGTTTTATAACATTTTCAGAGATATGATCTATGGAAGTTAGGTCTTTTTCAGGCTCCCTAATTTAATCTCAAAGAGGTAATCATGGGAAAATATTCATAACTCTCTCTCTGAGCATCAGATTGGAATTTTGTAAAAAGTGGATATAAGTACACAGACTTTAGTTTCCTGTCTATACATTTTAGAGCCAAAGGAGAAAACAGCGAAACATGGAAATTCTTACAATTTCACTCTACTGAACTAATCCATAATTAGGTCATTGTGGAACATTGGACATAACTTTGTCTTGAAGAATCCAAATCACGTTAGACCTGTGGCATTTAAAATGAGCTTCAAAGGAATACTATAGGGCCAAATTTTAGATATTGAGGATCTTCACTTATAGAGATAATTTAATTTCAAAATAGAGCTCTGCAAAAGCAAGTAAAAGGTGTGTATTTTTTTTCCCGAATTGCATAAGTCTTGTTTGAAGAATCAAGTTGAATTGATTCCAAGGGCATATTGTAGAATAGATATTAGTATTGGTTTATAAAATGGCCCCTAAAAATAATTCAACACCCATTAAGCCTTTAGAAGGCTCTACTATGACTCATGAAGACGAAGAATGGCAACATGACATATCAAAATTACAAGAGAAAGTGCAACAAATTTTGCTGTCGCAAAGAGCAACAAAAAATGACATGGAAGTTTTGAAGAAAGGTGTGGAAACTAAGATGGATGGTTTTAAGAAAGACACAGAATCTAAGATATATGGCATGGAAGCTGGCATGGAATCTAAGATGGATGACATGGAAGCTAAGATCGATGAAAAAATGGAAAACATGAAGAATGATCTAAAAGCAGACATGGAAGGTTTGACAAATTTGAAACAAGAAATGTTTCCTAATGGTGAAAATATAGTAGAGGAAACTCATGATGAGAAAAAAATAAATTTTAATCATGATTTCATAAACTCTAATGTTGGTGGGAAGAACCACCATATTCCAAAAATGAATATGAGGAAGTTTGATGGAAAGGATCTTGTAGCATGGATACTACAGATGGAGAAATATTTTTATCTCCATAATGGGCAAAACACACAAAAGGTATGTATTTCAAATTTACATTTAGGAAAAAATACATTTGTATGGTATCAATGGCTTTGCTCCCATAAAAAAATTGTCACTTGGTCAATTTTTACGAAGGAAATGATAGCACATTATGAGGATACAAAGAGCAACACCTTCTTTAGCCAATTGATAAATCTCAAACAAAAGGGTTTAGTGGGGGAGCACATTGAGGACTTCCAAAAATTGAATATAAGGGTAATTGATATTTCATATGAACACATGATTGATCTCTTCATAGGCACTTTAAAGGATAACATCCAAAATGAAGTTCGTGTTTTGGAACCTGATTCATTGGAGAAGGCATTCAGGTTGGCAACAAAAAATGAATGTAAAATTATGGCGACAAGGAAGCCTACCACTCACTTCTATAAAGAAGGAAGTGTTGCTACGCCTAGATTTCTACAACCTACAAGGTTGACACCACAACAATTGGAAGAAAAAAGAGAAAAAGGGCTTTGCTACAGTTGTGATAGAAAATACACTAAAGGCCATAAGTGTGCTGAGAAGAAATTATTTTACATAGATTGTGAAGAGGAAGAAAATGAACAAGAAGAGGATATACACCAGGAACCAACCCTAGAAGAGGAAGAAATGAGTCCGACCATATCGTGTAATGCATTGGCATGAATTACCACTCCTCAAAATCTCAAGATATAATGACATATCAAGAAGAAAAAGGTAATAGTGTTGATTGATTCAGGTAGAACCCATAATTTTATTCATTGTAAGGTAGCAAAGGAATTGAATTGTTTCCTATACCCAGCACCAGAATTTCAAGTGATGGTTGCAAATGGAGGAACTATAAATTGCTCTGGAAAATGCCATAATATCAAGCTAACCATGGGGGAATAAGTATTGAATATTCCAATGCTTTCCATTCCTATGGGAGGTGCTGATTTTGTACTAGGAGTACAATGGTTACAATCTTTGGGGACAGTAGCTTTTAATTTTCAAGAACTTTTCTTGAAATTTTTTTTAGAAGGAAAGGAATTCGAATTACGGGGTATTGCAAGGAATTTGGGAAAGATAATAAGCTCTAATGTTATGACAAAGCTTCTAAAGAAATAACAACGAGGCGTAATTGCACAATTATGCTCACTAGAAGTTCCAACATCAAAATCATCTATTTCTACAAATCTCCAAAAAGTCTTGGACAATCATTCCAAGGTTTTTGAAACTCCCAAAGGAATCCCACCTATTCGTGATTATGATCATGCTATTCATTTGATTCCAGGAAGTGTTACTCCAAACATCAGGCCTTATAGATATCCTTATGTCCAAAAGAGCGAAATTGAACGTATGATTGCAGAAATGTTAGAGGCGAGTATAATTCAACCTAGTCAAAGTTCTTTCTCTGCTCATGCAGTATTGGTACACAAGAAGGATGGATCATGGTGCATGTGTCCAGATTATAGGGAGCTCAATAAGCTCACCATTAAAGTTAAATTTCCCAATCATTTGATTGATGAATTATTGGATGAATTACATGGAGCAATTTACTTTACCAAGTTGGATCTTTGTTGAGGATATCATCAAATTAGAATGAAGACTGAAGATATTATGAAAAAAACATTTAGAACTCATGAGGGTCATTATGAATTTTTGGTCATGCCTTTTGGCCTTACCAATGCACCTTCTACATTTCAAGGGTTGATGAATTCCATTTTCAAATCCTTCCTTAGAAAATTTGTGCTAGTATTTTTTGATGATATACTAATCTACATCAGGTCTTGGAAGGATCATGTTCAACATGTTGATAGGGTGCTAAAACTATTGCAGGAGAAACAATTATATGCAAAAACATCCAAATGTTTCTTTGGAGTTCAAGAGGTGGAATATCTGGGTCATATTGTATCTCACGACGGTGTTAAGGTAGACCCTAAAAAAATTAAAGCCATTAAGGAATGGAAAGGCCCCACAACCATAAAGCAGTTGCAAGGATTTCTCGGGTTAACAGGGTATTATCGCAATTTTGTTAAGAATTATGGTAGAATAGCAACACCTCTAACGACATTATTGAAGAAATATGAATTTTCATGGACTCTTGAAACAACTAAGGCCTTTGAACATCTTAAAGAAGCAATGTGCCTAACACTAGTCTTAGCTATGCCAGGCTTCACAAAAAACTTTATTGTGGAATGTGATGCCTCAGGAAATGGAATTGGTGTTGTTTTAATGTAAGAAGGAAGACCCATTGCTTTTGAAAGTCGTCCAATTAAAGGAAAGTATTTACAGAAACCTATTTATGAGAAGGAAATGTTAGCAATACTACATGCACTAAAGAAATGGTGAACTTACCTAATGGGAAGACACTTCAAGGTAATAACTGATCATGATAGTCTTAAACACTTTTTGGAACAAATACTATCTTCAGAAGAGCAACAAAAATGGGTCACAAAGATGTTGGGTTATGACTTTGAAATAATCTACAAAAAAGGGAAGTTGAATGTTGTTGCAGATGCACTCTCAAGAAAGAATGAAGAGGTGGAAGCATTTCTTTGTGCCATTTATATTATCCAACCAGATTGGATATCTGAAGCAAGAGATGAATGGAAGAAGGACGAAGAAGTGTGGACACTCATTCAAAAGTTGCAGCAAGGTCCTAGTACATTTGATACATTTAGTTGGAAAAATGATTCCTTATGGTAAAAAGATCGCTTATATATTTGTAAGAATTCCCAACTAAAACAAAATATTCTTTTGGAATTGCACACTTCTCCTTTAGGAGGACACTCAGGATTTTTAAAAACTTTCCACAGGGTGAAGAAAGAATTTTTTTGGGATGGACTTAAATCTGATATTCAAAATTTTGTGGTGGAATGTTTGGTTTTCTAGCAGAATAAAGTTGAGATAATTAAAACCTCGGGTCTTCTACAACCTTTATCCATTCTAAGTCAACGTTTGGAGGAGATTTCAATGGATTTTATCACAGGTTTACCTAAGTCCGAAGGAAAGAGTGTCATCATGGTGGTAATTGATAGAATTACTAAGTATGCACACTTTTGTGCATTATCTCATCCATTTAAAGCAAGTACAGTTGCTACTACATTTATGGACACAATTCAAAAGCTACATGGAAATCCAAGTGTTATTGTGAGCGAAAGAGATCCCATTTTTACTGGAAATTTTTGGATGGAGTTATTTTCTTGTTTGGGTACTCAATTAGCTCATAGCTCATCTTATCATCCTCAATCCGATGGTCAAACTAAGATAGTAAATAAATTTTTGGAAGGATATCTTCATTGTTTTGTATTTGATAAACAAACACAATGGGTCAAGTGGTTACCTCTCGCAAAAAGGTGGCATAACACTTCCTTCCATACTGCAGCAAAAATGACCCCATTTATGGCACTTTATGGATATCATATACCATACATCACACCATATTTAAGAGAAAATTCAAAGGTTAAAGTAGTGGAAGATCACATCAAGCATCAACAAGAAGTTCTCCAACTCTTAAAGGATAACCTGAATTTGGCACAAAATCGAATGAAACAACAGGCGGATCAACATCGCAGCGAGAGAAGTTTGATGTAAGAGACTGGGTATTTTTACGGCTACAACCATACAAACAAATGTCCCTCAAGCAAGCTAATAAGGATAATAAATTATCGCCAAATTACTATGGTCCTTACAAGGTGTTGAAAAATATTGATACTATGTCATACAAATTGGAGCTTCCTGCTTCTTCATGAGTGCATCCAGTTTTCCATGTTTCATGCTTAAAGAAGGTTATATTTGAAAATCTTCCAGTTCAAAGAATATTGCCAAAAATTGACGAGGAAGGAAAAATCATATTGGAACCTGAAGCGGTCACAGAAACAAGAACTTGACAGCTATGGACTCGATCAATTTCAGAGTATCTCATCAAGTGGAAGAACTTAACCACTGAAGATTCTACATGGGAGGATGAGAATTTTATACAAAAGCACCCATAGCTACTCAAGCATTGAAGAAAACACTTTTTTGAAGGAGAGGGGCATGTTAGGTCCTTATATTACTAGTATAGTCCCTTATTGTTGTTAGTGTAACCCCCTTATTTTTATTATTATACCCCTGTAACCCCCATATTGTTATTATTGTGCCCTTAAATTATTATTGTTAGGTCGGCTAGGATTACATTGTGGCCCCATGGACTCCTAATATATAGAAAGGAGCTTTTGTAATTTGAATCATCCAAGAATTGTTCATTTATGTAATGTATTGGAGGTTGCCCCCTCAAAGTGGCTTATTTCTAAGGCGTCGATATTTATTTTCTTCTATTTTTGGAGCTGGTTTCACAACATTCTTGGTTCCACTGTGTTGTTGAGGATGCTTATTGATGGATGCAAAAATGCTTCAACAAATATTTTTTAGGTATAGTCCTTCTATTCCTTCATTAGCATGGTTGTCCAAAAGATTACATATTGGGGTTGGGAGTCTTCATTAATTTTCCTCATTGTAAACTGAAACTTGCTGGCCTAAAAATATGAAAACATGTAAACTAAGACTGGAGTGTATTTAAACACTTCCTCTGTGTGAAATTTAACAAATTGGTCATGGATATCTTCAACTAAGAATTGACTGAAGTTAAAAATGATGGAAGACTTGGACTATGATGAAAGTATGAATAGAAAACCTATCATTGCTTCATCTATCCACTGATTTGAATGATACCCTAAAAAGTATGAAAGTACAATGACAATGTGCTGGGTCATATTAGGGAAAGTAGAAGAAATATATGGAGGATTCTTTTTGGGCAATGGAGTGTCTGTAGCCATACATAAATCCAATGTTTTGGCTCAACTGGAAAAATCCAATTTTTTGTATAGTTCTCTTAGGGCTTCATAGGAAAATGGTATAATTTATTCAACAACAAGGGCTTGCATCATTTGTATGATGGATTGGGCATTGATGGCAAAGAGAAATTCTCCTGTGGGGGCTACAATACATCTTTGGTTTATATCATAGCAGACATGTTATTTTCTAAGAAACTCAGGGCAACTATGGGTTTTTGGGAATATATAATAGGGTAATTTGGTCTCCCATAACCCTATATCATCGACCTCATCAACCAGCTTGTCTTCTAACCAATAGTATACATCAAGAAGGTCGAAATTTGAATCAGTCTCATGTATTTTGAAGTTCATGTCAGCTACGGCCATATGATCTAGGTCCACCTGAGGGTAAACCATTGGGTTAAATGGCTGCTACTTCTTCTTTTGAGGCATTTCTGTTCACTGAAAAGAAAAAAATTACAAATGTATAGAAGGGGATTAAAAGAAGATGGGAATAAATAAAGGGAGCTTCTGCTGATTAGTATGGGAAATATGGAGAAAAAGGGAACTGAAGAAGGACTCTAGTTGATCTGTAGATAGTTTGAAATATTTTTCTATGCCTTTCGTTTGCTTTTTAAGTCCTTGAATTTGATCACTTGTAACCACAGAGTGCATGAAAACACAATAACCTTTGATCAGTTGATGAAGAGTTATTTTGTAGGGTGGTTGGGTTACCGTTGACATGGCACAGGCCCGTTGGGTAATGACCTAAGCCATTAAATTTTTAACGGGCATTAGGCAGGAGTGTAGGTGATTGGATGGAGGTGACAGGAGTGTTTTTCGTGGCGCAATGGTAATGGTGGGGATACAATAGTTAATGGCGCGATTTAGAAATGGAGGAAAACAAATTTTTGCAGGGGGTGTAGGTCAGTAAGAGGAATGGAGAGGGGGGTGTGAAATGATAAGCACCCAACACGTAGCAGATGGGATGGTTTAAAAAACCGCCCATTTCAGACCCCCTCTGCCCCCATCCCCCCCCCCCCCCCCCCCCCCCAATGTTTAGAGGACCGGGGGGGGTAGGTGGGGCACGAAAATGATTGCGGGCCGTTGGATGAGATGGAGGGGGCGGGGATGAGACAAAAGGTGAGAGGATTTTAACATTGATGGGATAGGTGAGTGGAGGGTGGGGTAGGTGAATTACATGAAGAGCGGGGGTATAGTTTCGGGATTTAGGAGTTTTGGGATATGACATGAAATATGTAAAATGAATTTGATAAAACATTAATTCCCAAACCTTAGGAAAAAACACCTATTTTTTATTTTTTTTTCCTTTTTAACCAGAAAACACATGAAATCCTTTGAATGAACTTTGGAATAGATTTCATGTTATTTCAGCTTTATTTTGCTTCTTTCACTCCTATCTACCCATTTCACTATTCTAACATTTTTCATTCTTTTTCAGGGTGCATTTAGGCTTGCAGACCCAAATCATTTTTTTTTATAAAACTCTAACGTACATCTATCCCTTATCCATTCCACTGACTCAGATTAAACTGTTGAGTCAATTTTATTTCTACCTAACTACTGATATGCCAAGATTAAACTGTTTGGAAAATCCTTATTTTCTAACCTATCCAACATAAATTTAAAATTATTCAATCATGCTTAGACTGTATGATTGAACAGGCTGATGTAATCAACAATGGAATTTTGATTTGCAACACTTTTAGTATTATTCTTTTTTGGCATTTTTATTTCATTTTCTTTTCTTTTTTCTTTTTCAATATACCCTCTTTTGTTTTCCTTTTTTTTTCATATTTTTTGGAAATCATTTGAATATTGAAAATCATACTCAATATGAAATTGAAACTTATGAAATACTCAATCAACTTGAGATCCTATAATTTATAGGACCCTAACAGTGGCTCCAGTTGGGGATCATACTTCTCCAAGTGAAGTGTCAACAACCTAAGACCAGTAGCCTTGAGTGCTCCATTTTATGCAAAATCTCCATGTTACAGGTCAAAATACCTCCTCATCAGCTCAGAGGGGAAGACAAATATGGAAGAACTACAAAGACCTAAATTAAACCTATTTCTGCCAAGGTAACACATATATAGAACAGAACAAGAGCGTTATAACGCAGGCAATCGGTACATTGGCCACGTTAGTGGCTAGGGCAACGCTCTGTTTACACTGGAGGGACGCGTTACCCATGTTTTAAGTTTGAAAAACACGGGTAACATGTCCATCCAGTGTAAACAGAGTGTTTCCCTAGCCACTAACGTGGCCAATGTACTGATTGCCTACGTTATAACGCTCTTGTTCTGTTCTATATATGCGTTACCCTGGCAGAAATAGGTTTAATTTAGGTCTTTATACTTCTTCCATATTTGTCTTCCCCTCTGAGCTGATGAGGAGGTATTTTGACTTGTAACACTCCATCTGATTTCTTTTTTTTGTTTTATGAAATCTCATCAATCCAGGCTTAGGGCCTTCTCCACAAGCTCCAACCGCTGTTAATGAATTATTCAAATCACAAATTGTAAAACTATGGTATTTACAATGATGAAATACCAACCTATATTATTAAGAGAAACAATGTTTCAACATCCTGCCATTGACATGACCTCCAAGTATCTTTGTTCCATTTAATTTTTTAAGGAAATATGCATTTTTTCCTTTGAAAGCATCAATGATGTATGGCCCTTACCAAATATTGTCAAATTTTCCATGTTTACCTTTGTCTTCTCTTCTAGAATCCCATTTCAAAACTTTTTCTCTTAGATTAAAATCACCAGCCTTTGTTATTTTATCAAAAATATTCTTGATATTCTCTTCAATCACTTTAGTTCTGTTGTAAACTTCCTCTTTGGACTGCTGCAACTGAACAATTGATTGATTGAATGATCTTCATGACTGGAACTCCAAAAGAGGAAGGAAAAACTGCATCCATTCCTTAGACCAATTGGTATGGAGACATGCCAATTGATTTTTTGGTAGTAATTCTATCAGCCCAAAGTGCATCGACCAACTTGTTGTGCCATGATTTCTTGTTATCTTCCAAGATATTTTTGATGATATTTACCATAATTTTGTTTGAATATTCAACCAGCCCATTACCCTGAGGGTAATAGGTTGTTGAATGCCCAAAATTTATATGATACCCATGAAAAAAATCAACCATTTTCTTGGACTTGAAAGCTGCAGCATTATCAGTGATGAGTTTTCTAGGACAACCAAATCTAGAAAGGATATTAGTTTCAAGGAATTTTATAATGAAAATATTAGCAAAATTTATAGAAGGAGTGCCTTCTATCCATTTGGTAAAGTAGTCTATGGCAGTAAGAATCCATTTATGTTGGGCAGAGGATGGGCGATGAACTTCAACAATGAAATCTAATTCCCATTGTTGGAAAGGGCTCTCAACAGAAATGGGCTTTAAGGGAAAGGGAAACAATTTTTTTTGTCCTTCAAACATTTGGAATTTGTGACATGAAGTTACCATCTTGTGGATGTCAGGAAAAAGGGTAGGCCAGCAGAAACTAACCCTCAGGATCTTATTAGCAATGGTTTTCCAATAAATATGGCCGCCACAGTCACCTTCATGGAATTTCTGCCGAACTTTATCCGAATCATCTTTTAGCAAACATTTGAGTAAAACACCTCCAACATATTTCCAATATAAGAAATTTTCTAAAATGCAGAATTTGATAGCTTTTAATTTTAGAAATATTGCTTTAGTTTTGGACAAACCAGGAGGAGCATTCAATTAAACAAAACACATAAGATATCTGCATACCAGGGAGAATTTAAAAATGCTTCATCAATCTGTGGAGTCACCAATTCCTCTTGATCAACCAATGAATAAACCATGTTGATGTCTAGTGAATGAAAATTTGATTCAACCATCAATTTAGCTAATCCTTGTCCTTTAATCAATTTGGTAGGGTTTATTTCCACATCGTATTCCAAAATAACAACAATCCATTTGCATCTCTTTCCATCAGGACCATTCTGTGTTAAAATGTCTTTGACTATTGCATTGGGCACATAAGCAATAATATGTGAATGTATAATGTAAATTCTAAAATCCTTTAATACTTTAACTAGAGGAAAAGCCTATTTTCTGTAATGTTGTATTTCAAAGATGCATCTCTCAAGGATTTTCTAAAAAAATCTATTTGTTTTTCATGTCCTTCACCGTTTTTCTTTAATAACACAACATCAATAGTGTGCTCAAATGCAAAAGAAAAAACTATGAAGTCTTTGGTAAAATCTGGGTTGATTAGGACTAGAGGTTTTGTCAATGCTTGCTTGACTAGATCAAAATATTGTTTAGCTTCAATGTTCCACTTAATTTATGAATCTTTTTTTAACCATGTTGGTTATATTTCTCAAAATTTCTGTAATATTGGGTATAAATCTCCTTAAAAAATTGATTTTACCAATGAAAGATTGAAGTTCTTTGAGATTCTTGGGATGAATGATTTTGAGTATGCCATCAATCCTGCTAGGATCAATTCTAATTCCATATTGAGAAATAATGTCACCCAGCAAGTTTCCTTCTTCAAGACCAAGCTATGTTTTCTTGGGATTTAGTGCAATTCCAAACCTTTTAAATTTTTCAAAAACTCTTCTTAAGTGTGCCAAGTGCTCTTCATCATTTTTTGAATATACAATAATTTCATCGAGGTAGATCACAATGAAATGGCCAATTTAATCTCCAAAAGCAATGCACATGACCCTTTAAAAAGTAGCACCAACATTCATTAATCCAAAGGGAATTTCACATACATAAAAGTCCCCCAAGGAGTAGTAAAAGTTTTTTTGTCTTGGATCATCAAGAGGTACTAAAACTTGATTATAACCTGAAAAGCCATCTAACAAAGAGATCCTACTGGAACCTACTACCCTCTACAATATATGATCCATTTTTGGTAAGGGGTAGTTTTCCTTAAGAGATACTTTGTTTAGATTCCTAAAGTCAATGAAAAGTATGATTTCACCTCTTTTATTTCTTGTAGGCACAATGTTGGATACCCATTTAGAATATGTAAATGGAACTATGATTTTGGATTCATACATTTTCTTGATTTCTTTCACAACTAAAGGCATTAAGACAAGATTTATTATATGCAGTTTTTGTTTAAAAGGTTTTTGATCCTCTTTGATTGGAATTTTGTGTTGTATGATGCTAGTATCATAAGATTTTAAGTCTTCATATCTCCAAGCAAATAAATCTATAAATTATTTAAATAGATCTATATACCTTTTTTTTGTAATTATAGGCAGTGATTTTGACAATTTTATGATTTTTGGGTTTTGTTCAGTGCCTATGTTACACTCTTCAATGTTTGCCCTTGTTGGTTCCATTTTTGGTTTCTTGAACACGTCATTAAAGTCAAACAGTTCTTCTAAAGGGGCTAGCCCTATGGGAAGGATATTATCCTTGAGTTGAAGTACCTTGAATTCCTCTTTTTCTGGGTCTATATGTATTTCAATTTGATGAACAGTTTTATTTGCTGAAATATTTACATAAAAAACAACAGATTGTTTTTCTACACTAATTTGTACATCATAGTGATTGTCTTCTTCACAATCTAAGTCTATATTGCTATCCTCAAATTCATCCTTTGGTTGTATAAAACTTTCAATTTGTTTGTCATTACCGAATAATTTCCAGTATCTCATGTTATCAAGCACAGATGGACGATGTTTAACCTCTACTATGTATTGTTTGTTTGGGTGAGGAAATTGACATGTGCTTGTTGAAAAGGCTAAACTGTTTTCTAGAACATTTTGATTTCTAGGGCTAATTTCTAGATCATACTCTTCAAATGTTATTAAGAAATCAAGTACAACATTTATGTATGCTCTCAACCTAGGTTGTTTAGCAACATCTTGTCCTTTTATCTGTTTTATGACTAATTCAGAATCACCATGAACATAAATCCTCTTAGCCCCTAATCTTTTTAGCAATTGTAATCCTAAGAGCAAGGCTTCATATTCTATTAAATTATTGGGTCACTGAAAATTGAGTTTGTATGAGTGACCTTGTGAAAATTTTTTCCTTGAATTATATACCAAATACCTGCTCTTTAACCTTCTTTGCTACATGAGCCATAAAAGATCATGTTCCAAAGGGGTTTATTTTCAGGATCTTGTTGTACAGTTTGTATTTAACTGCCATGTTTTTCTTTAAAATAATTTTCTGCATGAGTAACCTATGAATCAATGTCTCCATCATTATAAATAATGAAGGAGTCAAGGTTAGTATGAACAGAGTACAAAGGATAGTTGTGTGATTTTTCTTGACTACTCACCATGTACTTCATTAAGGTTTCCCTATACAGTCTTCTTGGTTGACCAAACACTAGTATTGTAGCATAAGTCATATTCATTTGAAGGGTCCCTTGTAACTTTGCTCCACATGAGCATGAAAAAAACATGCCATACTTAGGAGAGATGTCAGCTACTACTATATCCATCACTAGAATTTTTGTTGGTATCTGAGCTAAAGTGACACAAAGATCTTTGAGAAGACCTAGACATCTTGCTTTGCTAGAATAAAATGAGTAAAAATATTTGTCAGGTCTACTAATTTCAAGACCAAGCTTATCCATAACAACCTTTGGCATAAGATTATGTGATGCTCCTAAACCCAACATGCAATATGGATAATTTTGTCATGAACATTAAGATTGACATAAAATGGAGGGACACCTCCTTCTTGGGGTTTACCTTCAACTTCTGGCCCAAACAAAAGTTCAGGATGATCATCATTTAAATTAATAGTATCAATAATTTCCCCTATGTTTAGTACCTTTAGGACCTTAGACCTATACACATTCTTGTTTATCAATTCAGTGAGAGGAATAGATATTTTCAGTTTATAAATTTCATTCTCAATGCTAAAGGGTGTTTGAACTTTGATTAGATTTGAAAAATTAGTTATTTAAAACACCACTTTTTGGGTAAATTCAGTTTGTTTACTTGTACTAGGAATATCGGTTTGAGCAATTTTGGCAGGGGTATCAACTATTTTCCTAGTAACGTTTTATGTGTTCTTCTTTTCTTAATTATTCACAATTTTCTTTGAATTTTATGCTAATTGTTTAGATCAGGTTCAAAGAATTTTTTGGCAGAATTTTATGAATTCTTTTTTTTTGAATTATCAAAATTTTTCTTTCTTCTAAGGTTATACTATTTGTGAACCTCCATGATATCATTCTCAAATCCTTGTTTGTAGTCATCAGATTCTTCAGGTTCTAACTCTGTCTAAGTAATGAAAATAATTCTTGTTCTTCTTGGGTGAGAAGAACAGAGTCGTCTTCATTAATTCCCATCAAATTTATCTGATTTTCTTCTACTTATTCAACTACTCCTTCATCCTCATCAGCATAATTCTCTTGGAATGGAGGCCTAATCTACTGATCAGGACCTCTTTTATCTCTTTGTCTTATCTGAGGAGGGTTTCTTCTAGGATTTTGGTTTTTGTTTTGAGGAGCTAGTTGATTTTCGCTAGGAATGGTTCTTTCATTTAGATTGATACTCTCCATCATTATCTCCTTAGTTATAACCAATGAGTCAATTTTTTCATCAGATGTGGAAGTTGAAGGTTCTTCTCTTGTAGTAGCTCTTCTTTTAGTTCTCCTTGTAGCTCTTTTTACTAACAAGTTGGCTTCTACACTTACTGCATCCCTCTGCATTTCCTCCAATGTGGCCGATTTTCTTTCCCTTAGTTGATAAAACATTTATGGTTTGAAGCCATCTGGGAATTTAACCAGGGCTAAACCTTGTGGTGATTTTATATGAGTAGGTATTGCATTATATAAACTATTGAATCAGGTGCAATAATCTTGAACACTTTCAGCTGGGGACCTTCTAATGTTTTCATATTTAGATAAAATTTGAAGAGGGTTCTTTTTAACTTCCCACCTATTTAGGAATGTTTGATGAAATGTAGGATGCCATTGATACTGTTTGCAATTAAAGATTTAAACCATTTCCTAACTTCTCCACTAAGACTTTGAGAAAAAATCCTTAACTTAAAGCTTTCTTCATCTACCTCTTGAAGGTCAAAGAAGTCATTCATTTTGTTAACATGTTGTTGGGCAGTTATAGGACCAGCTCCATAATATAATGTAATTTTAGACTGGTAATCCTGTGGCATAGATGCCAAAGGTGCTTGATTTGAAAATGGGTTGGATAAATTGTTATGTTTTTCAAGAACCTCCCACTCAGTTAAACAAATAAAAGATCTAGCTTATACTTGACAATTTGCTGAATTTATGCTTGAAAGTGGTGTATGATTTTTAAATGTTTAAGTGTCTTAAGTCCATTTTTTCTTGGTGAAATTTAACATCCACACATAACAACAAAATTAATCTAGGATTTCACCCGAATATCGTAGGCTACGTCTCCTTTGAGCTTTGTCATCTTGACTTGGCTCTTTGGGATTATGGTAAAGTTTCTTTTACAAGTTCCACACTTAACTCCAATTGATACTAAACTAATCCAAAGGGCTTATAATACCATCTATATCCCTTTCATGGCTATCATCACTCTACAAACATCTTTAGGCTCACTTAGACTCGATTCCTTCTGTCAGTGCACTGAGCTACACTGAGCTTCTCTATGGCACTAAATCCTTTATAATTATGTTTCTATCCTTGAAACCACACCTAATGTCTCCAACACACATTAAACACCAAATATAAACTGATAATTTTCTCAAAATGAGCACTGCATCCCCAAACTAGGTCTTCCTCCATGGTTTGCCCAGGGTTGCCCAGAACTTCCCTTCAGATTCTCGAGCTCTAGAATTCATCAAATGGCTGTTAAAATCCATTAATTGGATTCATAATACCAAAATTAGTCATTATAGACTATTTTTTCATTGAAATGGCCTCCGTCAGCTCTGTTTTCGCCTCCAACACCTGTCGGCACCCCTTGGCACTAGGGTCACTGAAAAGTTCTCTGATGGGTTCTCGACCTCCATAAGTCCTCAAAATATTCTGCAACATCCATAAATGGATTCATAATGATGTTTAAAATCATAAATGACTATTGGTTCGCTACGTATGGTCTCTAGCAGCCTTGGCTGGGCCCCGAATTGCTGTTGGCAAAAGCTGACACTAATGGCCCTTGGAACTTTACTGAAGCTTATGGTATTTCTAAAGTCCTCTACAGGCTCTAAAAACCATCTCATTAGTTTCAGAACATCTGAAATATCCAAAATTTACTATTGGATTGTTGACAAATACCTCTAGCTCCCTTGGCTAGGCCTCAAACTGTTGCTGCCCCCTGGTGGTCCTGTGGCCCCTTGAACTTCACTAATGAAAAAACCTACTTAAAAGCTCTTTGATGGATTTGAAACCTAATCCATTGAGTCTATAATTTTGGAGATAGTTGAAATTGACTAGTGGCACTCCAAAATTTGGCGAATCTAGCTCGAGATAGAGCCAAAACAACTTTTTTCCCAGTGTTCTCTACATCAACTCCACTAAATGTGGAGGAACTTCAGTTAAAACACCCAAAATAGCCATTTCTGCCAAAATGTGAGGGCACTCCATTTAAACCGCTAGATTTAACATTAACATTAAACTCCAATGGTTGGCATGTGACCAAAATTTTCGTGGTTTGTTAGCTGTAACCGTCGGAGGTTTTTAAACAGTCTAACCAAACATTTAACATAGTTTACGCTCAAAATGACATGTGAAAGGTTCCAATTCTTATCCAAAATCATCAACAGAAAGTGCTTATAGGTTAGGCCTATGGTCATGGGGTCATGGCCACATGTGGAGGGGCTGGCCCTCGTGGCTGGCCCCTCTGCTCCTGTTACACAACATTTTGTCACTATCCCTGCAATCCCCATACCACACATTGGAGGCTCATTTTTGTGACCAAAATAAAGTGTCATGCCTTGCAAAGAACATCATTGCATCCCTTTCCATGAGTACAACATTCCTTTTGTTGACGATTTCCTGAACAGACCATCAAAAACACCTGTTTTTGCCTTGGCGTTGGTAGCTCGTTATGTACTCCCGCCAACGGGGAAGATTAACACTGGCCCCTACGACAGCTAGTGCTCTATCTCAGTTAGCTACCCATGCCAATATGTTTATGGAATTTTTTTTAAAAATAGAGGCGAAGTTTCCATCATAACGACTTCGTGGGTGAGTCATAGGGAGTGGTTCGACTGAATAACCACAACCTTCCTCCTTTGGCCTCTTGTTTCCACCTTTTGGGGAAACCTCCCATGGGATAAGGCCTCCCTTCCACTATAGTAGGGATCCCAACCTCCTCCTCTTCCTCTATAAATATAGCTATCTACCATGGATGAGCTAGATGAACTGAACATATTATAGCAGAAACGCTGAAGAGATTTCTATGCACTTGGCTAGAAAATATAGAACAAAAGAGACCCTTTATTGAGAGAGCTTAGGCTTGTGTCTTCATCTCATCCAAATTCCCTTGACATTCATCGAAACGCGCTTCGAGTGAACACTGTTGCAGGATGTTGCGATGTCAAGGCTCGGTTGTAACTCTTTCTTCTATTACTACATATTCATGACTATTGTCTGGTTCCCATATTGCGTTAATGTGTTTTATCTGATGCAATATGCTTAACCCTCCTTGACTGGTTAGTAGTTATGAATGATATTGTTGTTTTTTATTCTGCTCTTGTTTTTTGATCTTCATGTAGGTATCCAAGCATTGCTGTAGAAGGATCGTGACTTGCCAAGATAGGAATCGAGAGGCTACCACTACAATATCCACGACAACAACATTGGACTCTAGGTAGGTTGATCTACCTCGTAATTTCATTAATTAATTAGGAACATACACTCTAGCTTGTCCCTTTGTTACTAGACCCACCCTAGGGCTAGAGGGATCGTCTCTGTCTTTAGAGAGGATTTACCTTCATAAAAAATTGGTGACTCCACTAGGGATCGGTATGAGTTTGTAATTTTTCCCTTGTCAAGTTGACTTCAGTCATTTTCTTGCTTTTCTATCTTTTCTGGTTTGCTTGCTTGTTTAGAGTCCTCTTGTTCAGCTTGAGAGTGTCAAGATTGACCTCTATTCATTGGTTTTCCCATTCTCCCATAGATATCTGTCTTGGCGCGCTTTATGATTGAACAATCGCGCCAGTTTGTGCATGTTGTTTGTGTTGCAGTAGCTCAACCCTTGTTTGGCACAGATTACTGCCTTACAGTCGTGCTGAACCCTGTAGGGTTTGGTTTGATCTCCCTCTTTAGTTTTTGGTCAGTTGTGCTTGAATCTGGGTTGGTTTTCTGATTTGCAATTGATTTTTTTGACTATCATAGGCTTGCTCTTCTCAGCTGTTCGTCCATTTTCTTATCAGTGCAGTTTATGGCCTTAGGGTTTCTAAGTGTCTTAGCTCACTGAGCCTTCTGATTAGAGGTAGAGTATTTTGATTATTTTCAGTCTCATCCTTTGATCAATTGCATTTAAGTATTTCTTGATCCTTTGAGTGTTTTTTTTGGTTGATTGATCATTTCAAGTTTCATTTGATTCTTATTCTCATCGCTTCGAGCATAGATCACATTGCTCGTTTGGATCATTTCGAAAGTTTTCTCTTTGTTTGGAAGAGTGCATCATTGGTTTGAGTGCATTTTTGTGTTTGTGTTGCTTTCATCAAATCATTCAGTTTAGCTCTTTACATTCGCAATCCTCAAACTAGTGTTTGTTTTGTTTTTTCATGTAATTAGTGCATTGTGTGCTTCATTTCATTGAAAAAATAAAAAATTGCATTCTTTCGTTTGCATTAAAAAGAAAAGTTATTTTGCATAACTAGTGGTTGATAAACTAGGAAAGAGTTTACGTTTTTCGCTTGATTGTATTAGATGCATTAGTGGTTTTCTTTGTGTGATTTCATTGATTTCTATTGTTTGAAATATCTCTATCCTTCTCTTAATTAGTGTTCATTGAATGGAAAATGGCGTTCATTTGCATGTATTTTTCATTTAGGAAATTCGAGATCACAATTTGGTAGGGCTTTGAAACTGAAATGCTAATTCAAGATCAACTGTAAAATCAATTGAATTAACCTAAGGAAGCATTGAAACCTAATGCAAACATTTTAGTGGTCTAGGCTAGAGACGTGTTCCAACGTCTTTAAACCTAGTAGTTTTCGTTCACCATCTAGCTTTAGACAACGCTAGTATGGACTTGTGCTCCCCGTATCATTGAGTATATAAAGGGAGACCCCATCAGTTTCAAATCCTTTATCCATAGGAAGTCGAGTCTGCTGCCCTGTAACCTTGATACACCGAACACAACATTCGGGGAGACTATCTGCACGTACGTTAAGTCCTTGGTCATTTCTCTTTCATTTGATCACCAAGGTGTATATGGAAGTTCACAGAAATTTGGTACACCCTCTTTCATAGATTACCTGAGTAGTCATTTTTATCTTTTCGTGACTCTTTAAACAGAGAAGAGATCATCGAGCACTTTTCCTTTCACACTCGTTTCAACTTGAAAGTGATAGAGTCACCTTTTGTCTGTTTCTCGACTCTTAAAATATGAAACGGTAGAGTTATGTTTCAGTGTCTTAAAATATTACTTGCCCATGAAATATTCCTGGTTAAAGTTACCTTCCTTAGTGTTTTTTTTTATGGTTGTTTCCAATGGCAATGTTTCCAGAGTTTACCAACCAAGGAATCCCCTCTGAAGGGATTCCTAGTCCTTTTCCTGATTTTGGGAATGTTGGTGCTCCTTAAATGGAAACATTATCCTTGTCTGGGTTAACTGTTGGGTTGCATGTTTGGTTGTTCTCGACCTCTGTGGTCTCGAATGTTCTGTCCACTGTACAACCACCGCCTCCACCTGGACAATATCATGTTGATTCTAAGGTGGACCTACCCCCTTCTTTGCTTATTTCTTCATCAGGTCAAAGTCTAGATTCTAGTAACCAGGTGGCTAAGAATAAGAAGAAGATGAAGATGAAGAAGAAGAAGTCAGATAAGAGAGAGGCTAGATATGCGGATATTACGCCTTAGACACCCTCCATTGATAAACCATCCAACCTTCCATGGAAATTCAAATTCCCTTGCATTTTTTGGAAAGGTGACCACTTTCTTCAGGATTTCCTTGGCATTCCCAAGGTGCTTGAAGCATGGTCCGACGACCGTCTGCAATTTCCTTTGGCTTCTGGAAGTGATATTGGTGGCACATCTTCGACTAGCCATAATAAGACTCATAAGAAATAGGGTAATATTACTGATCCCTGTAAGTTGTGTGAAGGGAATCATCCCATTCACCTTTATCCATACATGGATGAAGCCAAGACAGTGTTGGACAACCCTACTATTTCTGCACCCTACCTTCTGGCTGGTTACCAAAAACTTTCTTCAAGTCCTCCGCTAGTTGATACCACGTTCAATCAAGAGTCATCCTTGGTCGATCCCAGTCCTTCCGAAATTAAAATTCAAGAATCCATTCCCAACCAGCCATTAGTCGATGAATCAATTGATCTGCTCTTTCCTACGGTTCATCAGGTCTTTTCCGTCGAGAGTGGACCCCATTCCCCTCATGTTTTTCTTGTTTCTTCAGATTCCTTGGACTTGCAGAAAGATTATGTCGTCCCTATGGTTCAAGATGCTACTCCTCCTACTCCCATTATGGAGGTCCCAGAGGATGCTCCTCCTGCTCCCATGATGGAGGTCCCAGAGGATGCTCCTCTTGCTCCCGTAAAACTAGGGGATGACCATCTCATTTCTATGGTACCCCCTCCAAGTAGTTTGGTTGCTTCCTTAGATTGGAGTCGATTTGCGTGATACCGCCTTCCTTCTTATGTGCCTTTTGAGATCATGGTATAGGCCTTCGATATGGTCGTACCTAGCACAATTATAGATGAAGGCACATCTGTTAGTATTTTGTCTTCAACTACTTGGCAAGATTTTGGTTCTCCATCGCTTATGCCTATTACACATAATATGTTGGCATTTAACAGAAGAACCAACCAACCGTTAGGGATCCTTCCAAAGTTTCCTGTCACTTTGGGAGGGAAAATTTAATATTCCAAATTTGGAACAGCTCAACAAGCATGCTCTAAAAACGCATTCCCAGCAACATATGCAATAAAATAGTGAAGGGTGCAAGTATATTTCTAATCACTAAGAGTTCTCCTCTTAGGCATTCTCCCTCCTTTCATCCATCTCAAGATAGAACTGGGAACTTGGCTGCGCTGTGCATCATGGTGTGTAGCTGCATGCTTACACTCACCATGTGAAAATCTAGATTTAGCTCTGGATCCAAACTCCTTTGGAGATCCCATCTCCAATCTCATTTTCTTCAGCTCTCCTTGAAAGCTCTGCATAGATTTTGGAAGAAGATTTGTAAGCTTGTCTTCCTTCCTTCCTCGACATAATAAAGCCTTCTCTTTTCTTTCCATCTCTCCTGAAAGTGTAATGGCCTGAGATCCATAGGCTGAGCCGATATTGTAGCTCTGATACCACTGTAATATTCCAAATTTAGAACAGCTCAGCAAGCATGCTCTAAAAACACATTCCCAACGAAATTTGCAATAAAATAGTGAAATGGACTCTTGGATCCTGTAGATTAGTCAATATATAACCTAAATCCAATAACAGAGCTAAAAAAAACCAAAATAGGTGGGTTAAACAAACCTCCCACACCAGTGTAGCTGAAAATGATCGAAAACCCCAAATACTGCAACACAAGGATTTCTTCATAAAAGTGACTGCGCATTCCAAAGAGGGTTTTAAATCAGAAAATATGAGAACAATTATATTTACTCTTATATTGACTAATAATGTTGAAGAACAGAGATCTATTCTCCTTACACAAAATACAACAGAACTCGACAAGGGTTTCTTGTCAAAACACTCTGCATAAAAATGTGATCTTCAGAAAATTACTGAATAATCACTGCAACACTAAAGCATAAGAGTATAGAAGGATGAAAGATGAATAATATTATGTAGATCCTGTTAGCCCCCCTATGAAATTTTTGACAAGAAAATAGGGGGTTAAATTGTCGTTGAGTCTTCAAGGAATGCATTTCCCTTGAAAATACAGCCTCCTTGAAGCCTCTTTGTGCCCTTTATCCTTTGATGGTTTCCCCTCTGCTGTTTTCCCTTTTAAAGCCTCTCTGCTGATGAAGAAATGCCCAAATACTTCCTTCCCCCTTTATTTTTCCCTCATTTAACCTCTTTTTATCCCCCCTTTTCTCCCCTTATTTTTCCCCATTTACTCCTCAAATTCCCCCAAAATCCCCTTAAGTCCTTCCCTTACTCTTTATTTCCTATTTCTCCCCTATCGTTCCCCTCCTCCACCTTAAAAATCCATTTAATGGGAAAAAAACCCATGTTCCGACCTTGTTACAGGGCTTAGCCCCTTGCCGCAGGCCCCTTTCAAACCACTTCCCCACATGCCCCCGCGCTGGGACCAAGCGCTTAAGTCCCAGGCGCTCATCGCAATCGAAACATCGACGGTAGGCAAATTCCTTCGTAAACGCAAAAATCCCCAATGCGATCGTTCTATTAAACAAAGTCCCGCGACGAGTTGTGGACCGTCGATCTGTCACAAGATCTGACGGCTAGCGCTCAATCGCAAGCCCATGCCCGATCGCAATCGCAGCTCCCAGTGGTGTGGCCCTGATTGAGGTCTTCTGATTAGATCTCAGCCATCGATATCCCCGTCAGATCGACGGTCTGCGCTCAATCGCTTCTCCCCCCCGATCGCGATCGCAATTCTTTTGGTTTGCCTTCCGATTTGATCTCCGCCGTTGATCCTTCTGCCAGATCGGATGACCTGCATCCAATCGCACCCCCTTCCCTCCGTCCTCCGATTTGATCTCATCTGTCCATCTCCCTGCTGATTAACGGTCCTACGCGGTGTGAACCCTCCTTGTGTCCTGTCATAATAGTTTAAGTAACCCCAGAATGGTGCAGGCGGTGGATCGTAATGGATGCGTTTCTCCCGGATACGTGATTCCTTGTTCATCGCCTAGCACTCCTTGGGTCCCACTCTTTCATTCCTCCCGTCGGGTTTCGGGTGTTTTATGTGTTGTTCGCTTGTTTCACATATTCTGTAGCTCAACCTCCATAGTTGATCTTTGTTCCCCGGACGAAGATCTAACGATACCTTCACATATCATCACCACACTCCATTGTCCGTAAGATTTCATCATGTCATTGCATTTTGTTACCATTATAGTAAAAGCCACCATTTCTACGCCACTGTGCATTCTTTTCATTGTTTCTCCACGGTTCCGCCACCATTCCTCTGCCTCCATAGCATTTCTCCACCGCTGCCCGGGTTTGTAACAGACCCATTGTATCATGCAGATAGCACAGAGAGGCCTTTTCAGCGGCCAAACGGGATAGAAGAGACAGGTTTAAGGGATTTGAGCCTGTAAGTGAAGATTAATTAGTGTCAACCCCGCAAGTCAAAGGATTCAAGCACTCTTTGAAGATTAAGAGCGCACCAGCAAAGTCATTACTGCGCTACCTAACAGCAGGACATGTTTCCTCCAGAAAGTACACCTTCCCGCAGTGTCCTCCATGTTTCTCGAGCCCAGGAAAATCAAGAACGTTGACAGATCTTCTTAAAAGATTTTCAGGCAACATTAAAGAAGCATGGAGGGCCATGCAGACTTCCATCCAGTTCGTTCATTTCAACAGGGCAGAACAACAGATCACAGACCCCGAGCGCAGACAAAGGTAATATCAGGATTTCCGTCAGTAAAATGTTTTTCGTCTGGGACAAGGAATCCATACTGTTTTTATTAGGCAGAATGTCCCTGAAGGGTTTTTCCATCAAACTACAGCTCAAAGACAATCAGGCATTTATGAGACAGACCCTCCTGGTAGTTTATCTTATCCTTGAATTCAAATCACCTAGAGTACAACGAGCCCAAAATGTCAAGATCAAATCTGAAGCAGATCGTTCTCTTACTAAGAAGGTGAGCGAAATAAATATGCAGCATTCTCAAGAAGGATGGGCCCCGACCCTGCATTCATTATTGTGCTTAAATGTAACATTTAATGGGCACCTACCTCCTCAGTCGATCTGAGGATCATCTTTTGTTATAAAGCACAACAAGAACATTGTAAGGGGGTTGGTTATTGTTACCTTATCAGTGAAGTGCAAGAATTCTTGTCCCAAGCCAAGTTTTCTGTAACAGACTATATGATAGGCTGAGAAATATGATGTATTCAGGCTGAATGTAAAAGCTTTGGGCAGTGATGTACCTGATTGGTGTTGTGTTTAACATGATAAGCAATTTTCATTGGATCCTGATCTACAGCAGTTGGTGATGTTTTTCTTATCTTTGTGTTTATTTCCATCTCATTTCATGTTCTTCTGACTGACATCTGAATGCATGATATAAGATTTACCCTTGTTAGGTACCTTATATCCCAGCTCTCTCAGTCTTTAATGTTTTCTGCTCATATGTGTGTCTGAATGTTGTTTTTAATTGACTAAACCAGTGTAGTGGATGATTATTTCCTGCTCTCTGATGTGCAAGTTGATAGAATCAGTGTTCAGATGTCTTTGTTAAGATTTAATTGAAAGAGGTTAGGAACATTGGGAGGTGTAAAGCCTGTCGCTGCCTCCTCATAACCTGCCCTTCCAACGCAAACCTTTTCGAGACCCCTTGTGGTGCCTATGGTTTTGTCCAAGCAGGCCTGGAGTTAAATGACCTCTGGCCTGATCTATAGACAGAATCAGATGGTTTTCCATCCTTCATTCTCATCCCTTAGTGTCCCATCCCACCAATCAGTCTTTGAGATCCAAATGCTCTAGATGACTAGCCCAATTGAAGCTTACACATTGAACATAAGTAAATCCTTTCTTGACTCCATTGCCCAATGGCCTTGATGTTCCCTGAGTTATCTACCTTTGCCTAGCTTCCTTCTTTACCCATCCTTGTCTTATGATGAAACCTTCCTTCCTGATTCCCAACAACCAAACTCAAGCAATCAAACCAACAACCTTGAGCCCATAACTATCCTAAAATCATAATTGAGAACCTCAAAGACATATATCCTTTGATAATCATAGAGAGATCCCTATCTGGACCTAGGAGGGCTAGATCCTAAGGTCTGAAAGTGGTTCTATGTTGTCTCATCTTTTGGTCTTTGTCAACCTGGCCAAAACATGGGAACCCCAACATAATGGCGACTCCGTTGGGGACTTCTGAGTGCTTCTCATTTCAAACAACCTCAGAAACTTAGAACTCTGGCTAGGTTGACGGTAAGTCACACCTTTGATGGTGAGCACTGTGGTGGACAGTGTACCCTAGAATCATCCTAAACCCTCCACCTGGTGACTTCATTGTTCCTAAACGTTAAAGACTCCACTGGTGATCAGTAGGCCTGCTGATTATCTTGGTTTCACATCAGACTCCACTGGCTGACCAGTCCCAAAGCATAATGAAGACTCCACAGGGAGGCCAGTTCCCAAGACAACATTGACCTCAGTAGAAGTGACAAGTAGGGATAAGCTGCCTGGCTTATAAAAAACACTCTGGCTCACAGAACCATTCATACAAGAGCTTTCCCTGATCAAAACCCACCTGAAACAGTTGATAATCCTGAGAAGATCCTTAAAAGAACACCTGTGAGTAGGAGATCAACTATTTCCAGCAACATTTCTAGAGCTAATTCTCCACCAGAAGATCTTGCAGCTCTATTAGATCCTTTCTTCGACCTAGACCTTCAAAACATATTACCTAGAACTAGGTCATTCAGTGTTTCAGACCAGCTAGATACTAGGGACAGTGAAACCCCTCCTACCACACCTCCTGACTGTCATTTCCTTCAAAACTTAGGGCTATCTCACCCTAGATCTGCTCAACCGACTTTTGCTGGTCCTATCATTCCTGTCATCCAAATACCAGCTGCTCAAGCCAACCCTATACCCCACCAGAACATCATCATGGAAGCCTGGTATGCACCTCTAGTTTTACCTCAGCCTCTACTGCCCTTACCAAATGATTATCAATCAAAAATTCCACACTTCCCTGCTAAAGAGCCTACAACAGCACAACAACATGTAGATAAAATGGAGGATTCTTTTGACTATATGGAAATTGATGATGAAACAATCAAAATGAGAATTTTCGCGCAAAGCTTGGGAGGTGAAGTTAAGAAGTGGTTTAAAAGCCTACCTGCTGGTAGTATCCAAGATCTCCCTGCGTTATACCAGACTTTCATCAACAAATGGGAAACCAGAGCAAACCCTCGCCAGCTCCTAGAAGAATACATGTCCCTTAAGAGAAACGTAGGGGAAAGTGTTCATGATTACACCACTAGATTCAACAGTATTTACAACGCTCTTCCCCCACACATGAAACCCCCACAAGGTATGGCCCTGGCCAAATATCCTGATGGATTTGATGCTGACATGGCCTATGAACTTAGGGATAAAGAATATACCACGTTAGAGGATATGCAGAAAGGGGCAGTAAACATAGAAGCAAATCTGATTGAGAAAAGGGCCAAACTGAGAGCTGAAAAGAGAGTAACATACAAGGATGACACTATAGCATCCACTTCGGATCCTAATATTGACAGATTGTCTAAGAATCTGGATAAGCTATGCCAAGTGGTCGAAAAAATGGCTATCACTCATAACAGGAACCAAAATCAAAACCAAAACCAGAACTTTAGAAGAAACAACAACACTCCCAACAGGCAGAAAGAAGTAGATCAGCAAGTCATTCCCCCTTTCCAAAACTTTCTTGATGAGGATGAGGGAATCATAGAAGAGTCTGAAGGGAATGTGATAAACATGTTCGAAACAGAGGACTCAATCCTGAACTGTGATTCAGAAGAGGACCAACCCTCAACCTCTTATGGGGAGGAGGAATGGTTTGAATCTGAGGATTATAGGATGGGATTCGAAAATGCCATGTTACAGGTCAGAGAACAATATGAGCTCGGGAGTAAAAAGAACCAAGACTCTTCCAAACCCAAAACTCCTGAAGTAACTATCAAAAAGAGGCCTGAGAAATCTTCTAAAGTAACTGCTGTAAACAATAAATCAACAACTGAGAGTTCTGAGAAAAACCAACAGAAAGACAACCAAAACAATGAAAAACAAAGTCAACTAACCAGTAGCACTAGCACCTCAGTTAGTGCTCCTGATACAACTGTGCCTACACATGTACATAATGAGAAAACACAAACCGGGTCAGCCACTAAAGCAGTGGCGAACAAAACAGAGTTGAGCACTTCCAAAAGCCAATCCATTTTCAATTTAGAAAGTGAGATTGCAAAAATTAAAATCTTTGTGCCATTATCTGAGCTGGCCTCTCAGGATGTATATAAGGGCCATATTTTGAAAGCATTAAATCTGAGTATAAATAATGACACTGTAAATTTGAGTGATGATCAGCCTGCCCTCTTATTCGGTCCCAAGATTGAGGGGAAATTTCAGGAGGGGGTTGTCCCACCTTTTTATATCAGTCTTAACATTCATGACAAGATCCTTCATAATGCCATGCACGATTCTGGTGCATCACACAATCTAATGCCTAAAGTAGTCATGGAGAAGTTAGGCCTCGAAATCAACCGACCCTACAAAGACTTATACTCATTTGACTCGAGTAGGGTAAAATGTATTGGCCTGATCAAAGACTTGTGTGTGAGTTTGACTCAAATTCCTGCGAAATGTATGGTCATGGATGTAGTGGTGGTAGACGTGCCGCCCAAGTATGGCATGTTATTATCTAGATCATGGGGAGCCAAGCTGCAAGGCACCATGCAGATGGATGGCTCATATGCCACTATCCCTATATTTGGCCAATCAAGAAGACTGTACAGAGAGTCCCAAATGAAATTTCTGGTCAGCAGCCCCGAGAAACCTGAAAACTCACCACTATATTCTGTGCATACCGACCTTGACTCCTTCATCTTTTGTAATGATGAATCCTTGGAAGAGCCAGAGTCCCAGAATAGGGATACAAATGAGAACACCGAGCCTATAGACCTCCACATAATGGCCACTCTGGAAGAAAATGATCAGGAAGACCATGGGCAGCACACTGAAAATGAAAAGGAAACCAGAAACGAAGCCTGTAGGATTTGTGGTGGACCTCTCACTCCAAGCAAAACAGAAACAGAACAAGAACAGCAAGTTAACCACCTTCCTGACATCCGTGGCCTCTATGAACAATGAGATAGTTTGCAACCTAGTACAGACCTCCCAACTCAACCTAATAGCGAATCTAGCTGTGAGGGAGAAATTGAAGTGGAAGTAAACAAAGAGCCCCTGTGGGAAATGAACTTTGATGGGTCCTTTACTAGACAAAACGCTGGAGCAGGAGTGTGGTTGCGTAACACCGAAAATGACCACGCAGAGAGCCACGCCGTCAATCTTCATTTCAAATGCACGAATAACATTGCAGAATATGAGGCTCTAATCTTGGGTTTAAATCTGCTGAAAAAATTAGGAGCCCGTAGGATAGTCGTGAGATGAGACTCTGAGTTAGTAATCAAACAGATGAATGGTGAGTATTCGGAAAAACACCCTAGGCTTAGGGCATATAGGAATGATACTCTAGATTTGCTGAAAACGTTCATTGAATATGATTCAGTATACATTCCTAGGGGTCAAAACGCTATTGCAAATGGACTAGCCTGCCTAGCTAGCTCTTATCCTAAGGCCCCAGTTGACCAACAAATCATCATTCAGACTAAATTCAGGCCTGCAGTGCCAGACAATGAAAAATACTGGTAGGTCTTTGAAGGAGACAAACAGATTGAAGATTTCCTGATGGGCAGGAATGAGTTTGAATTTTCTGATTCAGATTCAAAATATGATGACAGCTGCCCAAGTGAGGATTCCCCAGATGAACTAGAAGCACCTTGTAGTATAGAAATAAACTCTTTTTCTGAAGAAACTGGAGATTCAGCCATAAAACGTGAAAACGTAGATAGAGAAGAAATGGAGGTGCTACAAGCCAAAGACAAGAACATACCAAGAGGCTTAGCACCCTTAGAAGACCTCTTTGATTTCAATGATGTTGCAAAGAAACCCACAATGGAACATGCATAATCAGATGTAGAAGAGTGTAACGTAGGCACTGAAGACAAACCCAAAATGATAAAGCTGGCTAAGTCTATACCTGCAGACATGAAGGAAAGATACATTGACCTATTTAAGGAATTCATTGATGTGTTTGCATGGAGCTATGAAGACTTAAAGGCCTATGACACCAACATTATACAACATAAGATACCACTGAAGGAAAATCAGAAGCCTTTTAGACAAAAAATTCGAAGAATTAATCCAAAACAATTGCCTGCATTAGAAAAGGAAATTAAGAAGATGTATGGTGCAGGCATTATAGTCCCGGTAAGGTTTTTTGATTGGGTGTCAAACTTAGTGGCCGTAAGGAAGAAAACAGGGGAGATTAGACTTTGCATAGACTTCAGAAACCTTAACAAAGCTTCCTTGAAAGATAACTACCCTTTGCCTAGAATGGAGCATATCCTACAGAAGGTAGTGGGCTCTAAAAGAATCTCCCTGCTTGATGGTTTTTCAGGATACAACCAGGTTCTGGTACTCCCAGAAGATCAACTCAAAACAACCTTCACCACTCCATGGGGCACCTTCATGTATGTGAAAATGCCTTTTGGATTGATGAATGCTGGAGCTACCTTCCAGAGAGTAATGGATATTGCTTTCTCAGATGAGATTGGACACTTTATAGTTATCTACTTGGATGACTTAACTGTCTTTTCTAAAACAGAAGAAGAACACTTAAAACATCTAAGGAAGGTTTTTGAAAAATGTAGAAGGTATGGTCTGTCCCTAAATCCTAAGAAGATTGTTTTCGGGATGCAAGAGGGTAAACTTCTGGGCCACATTATATCTGAGAAAGGGATTAGGATAGACCCCCAGAGAGTTGAGGGAATACTTCAAATTACACATCCAAGAAACATCAAGGAGCTACAGTATTTCATTGGGAAGATCAATTTCCTTAGAAGATTTATCCCCAATCTTGCTGAGCATCTCAGGAAAATGACTAAAATGCTAAAGAAAGATGCAGGAATCAAGTGGACTGTTGAAGCCAAAAAATCTTTTGAGTCAGTAAAACTTGCACTCACCCAAGCCCCTGTCCTTATCAGCCCTGACTTCTCAAAATATTTTCTAATCTTTTCATTTGTCTCCCCACACACAATAGCTGCAGTTTTGCTGCAGAAAAATTCGGAAGGTAAGGAACAACCTATAGCCTTCTTCAGTAAAGCCTTGAGAGATGCACCCTTGAAGTACAACATCATGGAAAAGCAGGCCTATGCCCTGATTAAGGCCTTAAAAGACTTTAGGGTGTACATTCTGCATTCTCACACCATTGCCTATGTGTCAAATACAGTGGTCAAAGATATCTTGTCCCAAGACCCAGATGGGAAAAGGGGCAAATGGATTGCTGCAATTTTAGAATATGACATTGAAATCAAACCCACTAAGCTGATCAAAGGTCAAGGCTTGGCCCAATTGATGGCTGAAACTAATCTACAGGCCCTTGATATTAACATGATGAATGCCCTGGATGAGCAGGAAGGATTACCCCATCCAACTGTTGAGGAGCAGTTTCAGAACTCTCCTTGGTATGATGATATCCTTTACGTGCTCACACACCTCAATGCCCCTCCGGAACTGTCCAAAACAAAGGCCAGATTCATAAAACTCAAAGCTAGAAATTACTGCATTATGAATGAGAGTCTATATTGGAAAAATCCAAATGGCCTTTTACTGAAATGCTTGTCTGAAACTGAAACCGAAAAAATCAAACAAGAATTCCATGTTGGGGAGTGTGGAGGCCACCTGAGTTGGAAGACCACTGCAAATAAGATACTCAGGGCTGGTTACTATTGGCCCACACTTTTCAGTGATGTCCATAAGATGATCCTCACCTACCACAAATGCCAAATTTTTGAAGGCAAAAGAAAGCTCCTCCCCCTCCCTCTGCAACCTATCACCATAGAAGGACCTTTCATGCAATGGGGCTTAGACTTCATTGGAGAAATCAACCCCTCTTCTTCTAGGCAACACAAATGGATCTTGACTGCTACTGATTACTTCACTAAATGGATAGAAGCCATACCCACTAGGAATGCCACCGATTCTGTCATCATTAGGTTCCTAGAAGACTTCATCCTGTCTCGGTTTGGCTGCCCAAGGAAAATAATCACCGACAATGCTGCTGCTTTTGGATCCAAAAGAATGATTGATTTCTGTCACAGGTACGGAATTGTGCTTGGACATTCAACTGCCTATTACCCCCAGGGTAATGGCCTAGCTGAATCATCAAATAAAAGCCTGGTTACAATCATTAAGAAGTTGCTGGAAGAGAATAAAAGGTCTTGGCATAAAAAGTTGATATATGCCTTGTGGGCAGACAGGCTCGCTACAAAGAAGTCTATTGGCACATCACCCTTCCAGCTAGTTTATGGCACATAAGCAGTTTTCCCTACTAGCCTTGGGATACCAGTAGTAAAGCTTATTCAAGAGGTCCAATTAGAAGAAGACAACATGATAAGGATAATTAATGAAACAATCCATATCCAGCAAACAAGGGAGCAAGTTTATGACAGAGCTATCAGAGTGCAGGAAAACATGAAGAGACAGTTTGAAAAAAGAACCAAAGCAGCAAATTTCAAAGTTGGGGACAAGGTCCTGAAGTGGGATTCAAGAAGAGAGGATAAAGGCAAACATGGCAAATTCGACAGCTTGTGGCAAGGTCCCTTTATCATTCAAGCCACTGTGGGTCCTAATGCATTTTTCTTGAAAGAACTTGATGGTACAGAGTTGTTTGGGGGTCCTGTCAATGGCAGGATGCTCAAACACTATTTCTGCTAATTCTCCATTTCCATGTTTCATTTCCATTGTATATACCGTTGCAAATTTTCATTTTCAGCAAAATTGAAGAAAATGTTCCAAAAAAAAAAAAAAAAAACAGGATGAAAGGAGAGGTTCAGACATGCTCAAAACATGAACCTCTGAGGCAAAAGGATTGGCTCTAGTAAACTCAAAATCTGAGCCAAAAGGAACAAGAATAGCTGGTCCTAACAAACTCAAAATCTGGATCAGCAGTAAAAGAACATCCAGCTCTAATATGCCCAAAACCAGAGCTGGAGCAAAGGAAAGAAGTGACTCAAATATGCTCAAAACTTGAGTCACAAGAAAGAAAGAAGGATGTTTCACAGTTGCAAAATTCCATGCCTTCACGGTTTTGTTTTCTTCAAGTTTCTGCCCAGCAAGTCAGACTGTCTAATCCTGGCTTGGCTGTGTTTAAATTTCCTGTCTTAGAATGTAGGTGAAGAAACCTGTTGGACAGTTTAATCCCAACAGGTAGTAGATTAGGTAGAGAAATAGATGAGGCCAACAGTCTAATCTGGCCTCATGGAGCAATAAGGGTAGAATTAGAATAGGTTTATTTTTGTTTTGCAAAATAAATGTAAAGGGTCTGCTAATTCAAATGCACCCAAGGGAAGATTGTTAGAACGCTAGTTTGGGTAGGTAGATTGGTTGGGAAAATGTTTCTGCTGATTGGATGTCTTCATAGTTTGTGGCAGCAGATCAAAGAAAGATATGGATGGTTCAAGCAACAGGCATCTGGCCTACACCAAGAGATCAATTTCTGGTTTCTTGGCTCCTTCAAGAAGAAGCCATCCCCATGTGGAGCCACTGTTAGCCCCCCTATGAAATTGCTGACAAGCAAATAGGGGGTTAAATTGTTGTTGAGTCTTCAAGGAATGCATTTCCCCTGAAAATACAGCCTCCTTGAAGCCTCTTTGTGCCCTTTATCCGTTGATGGTTTCCCTCTGCTGTTTCCCCTTTTAAAGCCTCTCTACTGATGAAGAAATGCCCAAAGACCTCCTTCCCCCTTTATTTTTCCCTCATTTAACCTCTTTTTATCTCCCCTTTTCTCCCCTTCTATTTCCCCATTTACTCCTCAAATTCCCCCAAAAATCCCCTTAAGTCCTTCCCTTACTCTTTATTTCCCATTTCTCCCCTATCGTTCCCCTCCTCCACCTTAAAAATCCATTTAATGGGCAAAAAACCCATGTTCCGACCTTGTTACAGGGCTTAGCCCCTTGCCGCAGGCCCCTTTCAAACCACTTCCCCACATGCCCCCGTGCTGGGACCAAGCGCTTAAGTCCCAGGCGCTCATCGCAATCGGAACATCGGCGGTAGGCAAATTCCTTCGTAAACGCAAAAATCCCCAATGCGATCGTTCTATTAAACAAAGTCCCGCGACGAGTTGTGGACCGTCGATCTGTCACAAGATCTGACGGCTAGCGCTCAATCGCAAGCCCATGCCCGATCGCAATCGCAGCTCCCAGTGGTGCGGCCCCGATTGAGGTCTTCCGATTAGATCTCAGCCGTCGATCTCCCCGTCAGATCGACGGTCTGCGCTCAATCGCTTCTCCCCCCCGATCGCGATCGCAATTCTTTTGGTTTGCCTTCTGATTTGATCTCCATCGTTGATCCTTCTGCCAGATCGGACGACCTGCATCCAATCGCACCCCCTTCCCTCCGTCCTCCGATTTGATCTCATCCGTCCATCTCCCTGCTGATTAACGGTCCTATGCCAATCGCAAGACCCTCCCCGATCGCAATCGCAAACCGTTTCGACTGACCCCCGATTGCGATTGAGCGATTGGATCGTGACCGTTCGTTTCTCCCAGATCTGACGGTCCTTGTTCAATCGCCCTCCGCCTCCACTGGGTCCCACTCTTTCATTCATTTCCGTCGGGTTTCAGGTGTTTTATGTGTTGTTCGCTTGTTTCACATATTGTTACGCCGCTCAACCTCCACCGTTGATCTTTGTTCCCAGACCAAGATCTAACGGTCTGCACTGCATATCATCACCACACTCCATTGTCCGTAAGATTTCATCATGTCATTGCATTCCGTTACCATTATAGTAAAAGCCACCATTTCTACGCCACTGTGCATTCTTTTCATTGTTTCTCCATGGTTCCGCCACCATTCCTCCGCCTCCATAGCATTTCTCCACCGCTGCCCGGGTTTGTAACAGACCCATTGTATCATGCAGATAGCACAGAGAGGCCTTTTCAGCGGCCAAACGGGATAGCAGAGACAGGTTTAAGGGATTTGAGCCTGTAAGTGAAGATTAATTAGTGTCAACCCCGCAATTCAAAGGATTCAAGCACTCTTTGAAGATTAAGAGCGCACCAGCAAAGTCATTACTGCGCTACCTAACAGCAGGACATGTTTCCTCCAGAAAGTACACCTTCCCGCAGTGTCCTCCATGTTTCTCGAGCCCAGGAAAATCAAGAACGCTGACAGATCTTCTTAAAAGATTTTCAGGCAGCATTAAAGAAGCATGGAGGGCCATGCAGACTTCCATCCAGTTCGTTCATTTCAACAGGGCAGAACAGCAGATCATAGAACCCGAGCGCAGACAAAGGTAATATCAGGATTTCCGTCAGCAAAATGTTTTTCATCTGGGACAAGGCATCCATACTGTTTTTATTAGGCAGAATGTCCCTGAAGGATTTTTCCATCAAACTACAGCTCAAAGACAATTAGGCATTTATGAGACAGACCCTCCTAGTAGTTTATCTTATCCCCGAATTCAAATCACCTGGAGTACAACGAGCCCAAAATGTCAAGATCAAATCTGAAGCAGATCGTTCTCTTACTAAGAAGGTGAGCGAAATAAATATGCAGCATTCTCAAGCAGGATGGGCCCCGGCCCTGCATTCATTATTGTGCTTAAATGTAACATTTAATGGGCACCTACCTCCTCAGTCGATCTGAGGATCATCTTTTGTTATAAAGCACAGCAAGAACATTGTAAGGGGGTTGGTTGTTGTTACCTTATCAGTGAAGTGAAAGCATTCTTGTCCCAAGCCAAGTTTTCTGTAACGGACTGTATGATAGGCTGAGAAATATGATGTATTCAGGCTGAATGTAAAAGCTTTGGGCAGTGATGTACCTGATTGGCGTTGTGTTTAACATGATAAGCAGTTTTCATTGGATCCTGATCTACAACAGTTGGTGATGTTTTTCTTATCTCTATGTTTATTTCCATTTCATTCCATGTTCTTCTGACTGACATCTGAATGCATGATATAAGATTTACCCTTGTTAGGTACCTTATATCCCAGCTCTCTCAGTCTTTAATTTTTTCTGCTCGTATGTGTGTCTGAATATTGTTTTGAATCGACTAAACCAGTGTAGTGGATGGTTATTGCCTGCTCTCTGATGTGCAAGTTGATAGAATCAGTGTTCAGATGTCTTTGTTAAGATTTAATTGAAAGAGGTTAGGAACATTGGGAGGTGTAAAGCCTGTCGCTGCCTCCTCATAACCTACCCTTCCAACGCAAACCTTTTCGAGACCCCTTGTGGTGCCTATGGTTTTGTCCAAGCAGGCCTGGAGTTAAATGACCTCTGGCCCGATCTATAGACGGAATCAGATGGTTTTTCATCCTTCATTCTCATCCCTTAGTGTCCCATCCCACCAATCAGTCTTTGAGATCCAAATGCTCTAGATGACTAGCCCAATTGAAGCTTACACATTGAACATAAGTAAATCCTTTCTTGACTCCATTGCCCAATGGCCTTGATGTTCCCTGAGTCATCTATCTTTGCCTAGCTTCCTTCTTTACCCATCCTTGTCTTATGATGAAACCTTCCTTCCTGATTCCCAACAACCAAACTCAAACAATCAAACCAACAACCTTGAGCCCATAACTAGCCTAAAATCATAATTGAGAACCTCAAAGACATATATCCTTTGATAATCATAGAGAGATCCCTCTCTGGACCTAGGAGGGCTAGATCCTAAGGTCTGAAAGTGGTTCTATGTTGTCTCATCTTTTGGTCTCTGTCAACCTGGCCAAAACATGGGAACCCCAACAGATCCCTCAAGGGCTTCCTCCCATGAAAGGTTGGACCTTTCAATCACAAGAAAACACTGCAACAGAGCCACTAGACCATTTGATCAATGGTACCTCCAAAATAACGCATTCCCTAGCTATAAGAATGCTGGGAATGTAGGGGACATGTGTGGTCTGATACCATATATCTGAAATAGGCTCTATAGCTCTCCAAATAGGTCCCTCAAGTGAAGGAAATCTTCCTCCAATGAGAAACTAGCTCAAAAATCTGGATTCCAATCCCTTCCACTGCTGCACCCAGCAACACTGCACAATCTCCGAAAAAACTGCGCTGATGAAGTAGGCTGAAGCTTTTCCTGAAAACCTAATGTGGAATGATGAATGAAAACTCTCCCAATGAGGCTTCTCAAGGATATAGGTGGGATCCCCGCTCGGGAACACCCGGTGCTAAACAACATTGCAACCCTGCTAAGCAGCAAAGGAAGCAAAAAATCTTGGACGACCAAAATAAAAATCTAAAACATGAAGAGTAATGCTGCCATCCTCTTCCTTAAATAAAACATGAGTTTTATTGCCCTTGGCCCCACTAAATTAGGTCATCTCTATCCAAATATTCATCTCCCTCCAAAACTGTGTTATTCCTTCTTGGATTCCTCCTCCTCCACAACTGCGTTGTTGACTTTGTCAAAGTGGACTGAATCAACTTGATATTATCCATGTTCACACATGGAGGTGTTTTAATAAGCTAGAAAGAGTGTCCCCTTTCACACTAGGAGTGTTTCTATCCCCCCTTAGGAGACTTATGGACTTTTCTACCCATTTATTCACTGGCTAGAGCTGCTGCTAAATCTAATGTTCCATTTAGCTTTGAGGCTAAAATTTTGGAACATTATAGAAAACTGTCTATATAGACGTGATGGTTGTTCCAGCCCCCTTGGATTTAAATTTACTCTTGGGGCGTGACTATGCTTATGCCATGGGTGCACTTGGCTCTTCCCTATTTCGTGTGATCTGTTTTCCACACAAAGGTCATATTGTGACCATTGATCAACTTTCATTATTTGGTCTTGATGTGGCAGCTAGCCCACCATTGTCCCTTCCAGATCTTTATCCGCTAGTTGTATCTTTCCCGACACAGGTTAATTATGTGGCTACTTGCCCCGTGCCTACATTTAGTGATGGTGTGTTGTTCTCCCATATGATGCGAACCTCTTGGGAACTATGAACTCTTATTCATTATGGTAAAGGTCGTTATGAGCAGAGTTCCTTTAATTGTGTCAAGCTCGTTAAAAAATGAAACAAGGTATTGCGAGGATGGTTCGTCTTCTATGTCAACCTCGTTAAAAAATGAATTAGGTCATGAGGATAGTTCTTTTAATGTGTCAACCTCGTTAAAATGAAACATGTTTTTGTTCAATTCGAGCCTTTGATTAGATATCGTAAGATCCCATTCGGGTATTTATCTAATGTCATAATTTGAACCTTCACTCCATCTACTTTTCATTCATTGCAACTAGACTGAAGCTTGGGGGCATGTACATAAAATTGAGTCACCATGCTGGGGGCATGCCCGTGCCTGTCTTTCAAGCACAGTTTACCTTTGTCTCAAGCTTGTGTAAAAATGAAACCAATCTCAATAATAGTTTACTTTTGTTTTCAAGCTTGCGTAAAAATGAAATCTTTTGGCTTTGTGTGCTTTGTGAACGTTTTCCTGTCTTTTGGGTTGTTACTTATTATGCAGATTATTTAAATAATACATTACCTAAAATTTTATTAGATAGACATTTGCGTAATCTGAAAAATCATCATCACATGAAAGACTCATATCAAATAGGAAGATAGATGTATATATATATATATATATATATATATATATATATATATATCGAATGTTTGCATTAATGTGCACTATAAGTTTCAAAAAATATGTGTGTTTCTATAACATCCTGAGACATCATGTCTCTCAAAATATGCAGAAATAAAGCCTAGGTGTCTAATCGGCATGATGATCATGACAACATGTCACTGCCCGGACAAGCCACCTAAGAAAAGCAGTGAACTCGGTTTGACACCCCTACAGTGTGTCTCTGATTCACACGAGGAACATCATCGAATCACGCATAGTCTGGAACCCCACAAGTGATTCCCTCCAAGTTGTGCACGATCTCCTCCTCCTCACCCTAAGGGGAAACATTAAAATCTCAAGGTATTCACCTCGCTATCGAAGACATCCCTACAGGTCTCTCTGGGCCTACATATGCAAATTCATAGATTAAGTGTCAGAACATATATACCAAAAAAATCATAATACTCATGAAAATTAAAAATGAGTCTTACCAAGTGCTTCATTCCAATCCTCTCCTTTTGGGAGTGGGAGGTCTGGATCATCAGTAAAATCTATACCAGAGTAGCGCTAGTCCTCCATGACAATCAACTGTCGGCGGAGCCAATCAAAGAATCTGGTCTCTAGGACATTTGTTGACTGCCCCCTGACCGTGGCATTAGAGCTGCCCATTGGGCCATCTATGGTTCCAGTGCTGGTGGTGTCAGGACTGTCACCTCTTGACGCTAAAATATTGGTATTTTTTCCAGGAGAAATGATACCAGGATAGACCCATAACCGAATTGCTTCAATTTGGTCTTCTTGCACTTTGTCAACTGATGTTTCATATTGATTGTCACTGCCTCTGCCCAGTTGTAGATGGTTAGTGTCAAGCAGTCTACAACAAGAAGTAATTGTGTTTTTTTTTCTTCGTGGGGTGCTTGTGATCCCATAGCTTGTGTGATACTGTGTAGAACTACCTTCAGTGCTAGAACTAGGATAGTCTGGATGTCCACCTTCCCACTCTTTGATCCTTTCCATGCCCCTAGACATACCCTGTCAATTACCATGCGCATGCTCTCCATGGTGGGCTGGGTTCTGGTCAATATTGGTGCTACCCCCCTCCGCGATAGTCCTGTTATGAAATATACATATGAAACATCAATCTCGAACTCCTGATATCAAAGAATGAATTTTTTCTGATCCTCGTCCCAGATACTGATTAAGTATTGCAGCAGCTCCAGTTGAGCTCCAAGGCATGGTGTCATGAAGAAATTTTTTAGTCCACAGTCTCTGAGAGCTTCCATGCATCTCTCATTATTCATGGCAAGCTCATCCTCTTCATTGTGTTCTCGTTCCTTCCACTCGATCACCATTTTGCCACTTTTTACCTGCAAACATTTTCATATGGACATTATTAGCCAAATTTAAAGCTAATCTTTGTGAAATTTAGGCTTGCTTACTTGCATTGTAAGTTTTAAAAGGTCTGCGCGGTTGGCGTGACTATTTTAGAAACAGTATCGCCAATGGGAATGCCCCAATTCAGAAAATTAGGCGGTTGGAGCGAGTCTGTGCTTGAAACTCGCGTCGATCGTCGTGCCCTAGTTTTCAAAATTTCCCCCTCAGAAATTAAAAACGAAGGTTGCAAGTAATAAAAGAGGACTTAAAATGTGGGGAAGGATGTTAGATCTTACTTGGAACTGACGGATTCAAGCCTGGTCTGCTAGATTTCCTATTATTGTCGCCGTAAAATTGCAGTGTAAAATGGGTAACTATTGCTCCACAAGAGGTAAAAGTCAAAAGTAATTGTTTTTTACCATTTTTGGCATTTTATAAATTTTCAAGGCCCTAATTAGGTTTTAAGAAACATTTTTCAAATATTTCATTAAGTTATTTCGTGAAATGGGTTTTGCGTTCGTCTCTTGTGCAACGACAAGTTTTTAATGAGATAGCGATGAAGTAACGAGTTGTATTTTACACTTTTTCGGACTCGGTAACAACATGAAAAAGTCACTACTGGAGTCATCTTTCAGCTCTTTTCTGAATCTCTAAAACTTAAAATATTGTCGATATTCTTGTCGTTTTGAACTCGTTAAATGGATGTGAAACAATATCTACCTAGTATATGTTTACCCCTTTTTCAGGCTAGGATAAATTATTTACGAAAAAGGAATACCTTAGCCTATCACAACTAAGAGGTTCTTTCAGATATTGTTTTCTACCTTTTCAGATGTGAGAGAATATTTACGAAAAGGGACATGCTAGAGTTTTCTTTTCCGCTTCTTTTCAAACTCTTTAAACATGAAAAGACGCCGAGTTCTCCCTTTGTCAGACTCATTAAACCCTGATGACATCGAAAATCGTTGACATGACGTTAATCGAGTTCCTCCTTCCTAGGGCTCGTAAAATGTACTAGGTTGGATTTTTCCGAAGGAAAAACTTACATTGCAATCATATGCTATCCCCTTCAAGCTTGTTTTAAAAAATGATTTTGGTACTCGCCAGGAATGGTGGGGGAAAATGGAACCAGTTTATAGTTGTGTTGGTAGTATGTCACTCTTGAACATGACACTCGTCTGCATTCATGTCGGGTTGGGGACATCTCATTTCGTCATTTTTTGCCTCCATGGGTTTGGGTAATCTTTTTTTACCCCTCATCTGCTCTTTTCCACATCAACATGACCTCATATCCCTTGATTTGAAATACTGCCAATTCCAGAGTCGTTTCGCTGATATGTTCAAGAGAAGTTTGCCTCTGTAGTTCTCAACCTCCCTATGATTCTCTGTTGGTCCTGATTCACTATCACCATGTTCCTCTATCTCATATCGATGATGTGGGAAACATTATGGCTCTCCTTCGAACAGGTCACTTCTTTTCGACTTCAACTCATTATCTAGGAAGTTGGTCTAGAGATTCCCTAATAGTACCTTGGAGCCTGCATGCCTCAATTGTAGGTTCTTTGCATTCGACGATAGGTCCACATCATTGGACTTCGATTGAGTGATTCTGTAGGTGTTTGAAGCCATCTCACTGTTCACATTCTGTGGATTTTACCTGTTATACCTTGAGAGCTATTGTCATTATTGGTGGTTTCTCTCGCACTTGTTAACAATTTTTATCATTGGCTGGTAATTAGGTGATTTTCTTGCATGTTCGACTTCAACTCACATATTCACATGCTTAAAGTTTTACTTGTTCAGGTTGAGATGGAACACAAGACCCTGGGTTTTGTATGATAAGATCGAGGCAATGGGTTATTGTGGTTTATCATTGCTTTATTACATGACTCTTTTGATTGGATGGTAGCGACCATACCTGAGTCTATTTATTGATCCTTACTGCTGGATGGCTGCGTCCATACCTTGGATCCCAGTTTATATGTACTCTATTATGGATGGTTGTGCTCATGCCACATGTTCATGTCTCAGAGATATCATTTGTATTTGTAATTGTAGGTCTTCTGACGATGGTTTTTGGTTCGAACACGTTCTCGTAAAACATTTCACCCCTTCCCCTCTCTCGAACCTCATGATTTAGGGGGCATTTGTTACACAACATTTTTTCACTGTCCCTGAAACTTCCATCCCACACATTGGAGGCTCATTTATGTGACCAAAATAAAGTTTCATGCCTTGCAAAGACCATCATTGCATCCCTTGCCATGAGTACAACATTCCTTATGTTGACAATTTCTTGAACATACCATCAGAAACACCTATTTTTGCCTTGGCACTCATAGCTCGTTATGTACTCACACCAATGGGGAAGATTAACACTACCCCTGGGCCAGCTGGTGCTCTGTCTCAGTTAGCTTCCCACACCAATCTATTTATGGATTTTTTTTTTTAAATAGAGGAAAATTTTCCATCATAACAACATCGTGGGTGAGTTACAGGGAGTGGTTCGGCTAAATAACCATGACCTTCCTCCTTTGGTCTCTTGTTTCCACCTTTTGGGGAACCTCCCAAGGGATAAGGCCTCCTTCCACTATAGTAGGGATCCAAACCTCCTCCTATTCCTTTATAAATATAGCTATCTAGCATGGATGAGCTAGCTAAACTGAACATATTATAGCAGAAATGCTGAAGATATTTCTATGCACTTTGCTAAAAAAGATAGAACGGAAGAAACCCTTTATTGAGAGAGCTTAGGCTTGTGTCTTCATCCCGTATGAATTCCCATGAAATTCATCAAGACGCGCTTCGATTGAACCCCGTTGAAGGAGGCTGCGACGTCAAGGCTCGGTTGTAACTCTTTATTCTATTAATACATATGCATGACTATTGTCAGGTTCCCATCTTGTGTTAATGTGTTTTATTTGATGCAATATGCTTAAACCTCCTTGATTGGTTAGTAATTATGAATGAGATTGTTGTTTTGGATGCTACTCTTAGTTTTTGATCTTCGTGCAGGTATCCAAGCATTTCTGCAAAAGGATTGTGACCCGTCGAGATAGGAATCGAGAGGCTACCACTACAATAGCCACGAAAACAACGTTGGAATCCAGGTAGGTTGATCTACCTTGTTTATTTCATTCATTATTTAGGAGCCTAGACTCTAGCTTGTCCCTTTGTTACTAGACCCACTCTAGGGCTAGAGGGATTGTCTCTATCCGCAGAGAGGATTTACCTTCATAATGGCTCCCCCAACGTTTAAACAATTAAACCATAAAACAAATCATTGTGCATAGTTGGTTAAGCACTAAAAGATAGCGGAGATGGTAAAGAGTTTTCCCGCGTGCTTGGAGGTCAGGTGTTCGATTCTCGGGAGACACCAAAAACTTTACAAGACCAGACCTTGACCACGTGGCGGCCTCTAGGCTTGTCATGTGGCAGCTTCTGATTGGACCAAATCAAAACATGTGCTTCCAAAACTAAACCATGTTGCGCCACTTATTCAACGCTGATTGGATTGAACGAAATATTCTGGGGAATATTCCAAGAAAATTCCATGGAATATTCTTTTTTTTTTAATTTCCCAAAATTCCAAGTTAAACTTGGTCAAAGTCCATATTTTGCAGTTTATTGGACTTTTAAAACTGTGATAACTTCTTCATACGATGTCGGTTTTTCGATCTGTTCATGGCACCAAAATCAGGAAGACGAGATCTATCCAGTCGCTTAGGTTCAACACACTTTTTAACACTTTGAATTTTGAGTTATCATTCTGGTCCATGATCCAGTTCTAATCAGTGCTGGAAACAGTAATGTGGCATATTTGGCTGCCATGATTGGTGGAGGAAGGTGGAAAATGGATGAAATAGGATGGATGATGGGAGGGGATGTATGTGTGGAGGTTTGAGTGCTCTTATGAGGAAGAATAAAATAAGTGGTGGGGATTGTGGAAGTAGTAGGACTAGCTGACTTAAGATGGGTAGTCTGAGAAGTAAAAGAAGAAGTTTTTATAGTCAATGCAGATAGTTCCACAGATTGTTGAAGGTAAGCATCATCAACAGTTGAATTAAACTCTATTACCAAATCTCGGAGAGTGTCAAAATCATGGAGAAGCTGAATATATGACTAAATTTGTGAATAAGCTTCTCTTACTGGACTTTGTAGTAAAATAGATGGATCAAATACTGTCTGGTCAGTCCAATTCTCAGATTTAGTCTTGAATAAACCTTGTTCAAAGTGTAAATCAAATTGAATGTCTTGTAAGGTGACAAATTTTTCATGAAGGGATTTTTCTCTGTGAAGAAATCTGTTACTTGTTTGGCTCTCAGTTCTAGGATTTTTTCTTAAAATCTTCTGAGGATTGTCCACTATAGGAGGAGGATTTTGATCAGGATGGGATCTAGTAGAAATTATTTTTAGAGCTAGAATTTAGATCAGAAGCACAAAAAAACTGTTTATTTTCAAAAACCGAAAGAAAACCAATCTTATAAAATACTTCTATCATTCAATTCTTTTAATAGGGGTTTGAATTCGAATGAAATGACAATTTTTTCAGCATTTTTCCCCAATATGGTCGCCACTATGTTATCATTATATAATTTTAAGATTTGTAAGAATAATTATATAGGACAACATCAGAACCAATTTGGAACCTAGGATCTAGCCCTTCTAGACTCAGATGGGGATCTCTCTTTAAATTTAGCTTTGTTTTGTGAATTTGGTTTTAGTCTAGTTATAGTAATTGCAGGGGTTGCTTTTTGATTGATTGTTTGGATGGATTAGAATATTTTCCTAAACTAATTCCATTGGTCTATGGAGTCATAACAGGTTGGGTTATTGCATCAAATTTTCAATAGCATTTGCAAGGCAAGCTAACTACACTTATTTCATCTTTAAAACATAATGAATCATGAGATGAAAGAAAAAGTGAATTCATTAGTGGTTAAAAAGAAATTAAGTGTTTCCTAACTAGACTTCAGAGGAAAAACATTTATATTGTAAACACAACCATAATTAAGGTGCTCTAGCAACAAATCTTATTCCTCAAATTTCTGTTTTACAATTAGAATTAAATGATGCACTAAGAGAAATAATAATGGAAAAAATTAAAAAACAAAGAAATAAGATCACCAGATTAATATAGCTCATGAATCTTGCAAAAGGTCTTTTATTGTTGATGCTCTAGCTCCAAAAATATAATGCTCCAACAGAATTTTTTTTACAACCCAGGGTCCAACCCCTGTGTTTGATAGGTAAATCCCCTTTGTGGACAGAGGTGATCCCTACTAGCCCAGATCGGGTATAGCAACAATCAGAAACGCAGTGATGCAGGTCTCTAGTTACAAAAATGACAAAACATAACGAGTTTCCTACCTCGGGTCCTACACAATGGTCGTCGAATAAAGGATGACGCTTCCCGTCCTTCTCTTTGGAAGATCATGATCCTTCTAATTAAAATTTCCGAGCACCTGCACACATGCAAATAAACACAATGATACACTGCATAGAGTCTAAATCTTGTAACCATACATCAGTCAGAGAGGATGTAATTCATTGCATCAAATACAAACTTGACACATGAATGAAACCATAATCAAAGTCGCTTATCATTAATAATAGCAAAGAAAGATACAACCCAAGGCTCTAACGCTGGATCTTCCTTCGGCGAGTCGATAGCGGAGCACGTCCCAATGAAGCTCTTCGGGAATGGGACAAAGCTCTCTCTCTTTGGCTTGGCTCTCAAAGGTTGTCTGGCGATAGTCTCCTTGCTACAGATTCAACTCTTGCTTCTAGTGCTATTAGGACTACTAAGACTAGCTTGCTAAGGGAAAAAGGAAAGCTTATATAGATGGTGGAAGGGGAGTTGGGATCCCTACAATTGTGGGATTGGCCCTATCCTCAAGGAAGCTTCCATGATAGGTGGAAAACCACCTCCCATACATGGAGATTCAGAGCCAAACCTCCCAACTCATTTTAGAGACTTTTTCAGAAGTTGGTTGGAATAAAACTTCCGCCACTTATTTTTTAAAAACAATCCTTATTAAGCTTGGTGCAGGCAATACACTGGGATAGAGCACCAGTTGGCGCGCCCTCTTTGGTGGATTTTCCCCATTGGCGTGAGGGCTGAACTGGATAGTCACACCAAGGCCAAAAGATTAGTTTTTAGGGTTTTTCAAAGGAAACTTTCTTCAGAGGAATGATTTTCCTTGTCAAGGGGGATGCCATGAAAGTGGTTTCAGGTTATGTCACTGCTCACAAGTCACAGAAAAGGCCCTCCAATGTGCAGGACGGGAGATTGCAGGGATGGTGACAAATTACTATGTAACATATGCCCCCTAAAGCATGAGGCCCGAAAGAGAGAGAGGGGTGAAATGATTTATGAGAATGTGCCCAACTGAAAACACTGCCGTCAAAAAACCTGCATAGAAAAATACAATTGATATCTCAAATACATGATGTGTGGTATGGGCGCAGCCATCCATAATAGAGTATACAATAATTAGGATCCAAGGTATGGACGCAGCCATCCAGAAAGGATCAACAAGCAGACTCAGGTATGGTCGCAACCATCCAATCAATGAGTCATGTAAGCAATCATGATAATCCACAAAATCTGCAGCCTGGATTCCATCAGAAAAAACCCACGGTCTTGTGCTCCATCTCAACCCATACAAAGTACAAGTCCTAGCATGTGAATACGTGAGCTGAAGTCGAACATGCAAGAACATCGTCTGATTACCATGAAAGGAACCACCAATAATGACGATGGCCCTCAAGGTACTATAGGTACAATCCATGGAATGTGAATAGTGAGCTAGCATCAAACACCGGTAGAATCATTCGATCGAAGGCCAATGATGAAAACCTTGCGTCGAATGCGAAGAACCTGCCATTGAGGCATGCAGGCTCCAAGGTACTTGAAGGGAGTCTCTAGATCAGCTTCCTGGATAATGAGCTGAAGTCAACAGGAAGTGACCTTGATCAAAGGTGGGCCATAATGTTTCCCACATCATCGACGTGAGACAGAGGAACATAATGTTTGTGAATCAGGATCAGTAGAGAATCAGAGGAGGGTTGAAAACTACAGAGGTCAAATTCTCTTGAACATATCAGTGGCACGACACTGGATTTGACAGTATTTGACATCAAAATATTTGAGGTCATGATGATGAGGCAAAGAGTAGATGAGAGGTCAAAAAGGATAACCCAAACCGATGGAGGCAAGCATAAAACGAGATGAGATTTCCCCAACCTGACATGAATGTAGACAAGTGCCATGTTCAAGAGCGACATACGGCCGACATGACGGTGATACTGGTTTTATTTTCCCCCACCATTTTTGGTGAGTACCTCTTTATTTTTACACAAGCTTGAAGAGGATACCATATGCTTGTCATGTAAGTTTGTCCTTCGGACAAATCCAACCTAGTACATTTAACGAGCCCTAGGAAGGAGGAACTCGGGTAACGTCATTACGACGGAGTCCGATGTCATCGGTTTTTAACGAGTTTGACAAAGGAAGAGCTCGACATATTTTCATGTTTAGAGAGTTTGAAAAGACAGTGGAAAAGAAAACTCCAACAGTCCCTTTTCATAGATAGTTCCTCAGATCTGAAAAGGTAGAAAACTATGTCTGAGAAAAAATCCTAGTCGCGAAAGGCTAGGGTATTCCTTTTTCGTAAATAATCTATCCCAGACCGAAAAAGGGGTAAATGTATACTAGGTAGATATTGCTTGGCAGCCAATTTAACGAGTTCAAAAAGACAAGAATCTCAGCAATCTTTTCAATTTTAGAGAGTAAAAAAAGAGCTGAAAGGTGACTCCTCATGGAGGAAAGAGTGGTATAAAGGGTAGAAACTAGTTCCAGTGATGGTGGAACTACCCAAAAAAATATAAAGGTCAAGAGGTTGGCTAACAAGACCAGTCATCACAGCGGTTCCTCAAGAATGGGTAAAAAATCCAAGTGAAGGCATATGATCGGCCAAGCAGATAGTGGCAATGGAGTGAGAAAACCAAGGCTCATCTGGCAAAATAGGCTGATAAAATGGAAATCACAAGTGGTAAAATGGGAATGGTTTCATTTTTACACAAGCTTGAAATCAAGAAACTCTACTTGAAGTTGGTTTCATTTTTACACAAGCTTGAAACACAGATAAACTATGCTTGAAACCGGTTTCATTTTTACACAAGCTTGAAACGGAAACAAACTATGCTTGAAAAATAAAGCATGCCCCCGGCATGGTGACTCAATTCGAGGTACATGCCCCCCAAGCTTCAATCCATAGAAAATGGAGTGGAGGTTCAAAAACGAGATTAGAGAAAGACTTGACTGGGATTTTACAAGATCTGATCAAAGAATCAAATTGAAGAGGAAAGTGTTTCATTGTTTTAACGAGGTAGACACATTAAAAGAACTATCCTCAGATGAAATTGTTTCATTTTTTAACGAGGTTGATACAGAAGACAAAATATCCTCAACGAGCTTGTGTCATTTTTTAAGGAGACACAAGAAAACAAACCTTGCTCCAATGAGCTTGTTTCATTTTATAAGGAGCTTGACACAAGAAAACGAACCTTGCTCCAACATACCTCATCATAATGAATAAGAATTCATGGCTTCCAAGAGTTCCACACTGGATGGGAGAACAAAATCTCAGAAATCAGGACCCAATGCCCCCAGCACACTATGCATGATGACATCGTCACTGAGTACAGGCACGGGGTAGGTAGCCACATAGTTCACCTACAGTGGGGTTGATACTACAGGTGGATAAAAACTAGGAAGGGATGATGGCAGGCCAGCTGCCACATCAGGACCAAAGAAAAAAAGTTGATCAATGGTCACGATCTGTCCTTCATGTGGAAAACAGACCACACAAAAAAGGGAGGAGACAAGCGCTCCGATGGCATAGGTGTAATCGTGCCCCAAGAATAGATTGAAATCCAAGGGGCCTAGAACAACCATCACGTCCATATGGACGATTTTTCCTCCCAAAGTAACAGGTAACCTGGGAAGGATCCCTAACGATTGACTATTTCTTCTGTTGAATGCCAACAGATTCTGCGTAATAGGCACAAGCAGTGGCGAACTGAAAGCTTTCCAAGTAGTTGAGGATAAAATACTAACAAAAGCGCCTTCATATATAATAGTGTTGGGTATGACCAAATGAGAGGCCTGTACCGTGATCTCAAATGGAACATGAGATGGAAGGCGGTATCCTACGAATCGACCCCAATCGAAGGAAGTGACCAAACTACTTGGAGGGGCTACCATCGAACCGAGATGGTCTTCCCTTGGTGTTACATAAGAATAAGGAGCATCCTCCATGACCTCCATCTTGAAGGCGAGAGGAGTATCCTCTGGGACCTCCATCACGGGAGGCAGAGGAGCAGCTTCTTGAGGTATAGGGAGAGGAGAATATTTCTCCAAGTCCGAAGAATCTGAAGAAACAAGAAGAACCCAAGGGATGTGAGATCCATTCTCAACGGAAAAGACCTCGTGCACTGTAGACGGGGCCAGATCAACCGATCCCACAACCAATGGTTGGTCAGGGATGGATTCATGGTGGTGAATTTCCAAGGGAGCGGGATCGACCAAGGATGACTCTTGACCAATCATTGAATCAACTGGTGAAGGAATTAAAGAAAGCTGTATGTAACTAGCTGGAAGGCATGGTGCAGAAACAATCAAGTTGTCCAAAAATCTCTTGGCTTCATCCATATATGGAAAAATGGAAATCTTACCATGCTTCTTAAGATTTTTACCAGCACTAGCTGAAGACATACCCCAACCTAACTCCCGGAAGCCAAAGGCAATGACGGACGATCGTTGGACCATGCTTCGAGCACCTTGGGAATGCCAGGGAAATCTTGAAGAAGATGGTTTCCTTGGAACAACATGCAAGGGAACTTAACTTTCTAAGGAGGGTTGGAAGGTTTATCAATGGAAGGCTTCTTAGGCGCAATAGCCATAAAGCTAGCCTCTCTTTTATCTAACTTCTTCTTCTTCTTCTTAGCCACCTGGTAACTAGAATCCATACTTTCACCAGGCGAAGTAGAAGAGGAGGATGCAGAAACAGGCGAAGAAGGGGAGAGGTCCACCTTGGAATCAACATGGCATTTTTTAGGCGGAGGAACTGATTGAACAGTATTCAGGACATTCGGGACCACAGAGGTTGAAAATAAACAAACAGGCAACCCAACAATTAACCTAGGAAGGGATAATGTTGCCATATAAGGAGTGCCAACATTTCCAAAAGGAGGAAAAGGACTCGAATTCCCATTGGAGGAGATTCCTTGGTTGGTGAACTCTGGAAAAGTTGCCATTAGAAACAACTTTATAAAAACACCCTAAGGAAACTAACTTTAACCAGGAATATTTCGTGGGCAGTTAATTTTTAAAACATTGAAACAAAACTCTACTGTTTCATCTTTTAAGAGTTGAGAAACAGGAAAAAGGTGACTCTATCGCTTTCAGATTGGAAACAAGCATGAAAGGACAAGCGCTTGATGATATTTTCAAATTTATGAGCCAGAAAAGATCAAAATGACTGTTCTGGTAATCTAGGCAGATGGGTGTACCAAATATCCGTGAACTGCCATATACACCTTGGTTAAAAAATGAAAGAGAAATCAACCAAGGGCTTGACACACGTGCAGGTAATCTCCCTGAATGCTGTGTCCAATGTATCACAGGTATAAGGCGGCAGAATCGGCTTCCTACGAATAAAGGATAGCAACCTAGTGGGCTCTCCCTTTATATACACGATGGTATAGGGAGCAAAAGTCCGTACTAGTGCTGTCTAAAGCCAAGAGGCAAATGAAAGCTACTAGGTTTAACGATGCCAGAACACGTCACTAGCCTAGACCTCTAGATATTTTGTTAATGTTTCAATGCTGCCTTAAGGTAAATTGAATGAATTTTAGAGTTTATCTTCAATTATGTTTCAATTTCAGGCCCTATCAAATGTTATATGACACTCTCCTATATGCATCTATATGAGAAAAGAAATCTTTCAATTCGATGAATGCTATCTAGTTAAGGGAAGAGCTTCAAATAATGATGTAAAAAACAATGATATTGAAAACGAAACTTTTTCCAAACTAGATGAATTTCACTATACAAAAGTAATCTCAAACATTCAACGATGTGAATAATGCAATGTAATCTATGCAAAATCTTCTTTCTCGAAAACTATGCAATTGTAATCTATGCACAATTTCCTTTTTCTTTTCAAATGATAAGAATGCACTCAATGCATTTTTCGATGAAATGACAATATACTTAATGCATGCTTTTAATGAAAGAGAATGCACTCAATGCATTTTTTAGCTTTCAATCATTAAACAATGTAATCTAAGTTCAATGATGGATCTCAAAAAACACTGTTCAATGCAATGTGATCTAATGCATTTTAACAAAAGCAAACTTTGAGATGAAAACTAAATAAACGCAAATCTCCTTAATGGAAGGATGAATGCAAAAAGGATGCAAAACCACACTAATAATGCAATCGTTGTTTTAAACACTTTGTACCGTAATTCCTCAAAAGGTGAGAATACATATGAGGTCAAACACAAAGAGGACTTCCAAAGCATGAGATCAAAACAAGGCATTCATTCCCTTTTACATCAAGAAATCATGGAGAGAAGAAATTTTATCTGAATAATGAGCAATGTAATATATGCTCATACAGAGAAAAGACCAAAAGGGAAAGACACACTGGTGAAGGATTTAGGGAAAAAGTCTCAATTTTCACACACCCTGAAATTGGCACGACTTTTGTGGGTGAAACTAGTGCCAACTGGCATGACTTTCTCACTGAAAACTAGCACAAGTGGCCAATTGGCGCAAGTTTCTAACTGACAAAAAGTGCCAACGCCTGAAAATAAAAAAAAAAAGAATTTATCCCAACCAAGACCAGACTCACCACTTCAAGAAAAATCTCAAAATAACCCAGAAGCAAAATTACTGACCAAAAAAACTCCCGAACAAGGGAAAAACCCTAGAACCTACAGGAAATGGCGCGAGTTTCTAGCTATAATCCATGCTAGACAGGGGATGGCGTGAGTGATGAACTAGAAACTTGTGCTAATGGGCGTGACTGTTAGGGTGGAAACCGCGCCAATCAAGCCAACCATGAAAAGATGAAAATTTCAGAAAAGCAAAGGTCAGATCTGATCCTCTGGGGCTAAACAGAGGTTTTACACCAGAAGGAGACAGACTAGAAGAGAAAATCAAGCAGACAAAAGCCAAAAGCAACCGAAAGAGACAAGACAAACTCCAATCAAATCCCCAGTGGAGTCGCCAGTTTGTTGGAGAGGTAAATCCCCTCTATGGACAGAGGCAATCCCTACTAGCCCAGATCGGGTCTAGCAACAATCAGACATGCAGTGACGTAGGTATCTAGTTACAAAAATGACAAAACATAATGATTTTCCTACCTCAGGTCCTATGCAATGGTCATCGAAGAAAGGATGACGCTTCCCATCCTCCGCTTTGGTAGATCACGATCCTTCCGCTTAAAACATATGAACACTTGTACACATGCGAAGAAACACAATGATACACAACATAGAATCTAAATCTTGTAACCATACATCAGTCAGAGAGGATGCAATTCATTGCATCAAAGACAAAGACACATGAATGAAACCATAATCAAAGTCACTTATCATTAATAATAACAAAGAAAGATACAACCCAAGGCTCTGACGTTGGATCTTCCTTTGGTGGGTCGATAGTGGAGCACGTCCCACTAAAGCTCTTCGGGAATGGAACAAATCTCTCTCTCTTCAGCTTGGCTCTCAAAGGCTTTCTGGCGATAGTCTCCTTGCTACAGATTCAACTCTTTCTTCTAGTGCTATTAGGACTACTAATACTAGCTTGCTAAGGGAAAAAGGCAAGCTTATATAGATGGTGGAAGGGGAGTTGGGATCCCTACAATTTTGGGATTGGCCCTATCCTCAAGGAAGCTTCCATGATAGGTGGAAAACCACCTCCCATACATGGAGATTTGGAGCCAAACCTCCCAACTCATTTTCGAGACTCGTTCAGGAGTTGGTTGGAATCAAACTTCCGCCACTTATTTTTTAAAAACAATCCTTATTAAGCTTGGAACGGGCAATACACTAGGACAGAGCACCAGCTGGCATGCCCTCTTTGGTGGATTTTCCCCATTGGCATGAGGGATGAACTGGCTAGTTGTGCCAAGGCCAAAAGATCAATTTTTAGGGTTTTTCAAAGGAAACTTTCTTCAAAGGAATGATTGTCCTTGTCAAGGGGGATGCCATGAAAGTGGTTTCAGGTTATGTCACTGCTCATAGGTCACGGAAAAGGCCCTCCAATGTGTGGATAGGGTATTGCAGGGATGGTGACAAATTACTGTGTAATATCCTGATACTGAGAAGGAACGCAGTATTTAACTAATTCTACAGTGATTGATGTATCTACATGAGCAATTTGTTATTAATTACAATAATAATTAAAATTTGACTAGTGTGACCACGAAGTGCACACGATGGAATAACTTTGACATCTAGCCCTATCCTCCAGAATTTCATTGCTTATTAATTTAATCTGCTATGTTCTCACATATTTAGATGATTTGATGTTGATTTTCTGAGTTGGATGATATGCTGGCTATGCTCATTTTTTGGTGTATTGGCTTTCACCCTTCTTGGTAGTCACATAATTTTTCCCACTATTGTTCATTTGAGATCTTGATCTTGATCATATTTCTGTATATCTCATCTGTCTTTGTGAATTTCACAAAATTAAGAATTAACACAAAAATTTGTTTGATTTCATGCTGTATGAATATATCATTATCCATGGCTTCAAGGAAAGCTCTTCCAGTCATTGATCCTTGAATCCCTGCAAACTTAGTTGTGCCCTTGGAAATCTCTTTCAACTTCTTCACATAATGTTGCCTGGGCATAATCTTATAATTGATTACAAACAGTGATGGTAACCCTCTTTTGGTCAGTGGCTCAATTCTGTTGTAGAATCTGCTGACACCAACTTCCAAAATTGCGACACTTTTCGTCTAACTATGTGATCAAGATTTTCTTATTAAGCACCTTCTTGACTTCCAGGATCATTGATGTTATGTCCTCCACTCCAAGTGCCTCTAATTCAAACCTGTTCTTGTAATTAAAGAATCTGATAATATTATTTTATGTCTCAGACATCCCTAGAAGCTCCTTGGTTTCTTTCTCTATAACATCATTTACTTGTTCAATTAGCTCTTTTTGTTCAAATATGATTTGAATAGAAGGCCATATTTCATTCATGGAATCTATTATGCTAGTCCAAATGATATCATTTTCCTGGCCAATGGTATGACCAATGGAAGATTCACTTTTTTCCTTTATCAATCTTTCAATCTTCTTTTGGGCTCTCTATATTTCCATTTCATGGGCATTGTCAGACCTTGTCTTCAGATCCTTTAAGGTATTGATTTCTGCTTCTAGATTTTTTATCTCCTGTGATTGCATAGTCATATTTTGCATGGCTTTGGACAGCTATTTTGCACCACCTGATGTGCTTGTAGTTGCTGGAGTAGTTGTAGGGATGACTGCAATAGGAACAACATCTAAAGGAAGAATGTCCATTTATGCTTCTTTTTCTTTGTCCTTGACCAATTTCTCCATCTATGTTTCCATTTTATTCATCTGTGTTGACTGCTCCATTATCAGTGTCATCATATCTAATTTTTATGCTTCATTATCCTCTATGTATTTTGTGAGAGGGTCTTCAGTAGCTGACATTTTAAGTTCTTTTTTCAGGGCTGCTATGTCAGCGTTCTTCTTCTTTAGGACCTCTTCTACTACTTCTATATTTTTTGGATCATATCCAATCTTCACAATGAAATCCTCCAAGTATTTGATTATAGTATCCATGGCAAGAGAAGAAATATTCTCCATTTTGAGCCGAGATTGAATGTTAGCAAGTGATACCTACAACTTAGACAGGCTCATTGCAATGCTTGTCAGTGTGGAGGAAATCATCTCTCTTATTTGCTTGTGCATCTCCATCTGCTCTATTGTATGGATGTCCTTAACATTGAATTCAAAATTATTATGCTTGAAATTTGCAGGTGATTTAGGCTAGGAAATATGGGTTTCTAAGAAAGACATTCTCATCTTTCCTTTCTCTGAGTCAAAGGCTGATAAAAATCTGCTTTGTGAACTTCTGGTCTACTTCCAAAAATAATTGTAGGTGCTAGTTTTCAATATCTCATTCTTCATTTTAATTTCCTTGAAGGTGTCATAAATATTTTCCTCCCTTTGCCCTGTAGTAGTAGTAGATGTAGGTGTTTGTATATTTTTTCATTGAAATGGAATTGTGGCTGAAGATGTGGAAAATATAGTTTTACCACCTACTTAACATGAACTAGGAGAATCCCTGATTGTTATGAATGTTTTTTGCTTTGTTTCCTTACTCTAATATATGTCCATATGTATTCGTGCTCTCTTTTTATACTTCATTTTGAACTCCCTACTAGATGTATCAGTCTCCATAGTAGACTAATGATCTATTGGCCTATTTCCTGTTGCCTCTTTCTCTTGTTATTTTCCTATGTCTTTTTTTTCTTTTGTAGTTTTCTTTTCTTATGGAGTAGGAGTTTGTATGCTTGAGGTTGAAATCACCTGTTCTTCAGCCTCCTGTAATGTATTTGTTGCCCACTCTGTAAGATCAAAATGACTGTTCTGGTAATCTAGGCAGATGGGTGTACCAAATATCCGTGAACTGCCATATACACCTTGGTTAAAAAATGAAAGAGAAATCAACCAAGGGCTTGACGTACGTGCAGGTAATCTCCCTGAATGCTGTGTCCAATGTATCACAGGTATAAGGCGGCAGAATCAGCTTCCTACTAATAAAGGATAGCAACCTAGTGGGGTCTCCCTTTATATACGCGACAGTATAGGGAGCAAAAGTCCATACTAGTGCTGTCTAAAGCCAAGAGGCAAATGACAACTACTAGGTTTAACGATGCCAGAACACGTCACTAGCCTAGACCTCTAGATATTTTGTTAATGTTTCAATGTTGCCTTAATGTAAACTGAATAAATTTTAGAGTTTATCTTCAATTATGTTTCAATTTCAGGCCCTATCAAATGTTATATGACACTCTCCTATATGCATCTATATGAGAAAAGAAATCTTTCAATTCGATGAATGCTATCTAGTTAAGGGAAGAGCTTCAAACAATGATGTAAAAAAAAACGATATTGAAAACGAAAATTTTTCCAAACTAGATGAATTTCACTATACAAAAGTAATCTCAAACATTCAACGATGTGAATAATGCAATGTAATCTATGCAAAATCTTCTTTCTCGAAAACTATTCAATTGTAATCTATGCACAATTTCCTTTTTCTTTTCAAATGATAAGAATGCACTCAATGCATTTTTCGATGAAATGACAATCTACTTAATGCATGCTTTTAATGAAAGAGAATGCACTCAATGAATTTTTTAGCTTTCAATCATTAAACAATGTAATCTAAGTTCAATGATGGATCTCAAAAAACACTGTTCAATGCAATGTGATCTAATGCATTTTAACAAAAGCAAACTTTAAGATGAAAACTAAATAAACGCAAATCTCCTTAATGGAAAGATGAATGCAAAAAGGATGCAAAACCACACTAATAATGCAATCATTGTTTTAAACACTTTGTACTGAAAGTCCTCAAAAGGTGAGAATACATATGAGGTCAAACACAAAGAGGACTTCCAAAGCATGAGATCAAAACAAGGCATTCATTCCCTTTTACATCAAGAAATCATGGAGAGAAGACATTTTATCTGAACAATGAACAATGTAATATATGCTCATACAGAGAAAAGACCGGAAGGGAAAGACACACTGGTGAAGGATTTAGGGAAAAAGTCTTAATTTTCACACACCCTGAAATTGGCACGACTTTTGTGGGTGAAACTAGTGCCAACTGGCATGACTTTCTCACTGAAAACTAGCACAAGTGGCCAATTGGCACGAGTTTCTAACTGACAAAAAGTGCCAACGCCTGAAAATGAAAAAACAAAGAATTTATCCCAACCAAGACCAGACTCACCACTTCAAGAAAAATCTCAAAATAACCTAGAAGCAAAATTACTGACCAAAAAAACTCCCGAACAAGGGAAAAACCCTAGAACCTACAGGAAATGGCGCGAGTGTCTAGCTGTAATCCATGCTAGACAGGGGATGGCGTGAGTGATGAACTAGAAACTTGCGCCAATGGGCGTGACTGTTAGGGTGGAAACCGTGCCAATCAAGCCAACCATGAAAAGATGAAAAATTCAGAAAAGCAAAGGCCAAATCTGATCCTCTGGGGCTAAACAAAGGTTTTAAACCAGAAAGAGACAGACCAGAAGAGAAGATCAAGAAGAAAAAAGCCAAAAGCAACCGAAAGAGACAAGACAAACTCCAATCAAATCCCCAGTGGAGTCGCCAGTTTGTTGGAGAGGTAAATCCCCTCTATGGACAGAGGCAATCCCTACTAGCTCAGATCGGGTCTAGCAACAATAAAACATGCAGTGACGTAGGTATCTAGTTACAAAAATGACAAAACATAATGATTTTCCTACCTCAGGTCCTATGCAATGGTCGTCAAAGAAAGGATGACGCTTCCCGTCCTCCACTTTGTCAGATCACGATCCTTCCGCTTAAAACGTATGAACACTTGTACACATGCGAAGAAACACAATGATACACAACATAGAATCTAAATCTTGTAACCATACATCAGTCAGAGAGGATGCAATTCATTGCATCAAAGACAAAGACACATGAATGAAACCATAATCAAAGTCACTTATCATTAATAATAACAAAGAAAGATACAACCCAAGGCTCTGACGTTGGATCTTCCTTTGGTGGGTCGATAGTGGAGCACGTCCCACTGAAGCTCTTTGGGAATGGAAAAAATCTCTCTCTCTTCAGCTTGGTTCTCAAAGGCTTTCTGGTGATAGTCTCCTTGCTACAGATTCAACTCTTTCTTCTAGTGCTATTAGGACTACTAAGACTAGCTTGCTAAGGGATAAAGGCAAGCTTATATAGATGGTGGAAGGGGAGTTGGGATCCCTACAATTTTGGGATTGGCCCTATCCTCAAGGAAGCTTCCATGATAGGTGGAAAACCACCTCCCATACATGGAGATTCAGAGCCAAACCTCCCAACTCATTTTAGAGACTCATTCAGGAGTTGGTTGGAATCAAACTTCCGCCACTTATTTTTAAAAAACAATCCTTATTAAGCTTGGCACGGGCAATACACTAGGACAGAGCACCAGCTGGCATGCCCTCTTTGGTGGATTTTCCCCATTGGCATGAGGGATGAACTGGCTAGTTGTGCTAAGGCCAAAAGATCAATTTTTAGGGTTTTTCAAAGGAAACTTTCTTCAAAGGAATGATTGTCCTTGTCAAGGGGGATGCCATGAAAGTGGTTTCAGGTTATGTCACTGCTCATAGGTCACGGAAAAGGCCCTCCAATGTGTGGATAGGGGATTGCAGGGATGGTGACAAATTACTGTGTAATATCCTGATACTAAGAAGGAATGCAGTATTTAACTAATTCTACAGTGATCGATGTATCTACATGAGCAATTTGTTATTAATTACAATAATAATTAAAATTTGACTAGTGTGACCACCAAGTGTACACGATGGAATAACTTTGACATCTAGCCCTATCCTCCATAATTTCATTGATTATTAATTTAATCTGCTATGTGCTCACATATTTAGATGATTTGATGTTGATTTGCTGAGTTGGATGATATGCTGGCTATGCTCATTTTTTGGTGTATTGGCTTTCACCCTTCTTGGTAGTCACATAATTTTTCCCACTATTGTTCATTTGAGATCTTGATCTTGATCATATTTCTGTATATCTCTATCAATCCACTGTAATCTCAGAAAATTAAGAATTATTCCAAAATTTGTTTCATTTCATGTCAGTATGAATACATCATTATCCATGGCTTCAAGGAAAGCTCTTCCAAATATTGATCCTGAACCGAAACTTAGTTGTGCCCTTGGAAATCTCTTTCACTTTTCACATAATGTTCACACCATTGGCTGATTACAAACAGTGATGCAACCTCTTTTTTGGTCGTTATTCAATTCTCAGAATTCGCCGACACCAACTTCCAAAATTGGCGACACTTTTCGTCTAACTATGTGACTGTGATTATTAAGCACTACCTCCAGATCATTGATGTTATGTCCCACTCCAAGTGCTCTAATTCAAACCTGCTCTTGAGATTAAAGAATCGATAATATTATTTTATGTCCTTTAATATCCCTAGAAGTCTTTGGTTTCATATCATTTACTTGTTCAGTTAGCTCTTTATGTTCAAATATGATTTGAATAGAAGGCCATATTTCATTCATGGAATCTATTATACTTGTCCAAATAATCTCCTTTGCCTGGCCATTGGTCTGACCAATGGAAGATTCATTTTTTACGAATAATCTTTCAATCTTTCTTTGGCTCTCTATATATCCATTTATGGGTACTTAATTGTCTTCTGCATCTCAAGGTTGACGTCAGATTTTTTATCTCCTTGCATTGCATAGTCATATTTTGCATGGCTTTTGACAATGGCTTCTGGTAACGCATCTTTATAGTTTGTAGTTGGCTTGAGTATTTAGGATGACTCCAATAGGAACAACATCTAAAGGAAGCTGTCCATTGGCGTTTTTTCTTTCGTCTTCAATTAATTTCTCCATTCATGTTTCCATTTTATTCAACTGTTGACCGCCTCCATTATCGTTGTCATCATATCTAATTTTATGTTTACGATCTCTATGTATTTGCAGATATCTTCGTTTGTCGACATTTTAAGTTCTTTTAGTCGCTTATGTCGGGCTGCTTCTTTCTTTATAGAACTTTCACTACTACTTCTATATTTTTTGGATCATATCCAATCTTCACAATGAAATCCTCCAAGTATTTGATTATAGTATCCATGGCAAGAGAAGAAATATTCTCCATTTTGAGCCGAGATTGAATGTTATCAAGTGATACCTACAACTTAGACAGGCTCATTGCAATGCTTGTCAGTGTGGAGGAAATCATCTCTCTTATCTGCTTGTGCATCTCCATCTGCTCTATTGTATGGATGTCCTTAACATTGAATTCAAAATTAGTATGCTTGAAATTTGCAGGTGATTTAGGCTAGGAAATATGGGCTTCTAAGAAAGACATTCTCATCTTTCCTTTCTCTGAGTCAAAGGCTGATAAAAGTCCGCTTTGTGAACTTCTGGTCTACTTCCAAAAATAATTGTAGGTGCTAGTTTTCAATATCTCATTCTTCATTTTAATTTCCTTGAAGGTGTCATAAATATTTTCCTCCCTTTGCCCTGTAGCAGTAGTAGATGTAGGTGTTTGTATATTTTTTCATTGAAATGGAATTGTGGCTGAAGATGTGGAAAATATAGTTTTACCACCTACTTAAGATGAACTAGGAGAATCCCTGATTGTTATGAATGTTTGTTGCTTTGTTTCCTTACTCTGATATATGTCCATATGTATTCGTGCTCTCTTTCTATACTTCATTTTGAACTCCCTGCTAGATGTATCAGTCTCCATAGTAGACTGATGATCTATTGGCCTATTTCCTGTTGCCTCTTTCTCTTGTTATTTTCCTATGTCTTTTTTTTCTTTTGTAGTTTGCTTTTCTTATGGAGTAGGAGTTTGTATGCTTGAGGTTGAAATCACCTGTTCTTCAGCCTCCTGTAATGTATTTGTTTCCCACTCTGTTTGGTTCATTAACTGCACAATTTTAGGCCCGTGGGTGTGGATATATGGAGTTGATTTATTCTCCACCCTTTTCTTGGAGATGATTCCCAATGGGTCATAACACCAAGTGAAACTATGATTAAGTTTAATCTCCCTCAACATTTTGTTAGCCTCCTATCCTGCTGCTTTTCTATTGTAAATGAAAGGACCAATATGGGATTTGATCCTAAATTGAGACTTATTTTTGGCAGATAAAAAGTGTACCTCATTTTCATTGATCATCTGCCTGATGTACTCTAGGGAAAAGATCCTCATGGGGAGGAAATTTGGAAGTTTTTAAGGGGCTAACTCACACCCATAAATACTTAGCTTTGTGTAATTTTGGTACAAGTAGCAGTCTCCATTTCTTACTTGGTCTGATTGATGCATGATCTTCTTAATTTATTCATTAATCCTTGGTTCCATTGTGCTATTGAGGATCCTTATTGTTGGATGCACAAATTCTTCAATAAATATTTTGTAGGTGTAGTCCTTTTATTCCTCCATTAGCATGGTTGTCCAAAATATTATTGATTGAGGTTGGGAGTCTTCATTAACTTTCCTCATTGTAAACTAAAACCTACTGGCCTGAAAATATACAAACATGTAAAAATAAGACTGAAGTGTATTTAAACACTTCCTCTATGTGAAATTTAACAAACTGGTCATGGATAGCTGTTTTCCGGATAAATCGTTCTTGCGGACAAGACCGATCTCCCTAGTGTCAGAAGACAATCTAGCAACAAACGAACAACTAAGTTTGTCTTTCTCTAGATATATTCCTTTTACAAATAAATGCTATGAAGGTGACGATCCTACCTTAGATCCAAATGCTTATTTGTGGTCGTAGTGCTTCCATCGTATCAATAATCCTTGGTCGTTAAATGGCATTTTTGTCGCAAGAAAGTATCATCTTTCGTTGATATGCAATCACAAACAAGAAAATATCAATAGCACCTGTATAACAAATAATTATAAAACATATCCATCATAGTGATCAAGGAATCTATGAAATAAACGATCAAACGACAGCTTATTGAAATAAACAATCGAACGACAATTTATTGAGAAAAACAGAACTTGATTGTATTAATCTTAAAATATACATAAGAACCTTACAACCTTAGCCTTGATGTTCGAAAGGCCTTCCCGGGGTCCGAAGCAGGAATCTCCTCTACTTTGATAAGTCTTGCACTCTTCCTTCAGGAGCAAAAAGAGGTATGTGATCTTTCCTCTCAAAATCTTAGCAGAAAGAAGTCTAAATCTCAACAGCACTTCAACTCAAATATTCTAATTCTCCATCTCCAAAATCTCAATCTCCAAAAACTTAACCTTCTTCACTTCTTAAAACTTAACCCTTTGAGGCTACCCAATGCCTCCTTTTATAGAGCAGATGAGGAGGTTAGGATTCCACCTTTAAAGGGATAGAATCCTCCTTCAAAGGGATAGGCTCCTTACATCAAGGGATTAGTTCCTTAAGGTGTGGGATAGATGCACCTTACTAAAGCGTACTCATCCCCAAAAAATCTCATCCAGAACCTTCTAGAATTGACCAAAATTCAACTTTTTTGGTTTAATTTCGCGCATTTTTGACTTTACAGGGGTACCGCACCTATAACATAGAGGAAGTGCATTCTAGAACGCAGTTTCTCTTCACATTACCTGCGTACCTTAGCTAAAAACGCAGGCAGGCTTCATATTAACTGCGTACCCAAGGTTTTTTGAGCTTTTAGGGTTTTTCCTTCATTTTCAGGGCATGGAATGAGGACCAAAGGTTGTAAGACTTGTAAAGGAGGCATGTATGAGTGTTTAATGAGCTCATACAGTCAACAGAATGTCAAGGTGACATTTTTCAGTGTAACAAATTGCCCCCTAAAGTGCGAAGTCTGGAATAGATGAAGATGAAGTCTGTCATATATGAAGAGTGAAGTACTTTATCATTTCAAGGATCATCTTGTGGACACCCCAGTCGGAACCTGTAAAAACATTCAATGCAAAATATATATATATGTAATCATATCATCGCTGAGGTAGGCATTCCCATACTCAGATCAAAACTATCTAGAACTAACTTAAATTGTTCTGATACAGGAATGATTTTGAATACATCAACAGTATAGACATACGTAGACACAGTATGGACGCAGCCATCTGTTTATGAATAGTCCACTGTATAAATGATAACAAAATTCCTCGCAGCCTGGATGGTGGAAACTAGATCCAGGGTCTTGATTTCCGTATCTCGAACTAGTACGATTCTATCCATGTGAATAAATGTGTTGAAGTCGAACATGGTAGAAACCACTTGATTACCAGTCAATGATGTGAACTGTTAACAAGTGTGAGAGAAACCACCAGTAATGTCAATGGCTCTCAAAGTACTCAGTACAATCCATGAAATGTGAATGAATGAGTTGAAGTCGAACATGTCACGGAATCATTCGATTGAAGGTCAATGATGCAACCTGTCGTCGAAGGCGAGAAACCTGCCATTGAGGCATGCATATTTCAAGGTACTGACGATTTCTGGATCAACTTCCTAGATAATGAGCTGTCGTCGATAGAAAGTGATCCGTCGTAGGCAAGCCCACAACACGAAATCATAGATCAAGTTTTGAAAATATATTGGCAAGGACTGACTCAGGGATGGTCAAAATGGATGACATATATTTTGCAGATGAATGGTTTATTTAAACTGTCCTCTTGAACACATAACGACACTGCAGATGGCTTGGTAGCAATTGACCCAAAGCTAATACCCAGAAACCGGCTGAAGACTTTCAATATGGTTTGATTAACTATTGGACAAAGGATTTCCCAACCCAGGTGGACAAAAAGTGTCGTGTTCAAGAGTGGTTAACGGCTTTCCGAATAATCAAAATGTAACAAACAGGTTCGTTTTTTCTTTCAATTATCAGGCACTTATTTTTGACAAGCTTGAGGAGGATAACATTAGTGTATTATAAGTTTGTCTCGCATGAGTCCAACTTAGGTTTAAAATTCAACCCAAGAAGGAGGTCATTCTCTGAAAATTGAATGTGTCTCATCGTTAAGTTTTAACGAGTCCAGTATAGGAGAAACTCGGTGTTTTCCAATTTTAGGGAGTCAGAAGAAAAACTTAAGAAAACTCCGTGGGTGTACTTTTTCGTAAATTTAGTCTCTCGAGCCCGAAAAAGGATAAAATAATGTGGGAGAGAACTCTATTGACCATAATTAGTCAACGTATACCTTTTTCGTAAATAGTCCATTTCAGTCCGTAAAAGGGTTAAACTTATACTGAAGGGATGATCATTCATTTACTTTTACGAGTTCGAATAATCAAGTGCTCGGCAATCTTTTCATATTTAGAGAGTCTGAAAAGGGCTTAAAAGAGAACTCCAAGGTTTCGCTTTTTTGGTTAGTTTTAACGAGTTCGAAAAAGGGATAAAAATGTACTCATGGTTTTCACTTTTTCGTAAGTTTTAATGAGTTCGAAAAAGGGATAAAAATGTACTCCTGTGGCCGACTTTAAATTTAATTTACGAGCAGGAAAAGACGGAAAGAACTCGGAATTTTCATGTGTTTTACGAGAATGAAAGATAGCAAAATAATCTCGAGATTTTCATGAGTTTAACGAGTCTTGAAAATAACCGAAATTGACTCAAGATAGGTTTCATTTTTTCAAAAGCTTGAAACAGAGAAAAACTATGATTTAGAGTGGTTTCATTTTTACACAAGCTTGAAACAAAAAGAAAATTGTGCTTGATGCCCCCTAAGTTGAATTTTGGTCAATTCTGGAAGGTTCTAGATGAGATTTTTTGGGGATGAGTACGCTTTGATAAGGTGCATGTATCCCACACCTTAAGAAACTAATCCCTAGTGGAGTCGCCAATTTGTTTTCCGGATAAATCGTTCTTGCGGACAAGACCGATCTCCCTAGTGTCAGAAGACAATCTAGCAACAAACGAACAACTAAGTTTGTATTTCTCTAGATATATTCGTTTTACAAATAAATGCTATGAAGGTGACGATCCTACCTTAGATCCAAATGCTTATTTGTGGTCGTAGTGCTTCCATCGTATCAATAATCCTTCATCGCAACAAGAGCTCTTTTGTCGCAAGAAAGTATCATCTTTCGTTGATCTGCAATCACAAACAAGAAAATATCAATAGCACCTGTATAACAAATAATTATAAAACATACCTATCATAGTGATCAAGGAATCTATGAAATAAACGATCAAACGATAGCTTATTGAAATAAACAATCGAACGACAATTTATTGAGAAAAACAGAACTTGATTGTATTAATCTTAAAATATACAGAAGAACCTTACAACCTTAGCCTTGATGTTCGAAAGGCCTTCCCGGGGTCCGAAGCAGGAATCTCCTCTACTTTGATAAGTCTTTCACTCTTCCTCCAGAAGCACAAAGAGGTATGTGATCTTTCCTCTCAAAAGCTCAGCAGAAAGAATTCTAAATCTCAACGGCACTTCAATCTCAATCTCCAACAACTTAACTTAACCCCCAAAAGGCTACCCAATGCCTCCTTTTATAGAGCAGATGAGGAGGTTAGGATTCCACCATTAAAGGGATAGAATCCTCCTTCAAAGGGATAGGCTCCTCACATCAAGGGATTAGTTCCTTAAGGTGTGGGATACATGCACCATCGCCGCATCATCCCCAAAAAATATCATCTAGAACCTTCCAGAATTGACCAAAATTCAACTTTTTCAGTTTAATTCCGCGCTTTTTTAACTTTACAGGGGTACCGCAGGCATTACACTGGAAAAGTGCGTTCTAGACCGTAGTTTCTCTTCACATTACCTGCGTACCCTAGCTAAAAACGCAGGTAGGCTTCATATTAACTGCGTACCCAAGGTTTTTTGAGCTTTTTAGGGTTTTCCCTCCAGTTTCAGGGCTTGGAATGAGGAACAAAGGTTGTAAGACTTGCAGAGGAGGAATGTATGAGTGTTACTGAGCTCATACAGTTAGAAGAATGTCAAGGTGACAATTTTTAGTGTAACAATAGCATCAGCCAAAGATTGAATGAAGTTAAACATGATGGAAGGCTTGGACTCTGATTAAAGTATGGAAATAAAACCTATCATTGCTTCATCTATCCATTGATCTGAATGATACCCTAACAAGTATGAAAGGACAGTGACAATGTGTTGGCTCCTATTAGGGAGAGTAGAGGAAATATATGGAGGATTAATTTTGGGCAATGGAGTGTTTGTAGCCATAAATAACTCCAATGTTTTGGCTCTGCTGGAAAAATCCAATTTTTGGTATAGTTCTCTGAGGGCATCATAGGAAAATGGTACAGTTTCTTCAACAACAGGGGCTTGCATCATTTGTATGATGGAATGGGCATTGATGGTAAAGAGAACTTCTCATGTGGGGGCTACAATAGATATCTGGTTTATATCATAGTAGGCATGACATTTTATAAGAAACTTAGGGAAACTGTGGGTTTTTTGGAATATATAATAGGGTAATTTGGTATCCCATAGCCCTATATCATGGAACTCATCGATCAACTTGTCCTCCAACCAATAGTATACATCAAAAAGGTCAAAGTCTGAATCAGTCTCATGTATTTTGAAGTCCCTGTAAGACAGGGCCACATGATCCAGGTCCACCTGATGGTAAACCATTGGGTTAAATGGTTGCTTCTCCTTTGGATGCATTTATGTTCACTGAAAAGAAACTAATTGCAAATGTCTAGAAGGGGATTAAAAGAATAGGGGAATAAAGAAAGGGGTCTTCTGCTTATCAGTATGGGAAATGGAGAGAAAAAGGGGACTAAAGAAGGACTCTGGTTGATCTGCAGACAGTTTGAAATCTTTTTATATGCCTTTCATTTGCTCTGTAAGTCCTTGAATTTGATCCCCTCTAACCATAGAGCACATGAAAACACAGTAACCTTTCATCAATTGATGAAGAGTTCTTTTGTAGGGTGACTTGGTTACTTTTTAAATGGCATGGGCCCGTTGGGTAACAACCTAAGACATTAAATGTTTAATGGGCTTTAGGCGGGATCATAGGTGATTGGATGGAGGTGACAGGAGTGGTTGTCATGGTGCAATAGTAATGGCAGAGATACAATGGTTAATGGCATTTTTTAGCAATGGAGGAAAACAAATTTTCACAGGGGGTGTAGGTCGGTAAGTGGAATGGAGAGGGGGGGGGGGGGGGTGCGAAATGATTAGCGCCTGACACATAGCAGATGGGACGGTTTCAAAAACCACCCATTTCGGACCTACCCGGCCCCCGACGTTAACTTTCGGAAGATGAGGAGGGGGGGGGGAGGATTTTGGGCTGTCAGATGAGATAGAGGGTGCAGAGATGAGACAAGAGGTAAGAATATTTTAACATTGATAGGATAGTTGAGTAGAGGATGGCGTTGGTGAATTAAATGAAGAGCGGGGGTATAGTTTCGAGACTTAGGAATTTTGGGATATGACATGAAATATGTAAAATGTCTTTGATAAAACATTAATTTCTGAACCTTAGGAAAAAACACCTATTTTTGATTTTTTTCCTTTTTAACCAAGAAATACATGAAAACCTTTGAATGAACTTTGGAATAAATTTCATGTTATTTTAGCTTTATTTTTATTCTTTCACTCCTACCTACCCATTTCAGTATTCTAACATCTTTCATTCTTTTGCAGGGTGCATTTAGGCTTGCAGACCCAAATCACTTTTTTAATAAAACTCTAACCTACACCTATCCCTTATCCATTCCACTGACTCACATTAAACTGTTGAGTCAATTTTATTGCTACCTAACTATTGATCTAACAAGATGAAACTGTTTGGAAAATCCTTATTTTTTAACCTATCCAGAAGAAATTTAAAATTTTTCAATCATGCTTAGACTTTATGATTGAACAAACTAATGTAATCAATAGTGGCATTTTGATTTGCAGAACTTTTAGTATTATTCATTTTTGGGGTTTTTCTTTCTTTCTATTTTCTTTTTTCTTTTTCAATATACCCTCTTTAATTTTCTTTTCTTTCATATTTTTTGGAAATCATTTAAATATTGAAAATCATACTCAATATGAAATTTCAACTTATGAGATTCTCAATCACCTTGAGATCCTATAATTTATAGGACCCTAATACACCCTAGCAAAAATAATAAGTGCCCAACAACAATTGAAACTTACAAAATAAATAAAGGGTGAAAGAAGAGAAAGGCTTACTGCAAAGATAGGTGAAGCAAGTAACTTCACCAGGGTACTGGCCAGGCTCACTGGAAATGAAGTGATTCTTGTGCTCCTGTAGTGACTCTGTCGGGGTACTGTCCAGGCATGTTGGAAGCAAAAAAAAACCAGATATGAAAACTAAGACTTTGATTATATTTAAATAAAAAATGCTATATTACCCTCTCTTGAATCAAAATAATAGTGGTCTGGTGATATTTGTAATGTGCTTGACCAAGTAAGGGAATAAAGGAAAATATTGTTATAATTGGGTTGAATGGGGAAGTTGAGGAAATCCACTGAGTGAATCAATACTTATTGAAGGACTGAGACTACATGCATAAAGGTAATACCTAAATAGAGAAGCTAGATTTCTTCTGGTGTGTCACCAAGTGTTTTCGCTATGATAATGACCCTCCAAAAAAAATTCCGTAGTTAATTTTGGAGCCTACATGAACTGTAGTTTTAAGATATCTTGTGTTGTTTTTTTATTTTTTCATGTTTTTCCAAGGTGTCGATCATTCTTGCTTCTATAGGGTAAAATTCTTGGGTTGTTGGTTATCGAATATCCCTCTCAGGGCTTTTCGGTGCCCGAGGTAGACAGTAAGATTAGCTGTATAGTTCACAAAGATGGCACATACATTTTCATATTAACTTAAAATAACTTGATGGAATAAGATGGAAGGTTACCTCTTTGATGATCTTGGAGTCTTTTGGAGAACGCTGGACAACGAAGCAGAAATCTTTCTTCACCAGCTCCAAATCTTAACCCTGCAATTAGTCAAAGCACCCGTGTAATCTCTACCATAACATACATTTCCTATCAATTAAGTCAACATATAATAAACATTTAAACTATGCACATCTAAGCCATTCATCTCATGCGATATAAGTGATTAAATAACAATGACAATATCAGCGCATAGAATGGACAAAACATATATAGTTCTATTGATTTATAAAAAGGAGGATTACAACCGTCGGTTGCACCAAGCCCTCTTCAGCCTTCCAATCTCTTTATCTCTCAATGTGGTGATGTCTTGGTCAACAAGTTCTCAATGAACCTCTTTGATTCTTGACATTCACACTACAACAATTATCTCTACTTCACAAGTATTCAAAACTTTAGCAATCCTTCAACATTGAACCAAGACCCTTCAACTCCATTTTATAGAAGATGGAGAGAGCAATCATTGCCCTTCTCTTTCCACCAGTTCTGAATAGAAAAAACCAAGATGTTTCCTCAACTTCCATGCTTTTGCCTTCCTTGAGAGTTCAGTTGTTTATGGAAAGGCCCAATAAGAGATTAGTACTTTGCAGTTTCCTTTTTTTACTGACTCTCTTGTGAGAAAAAGATGGAAATTCAAATCATTTTCTGTGGGTTTCTCCCATTCCAAACTCAAAACACGGGTAACCCTGCCCTCTAGTGTAAACAGAGTGTTTCCCTAGCCACTAACGCAGCCCATTCACTGATCAGGTGCGTTATAACGCTCTTGTGTTGTTATAGTGAGGCGTTACCTCGGCAGAAATAGGTTTAGTTTAGGTCTTTGTATTCCTTCCATATTTATCTTCTCCTTTGAGCTGATGAGGAGGTATTTTGACCTGTAATAAATTCCCCCTAAAGTGTGAGGTCAGAGACGAAGATGATGGCTGAAATACTTTATAATGTGTGTAGTAGAGATAAAGAGATTGAAAGACCGAGGAAAACCTAAAACAAAAACATATGTCAGAAAATATAGTATCTGCCTTGAGTTAGGCATTCCCATGCTCAGTAGCTTAAACAACATGATTTCTCTAGAATAGAGATATGAAGAGTCTGTCCACCGATAAGCACAATGTGAAAGTTTCTATCATAATAGGATCAAGCTGAAGAAGCTGTCTCCATAAACAATATCGCAACTTTAGGAAGGGAACACAAATTTAATGATGTAAATTTTGCCCCAAGGTCTTGACTGCCGATTCACTTAAACTGCATATTTCTCAACATGTGAATGAAGGAGATGTCGTCGAACATATGAGAAATTGTCTGATTACTAGTCAATGATGAAAACTGTTAACAGACGCGAAGGTGGCCACCGATAATGATGATGGTCCCTAAGATGCACAGTACAATCTAGCGAGTGTGAATAAAATGAGTTGAACTCAAACACTCGTAGAATAATTCGACCAGGAGCCAATGATGAAGACTCCTGATCAAACACAAGACTCCTTACCACTGATGTCTGCAAGTATCCAGGTACTGATTGAAACGATCAACTTCCTAGATAAGATGTTGAAGTCGATAAGAAGAGATCTATTGAAAGGTACGCACTGAGGTGTCCTACATCAGTAAACACGAAACTAAAACCAACTGGTTTTGTTTATGATTGAGATAATGAAGAGTAAATGGGGATGTCAGACGACAAATAATTTTTGGCATAATGAGCGGTTTGGATGATAAGAGGAGCAGTAGACAGCGAGATCTGCTTGAAAAATAGAAGGCACTGTAAGAGGGTACTAGGCAGTTGAGACTTAATGAACACCAAAGAGTGTGCTATGATTTTACCAGTGTAGGGACATTGGGAGATGAAGGATAATACTCATAGATGGTAGGGTTTGGCTAACTGCGAAAGAGTTTTTTGGGAAGTGCCATGTTCAATATTTTTGCTGCCAAATCAACCTTTCTGAAATGTAACAGAGGTAGTATCCATTTTTTCCAAATGTTTCCCCGTCTGATTAAGTTTAATGAGTCCAGACGAGTAAACTCGGTGATTTTTTCATATTTAGAGAGTCTGAAAAATATCATAAAAGACAACTCCATGCCCTGTCTGATTAGGTTTAATGAGTCCAAACAAGTAAACTCGGTGAATTTTTCATGTTTAGAGAGTCTGAAAAATATCGTAAAAGACAACTCCATTGGGGTACCTTTGTCATGTCTTGATAACCGGGCACGGAAAAGGGAGAATAGTAAGCCCAAAATAGTTCATTTTCCGTGAGTTAGTCCATCGAAGCCGGAAAAGTGAGAAATCTATGTTCGACAGACGTCTACCTCATTTTTTTATGAGTACAAGGAGACGGAGTAAACTTAGTACTCTTTGTGAAATTTTAACGAGTCCAACAAAGAAAAACTTGGTGCCCTCCGTGAAATTTTAACGAGTCACACAGAGAAAACTCGGTTACTTTTTCGGTTTAAAGAGCTTTGAAAAAGAGGAAAAGAATGGCTCCTTACTCTTTGTCGTGGTAGTTTAGCGAGCCTGACAAAGTCAACTCGGGGTTTTTTCAGTTTTATGAGCGAGAAAAAGGTCCCTAAAAAGAAAGCTCAGTGCTTCTTCATATCCGTTTTAACGAGTTTGAAGAAGAGAACTCTAGGTTTTTTGGATTAACGAGCAAGAAAAATACCATAAAAACAACGCTCGATATCAACTTCATATAATTTTTACGAGCCCAAAGAAGAGAACTTGAGGTTTTTCAGATTAACGAGCAAGAAAAATACCGTAAAAAGAATGCTCGAAATTTCTTGATCTCTTTCTCGTCAATAGAAGGATCTATGTCAGGAATTTTCTTGTAAGACCAAGAAAACACATCGTGGAATTCCTTGAAAAGGGATGTGAAGCGCGCAATTTCCTTTGGATTGCAATCTGCTCCAATCTGAATATTTTCCATGATACCCGTTTTGATTGAGATATCAATGAGAATTTTCATAGAAATATTACCCATTTTCCCTTCTGAATTGATAGTTGGAACAGTCGTGTAAGCAGAGGGAACCATCTCAGGTGGGTCAAAGGATGGGATTTCAATTTTTATCACGTTCGAGTCAATCATCAAAGCATGATGGTGAAACTCTCCCCAAGGTCGTTCTTCTAGAGACATGATCTCTCGAATAGCTTCGTCTATAGGCAAGTCTTCATTAAAAAGATCCTTAGAGAGAACTATGATGGGTGGGAGGATTGTACCTTTGGTCGAAACCATAGTAGTGGAGGGTTCAAATGTAATTTGGATGGCTTGGTAGGCCAACTCGGCTGGTGAGAGCGGCATCTGATCTCCGTAGGAATCAATGTCTGAAGGTGCTGGAAGGATCCATGGGTCGATAGAGCCATCCAAAGTGGTGGATATCATTGTAACCGTGTTTGGGATCTGTGGCAGCGGGGGAGGAAAACAACCCAGTAGGGAATATGCCTTCAGAAGACCGGTACCGATACTGATGTAAGAGTCAGGAAAGCCTCATATTAGGGGTACAGTGCTACTTGGTAACATGGTATAATTAGGGGTGCAGAAGGATAACTAATCCAATGTGACTATTTTCCCATCCAATGGAAATAGGATGAGTCGGAAGACCAAAGAAACAATGGCGGTCATGGCATAAGACCAACTGCGACCAAGCAATATATTATAGTCAAGATGATGATCTATGACTTCAATGTCCACAGTTACCTTTTTCCCACCCAGGGTGATGGGAAAGATAGCAAGGTATCCTTTTGGGAGGAACATGTGGCCATCAAAAGCTTTGAGGGAATTTGACGATGGTGTTAAGGCAGGAGAACCTAAATTGAGCTAGCAAGCTTGTGACATAACACAGGTCGAAGCACCTTCGTCTATGATAGTGCGATGGATTGGTCTCCCTTTCAACACAACCTGCACCTGGAATGCGAGTTGGTGTGAGAGGCGAGGTTTATATTTTTCCATATCAAATATAGCTAGCATGGAATCCTGGGGGTCTATTCCATCAATGGCCGAAAGCAAGGCTTTCCTTTGTGCTGAAAAATTTTGCAATACTTCGAGAGCAGACATAGCTGACGGTGCATGCACAAAATCTTTTACAATGTTGTAGTTTTGGGCTACACGTGCAAAGGTGTTATGAGTTGTGCGTCGAAGTGTCCCTTTGGGGGGACGAATCATGGGGTCAACAGTAGGCCGTTTGATATGCAAATCGTTGGGCGGCGGTGGATTTGAACTAGTACCAGGTTCTTGAGCATCTATGGTAGGATTTCCATAAATCTTGGCTCATGTTTGAAGTTCAACAATCTAAGTGCCATAAATGGCAGATGGTCCTTCACCGGAAGGATGTGAACCACCATTTCTTCGTTGATGGGGTTGTGGCGGATTGTCAACCATGTGTTGATGTTGTTGTTTTTGATTAGGGAAAGGATTATGAAGAATGGTAGGTGTTCACCCATAATCCTTGTTTGCGATCAAATTGGTGCATTCCTACAGTCGAGGACATTTTTATGTCAAGTGTTCCTCTGCATAGATCTTGTAAGGAAATTTCATGGGTTTATCCTTCCCTTTGTCATTTTTGGCAGTTTTTTTCTGATTAGGGTTATTCTGATTGTCCGACTGCTCTTCCAAAGAAGATGTCGTTTTCTTGTTTTTCTTATTTTTCCCACTAGGTTTTTGTGAAGTTTGCATAGAATTTACCTTAGGGGTAGGAAGAGTAGTCGTTTGGTGAGGGGTGGTGGCAGCTAAAGATGGCTGAGAGGCTTGCCCCTGAGACTGTTTTGTGGCTACACCAGATATTGTGCCAATGAGACCGTCGGCGTGAGCTCTGATTTTCTGAGTAGCTGGAGGATTTGGGTTACCAGGGGCATTGGGGAGAAAATCATATAGCGTGCCAGATTGTGAATAGATTAAATCCAAATGTTGGGCACAATGAATGCATTGATCTTTTGTAACCACACCAGAAAGGCCAATGTCTTTAGAGATGTGGGGTAAAAGAGACTTACAGAACCAATTAACTAAGAGACGATCCGGGATTAGTGCTTTGACAAGCCTCCTCCTACATCTCCATTCATGGATGTGATCGGAGATGTGGGTGGCGGTGTCTTGGTGCAGTGAGTTTAACAGTTTCATTATGGTTTCAAATCTTCTTTTTAATTGGAAGTTCTTTATAAAATCTATCGCTAAAGCGCCAAAAGTGTTGACGGCAGCGCGTGGCAATTCAATATACCACTTGGCAGCATTGCCTGTAAGGGTGCAGGGAAATAATTGAAGCTGGACACTATTATCCACAATGGAATTGGATATAGACCATAGATGAAAGGTAGTGATGTGTGTGGCTAGGTCATCCCCTTGTTTCCCATCGAACTTTGGGATGTCAGAAGGAATCTTGTACGGTACTCGAGGCCAAAGCGGGTTGTGATTGATGGGATCATTAGTTAGTTTATGGATGTCGGGGATGTTCAGAGCTGCCAAAAATGGAAATTGTGGATTTTCCCCTGAATCTAACCAAGGAAGTATGGGCTGACTATTTAGACCATAGGGTCCACCCATCAATGTGTTACCAGGAGGATAAGTAGGACTTTGATAAAAATTTCCTATAGGTGGAGGGGTAGGGACATATGGTTGCTGTCCATAGGGCATATTATATTGCAGGGCAAATGGTTGGTTTCTCCTAGTATAAAAGTGCACTCCCATTCCAGATGGAGGTTGGGGTGGGTTAGTCCATATGGATGCAATAGAGTTTCCCAGAGGCATGCTACTACTTGCATAGTTTGGCAACAGCATAGACCCTACACCTATATTTGAACCACTTAAGGGAATAGTATTAACAATAGGTTGTCCTGTTTGTCCTAAGGATTGTAGGGGAAGTGAAATGTTCCCTGCTACCTGCGTGCTGGTGACACTGCCCCCTGGTATAGTATCCAAGGGGTTTGAACTTAGCAAAGGGTTCCAACCGAAAGGGTTGCTAAAAGGAACCGAAGTAGTCACACTCATGGGAGGAGCAGCCGTGGGTCCCAACGTGGTCACGGTAGGAGTAGATCCTGAAGGATTTTTCGAGCTACTGACATTTGTGATGACCGTAGGGTTGGGATTAGGTATATGTTGACTACTGGGGTTACCTAGTGACGGCATAGAATTGACGACTAGCGTGGAGGATGGTGGCGAACCTGGGAGGGTTTCCATTGGCATCGACCCTGTTGATGTTGGTTGTGAAATGGATGTTTGTGTGGCCGAAGACATGTCTTGGCGTGGTGGAATCTGAACTATCACAGGCCCTAATGGATCAGTGAGTGGAGGATTGTAATGAGGTACAACCCCTTCCATGAAAGGGTCCTCCAGAAATTCCGTATGATATGAGGCTATGTGAAAATCAGGGTGTGTCAATGGAGACTGTTCTTCCACAGAAGGCACAAGTTCACCAAGGTTCAGTTCTTCCTCAATAGTCAGAGGAGGTAGACCTTGCTGTCATCGAGACAGATGGCGTGGGTCGGATGACGCCACAGTGACCTATTTATTTTTAAATTTTTTTAATAAATTGTGATGTATTATAAAGTCTCAATGACAGTAACCACACACCTAAAAAAGAAAAAAAGACTCTCTAAAATCAATCAGCAAGCAGCCAGAATAGGGTGCCCTGTCTGAGTACTACCGTTTTCTAGTGATGAAATCTAGTATCACAATAGTATATAGAGAGGGTTGGTCAAAAGTACAGTTACGGTCACTCTAGAGCTTCGCCCGATACTCAGACGATAGGTGTAGGCACTCTCGTGAAGATGAGTACCCTCCTAAAGACTGAAGACAGAGTGGGTCCATATGTTTCAGGTACCAGGACAACCCGTCCCAGTCACCTTGTGTAAGTCCCTAAAAATTGTGGCCACTAAAGATACCTCAAATTACAGACATCATCAGGGGGGTCCACGATCAAGGATAGCATGCTATATGGGCAGAATACCTAGATCCCCGATCTAGTTTCCACATCCCCGAAGGGAACCCCAATATATAATACACCCACCAGATGCAGTCGAAGGTGGGCTACCTTTTTGTGCACCCAAGTTTTGTCTCACGCTGAGCTTTGGTAAAGGAATCATCCCGATAATATGAGTGCAGTAGGATTTCGCTCGTTAATGATTCTTGTTTCAAGTTTTGAGATCTTGGGTGATTTTCTCACTTTTCCTAACCCAAGATCCTAGCCTGAACTACTGTTGGTGTGAGCTCAAAAAGAGTAATGTTATTTATTATATTATCACTTGATTCTTAGTGTACTTGATTATTAGTCTTGTAGAGGGGGAGTGGACATATGAAATGTAATGAGACTTTGACTCAAGAAACCATGAAAAATATGCTCTAAATATTCAATTCGATGAAGAGTATTTCTACAAGGAGAGGTTTCTTTTCAACATCCATGCACTAACATTCAAATATCACAGTTCAAATTTAAAGATTCAGACTTTTATCTACCTCTTCTTAACAGTCTATGAACTAAAATTTTCAGAATTAATTCAACTAGATGCAGAAAAACTAAAAAAAAAATTTCTTCTCTAAAAATTAAATGCTTTTGACACTAAATTTTCAAACAAGAGTAAACAAATAGAAATGCCAGCTTAATAAAAAAGCACAGGGATTCAGTCAAGGAGAGATACTGATGGCCAAAAAATGCTGCAACCAAGACACAATCACAACAGTGAACAAAAAATTTTGGCTGAGTAACGCACTGTCTCAAAGTAAAGACAACGTTAATCCAGAGAATAACGCATTGTATCTAAGCAGAGCCAGCATTATAACGCATTGGAAAACCCACAGAGGTAGCGTTAGCCAGGGTAAAGTTCTTCAAATGGTCAAACAGAAACAAGATTGAACTTTGCGAGCTTTTGAAATGTCTACTGGGCATAAATACTGGTCGGAAGGGTCTGTGAATAGAGGAAATAAGAGAGGAGGAAAGAAATAGTTCGGAAACTATGGGGAAAGTCCTTAGCGGAGTCACCAATTCTGCTATAGGGTAAAATGCTTGGGTTGTTGGTTATCGAATATCCCTCTTAGGGCTTTCCAGTGCCCGAGGCAGACATTAAGATTAGCTGTATAGTTCACAAAGATGGCACATACATGTTCATATTAACTTAAAATAACTTGATGGAATAAGATGGAAGGTTACCTCTTTGATGATCTTGGAGTCTTTTGGAGAGCGCTGGACAATGAAGTAGAAATCCTTCTTCACCAGCTCCAAATCTCAACCCTGCAATCAGTCAAAGCACCCGTGTAATCTCTACCATAACATACATTTCCTATCAACTAAGTCAACATATAATAAATATTTAAACTATGCACATCTAAGCCATTCATCTCATGCTATATAAGTGATTAAATAATAATGACAATATCAACACATAGAATGGACAAAAAAGATACAGTTATATTGATTTACAAAAAGGAGGATTACAACCGTCGGTTGCACCAAGCCCCCCTCAGCCTTCTAATCTCTCTATCTCTTAATGTGGTGATGTCTTGGTCAACAAGTTCTCAACGAACCTCTTTGACACTTGACCTTCACACTACAACAATTATCTCTACTTCACAAGTATTCAAAACTTTATCAATCCTTTGACCTTGAACCAAGACCCTTCAACTCCATTTTATAGGAGATGGAGAGAGAAATCGTTGCCCTTCTCTTTCCAACAGTTCTGAATAGAAAAAACCAAGATGTTTCCTCAACTTCCATGCTTTTTCCTTCCTTGCGAGTTTAGTTGTTTATGGCAAGGCCCAATAAGAGATTAGTGCTTTGTAGTTTCCTTTTTGTACTGACTCTCTTGTGAGAAAAAATTGGAAATTCAAATCATTTTCCGCGGGTTTTTCCCGTTCCAAACTCAAAACACGGGTAACACTGCCCTCTAGTGTAAACAGAGTGTTTACCTAGCCACTAACGTGGCCCATTCACTAATCAGGTGTGTTATAATTCTCTTGTGTTGTTATAGTGAGGCGTTACCTTGGCAGAAATAGGTTTAGTTTAGGTCTTTGTATTCCTTCCATATGTATCTTCTCCTCTGAGCTGATGAGGAGGTATTTTGACCTATAACACTTGCAACATTTCTAAGTCTTTCTTTTCCCCGTAGGTCAAATTTTCTAAGTGTCATATTCTTATATTTAGAAGCGTTTGTATCATCTTTCTAAAGATAGGAAAAGAACTAGCTTTATTTGACCTAGTGATTAGATTCCTTCATTGACATGCATATCTCACAAAAGAAAGGAAGCACAACATTTTCTCCTAAATAAAGTGCACTTTCTAAATTTAGCATTCACACAAGCACTAATGGAGTAAAATACGCCCTCTTGAGCAACATCACACTTCAAACTCTTAGTGGAGTGCACTTCCATTACTTAGTTGAGAACACTTCTTGTCCAGAAAGGCAATTCCCTTCTTGTTCTCAGAAAGTGTACCCTCTTGTTTCTCATGCATGCACCCTTCCTTTTTTGCATGATGAGCACACTCCTAGAAAATAGGGGACCTTTCCAGTTAATGTAACTAATTCACTCATCAATCAACAAGTGGCGAGCATGCATTAACTTGCTTTACATGTGAATTATTTTACAAGGTTCCCAAATCATTATTAAATATCATCATCACTATTCACCCTGGGTTGAGTGCATTTTCTCATGACAAGGATTTTTTCTTCAATATTCATCATAAGTGTGTGGTTCTTGGAGTGCGTGGATTCTTGGTAAGTTTTGCAATGTGTAGCTTTTGTTTGATTTTGTCGTTTTTAGTAGAAATTTTGTTTTCGTAGTGGTGTTTCAATTTTTTTTTTCACATATGAAGTGTCATTTTCATCCATACTTCCTCCTACAAGTGTCCTCTTTCCATCGCAAGTGGCATTTATGGCGAATCTTCGCATTCCATGACCTTTCACATTATGGTCATGATTGCGACAAAAATTATAAATACTTTCAACTCTTCTCTTTCATTGTTAATGTGACCTTGACTTTATGTTGACCTTCACTTAACTTTTTTGAGCTTGCTTTAGGTGAGAACACACTTCCAAAAAAGAAGGACCCTTTGTTCATAAAAAATGCACCTAGCAAGAAAGAAACCACTTCCCAAAGCACACAATGCACTTTCAAGAAACATTCGAGAAACCTTTTCCACATTCTTTGTTCCTTGCACCCTCATTGGCTCTCTCTAGTTCCCTGAGGACTCTTAGGAATCAACGTGTCCCTATTTCCCACTATTGTTGTGCCCTGTGCCCAAGAAATCTCCCTCTCTCTCTCTCTCCAAGGGCATATAATAGAGTCTTACGCCTTATTAAGGCCTTTTTTGCTCACTATTTTCCCAATATTCTCCCTTTCCCTTTTCCTTGGTTTAGTGTGCACTGTAATGGTTATTCAATCCACCTTGTCTCACTTTGATAGGCTTGTGCTTCCATATTTCCCAGTTCTATCCTTAATCATTGTCTTTTTAATAATTTTCATGTGATATTTAGGGGATTTCTTGAAACTAATTTTTGTTCACCATGAGTGAATTTCCACTTGTAGGTTCTAGAAATACAAAATACGTCACTCTCTCATCACCTACCGAGACAATGCCTCCTACTATCCATCAAGTTACATCAAAATACATTTCAGAAGTTAGCATTGAGGAGGCAGTGGAAATCAGGGAAAATTTGAAGGATGGAAGTTTATATTAAAGTTTAGCAGCCTTGGCAAATATTACTAGTCCCTAATATCAAAATTTTAAAATGTTTGATGATAATTTTGTAAAAATGTTTAGATTTCTAGTTATTTTATATTAGACAACATATAATATTGGCAATTTTTAAGGTAAAATATTTTTTTACTATAAAATTTGGGCGAATTTCTTTTTAGAAAAATGGAAATTGGTGAATATTTTTTTTGGGAAAAGCATGGAATATTAGCCCACATGCGAATATTAGCCCCTAAAATTTTCCCTGGTGGAAATTACTAAGCCAATTTTTCCTATCCTTTCAGACACACAATGATTCATTGATAATGGTTTGAAGGTCTCATGGAAGGACATCGAATATTCTTTCATAAAAAATCAATTCCGAGAATACTTGGATGACATGGAAGTATACATAAAGATCAAGAGGTCTAGAATACATAGAGTTGCATGTAGATTCCCAGTGATGCCTTGTGTAGAATATATCGAAAAGATACTATTATACAAGGATAGAAAGAATTTGGTCCTTAGCAATGAAAGTGGGAATGATATTTCTACTTACCACCCGCATGAAATTCATTCTTATTAAAAGATGGTAATACCAAGGGAGTATTTAAACACATAATTTTAGTCAACTTGGGAAAACCAAAATACCAAGGAAGTTATAAAATCCTGGTGCCAAGAGCGTGCAAGATTCCACTTGAGACCCAGTGCAGTTTACCAGATCAAATATTTGAGAAAGGTTTATGAGTATCTCACGGCGATGTGATACAAACTACATGGATGGATGAATGCAAAATATTTTGAGGATAATTGAATTTAATTTCTCAACATGGTTGTCTCAAGAGGTAAAGGTTTTAAACTGGGACGATATCCTCTCCCACAAACTACAACTTCACATACATAAGGCCAAGGCAACATTACAAGCCAAACAAGTTCTAGAGTTCTACATGTCTTCTTATCCGCTGGATGTTATTTGTGCTCATTATGAGTTCATTGGGATGAAATGGAATTGGACGCCTAAGGAGAATTTACATGTCTACTTCCACTGTAGATTATTATTAGACGTTAGTTTTTTAGGAGTTTATGATAAGTTGGTTGAGCATTTATTTGCAGTTGTCTATAAGATTATATTTGAGATAGAACAACCCTACATGACAGATCAGGTGAAGGAATCAATTTATGATATTGTAGATGTGTTTGCTTCACCACAAGGTCCATACATCATATGTTTTGGGTGTCAGACAACCCCTCACATGATGCCTAGGTATGTGATCAATAAGGTGGTGTTGCAAGAGGTAGCCTATCAGTTGAAAATTGGATTGTTTGTACAACTCCAGGAGAGGAAGAAGGATCCTTGGCCGTCTTTTCCTTTATGGACTAGACTTTATGAGCTTAATACCCTTAAGGCGACCGATGCTAAAATTAAATAACTTAGGTTTCTTCACTTTATAATGATGAGTTTTCATAGATATGATCCTAGAAATATTTGCAGACAACATTGTGACAATATACAATACACTTAGACATATATACCTATAATCGTTCTAGAAGAAAAAAAATCAATAATTGGTATAATGCATTGATAAATAATCGTTTAGGAGATGAGGAAGGGCCCTCCTAGGTTTCACAGGTACCAAATGTATATATGAAGGATATTCGATAGGAAGTCACTACCCAAGTGGATAATGTATCACCCAGAAAGAGCCTAAAACATGATCCAATGGTAGATAGAAGTATAAAGTTCAAAGTTGATCTGATGTGCATAGGTGAAATTGAGGCAGATCAATAGACGAAAAAAACATAGGAGGAGAATATATAGTCAGAAGTACAAAAGGAGAAAGAAGAAGAAGAAAAAAGGAAGCATATGGATTTCTTAGGAAGCAACATAAATCAGAAGAGGAAAGGAACAACATAAGATGTTATAAGAAGAAGAAATGAAGAACAAACAAGAGGAATAATCCACACAAATAATGGATGAAGAACATATGGCCTGTGAAATGGAAGCAGAGTTAGAGGAGGATGATTCCATTGAACCAATTTCATATGAACCTAGCACTCAGCTAGAACCTCGTCTCACTGGTGGCCATCTCCCATTCAACGAAATGGGAATTGTTCGTCCACCCGATGAATGGGTTATGGATGTATCTAGTTTCACCTTTGATTAGCTAAAGAAAAGGATTGTAGAAGAAAGGAAAAGGTAATTTCCCAATGATCATTTTCATCTAATATCCATATCTACAGAAAAGGTGATAACATCTAATACCAGGAGAAATACCCGAGTAGTCATGGTAGTGAATGTGGCTTTTTTGACAACATCATTAGACAATACATAACATATTTTGAGTGAGAATTCACATTTGTGCAAAGATTTAGTTACTGCAAAAAGATAGGTTGATCACATTGTTGTAGAGAATCAATGGTTGTCTTCTACTAGTATCAATACAATGGAGTTATGGTAAACTATATATGAAGATTTAAAGCCAATGGAAGACACCATGAAGAAAGTATAAAATGAGATGATTCTCTAACATGAGGTGGGTCATCCTTGGTCCAATTTCAGAAGAAATATTAAGAGATCACGAAGCTTATAAAGGTTACAAGCATGGTTGTGGATTTGATGCAGGATTGGGGCATCAAATATCCCAATGTTCCTGAAACATTGTTCAAGAAGGATATATTTGTTGTTGAGGTGGAAAGAACACAGTTAAGACTTCAAATTCATAACTACGCCCACCTTATTGAAGAAGCGACCAACACCATAACCGCTTATGTTCAACGACATAATGTTTTAGAGTCTATGCCACATAAACATAAACTCCCTTTTATGGGTTCAATTATAGAAGTAAGAGGAAAGGATGTTATCATGTAGGAGATAAATGAATTTGTTGAGAAAATCAAGCAAGAAAAATATCAAGGTTTGAAGATGACCAACAATGTTATTCTACAATATGCAATTGGGCTAACTAAAGTCCACATGAAATTATCCTGGTTGTGAAATAACATACAATCAAGCTCCAAATCCATATTATCAGATGCATTGGAGGTAAAGATGAAATATATTGCATAAATACTAGTCAGAGTTAAATTTATCGCAACAAAGTTCATAACATGGCACTCCTGCATCATAAATGAACTCCATGTCCAAGCTACTGATTTGTCCTTTTTTCCATGATAGTTTGTCGTATTATAGTTTTGTCCTATATCACCACCATTTTTATGTAATTTTTATTTTATGAAAAATAATTCCAAATGAAAAAGAAGTCCAAGACACATGTGCAATATGAAAAGTCAAATAGAAGTCAATAGGTTGTGGAAGTCAAAGAGTCACAATGAAGCTCAAAGGTCATTAGTATTTTTTAAAAATAAGCCCTCATAATTCAAGCAAAGGGCTTGGAATTTTAGATATTTTTCCATGGATTCTCTAGTGGTGCATAAGGGAGAAGATCATTCTTTTGGAGAATCAAGTTGTAGCTTCATGTTCCACTATTGGAGTTAGTGTTTCATTAATGCAACAATGTACTTGGATCTTTCATTAATTATCAAAAGCTCTTGGAGCCACACTTTTTCATGCACGTATCGTAAATATTGTAAGGATATTATTTAGATGTTTTTGTTATGTATTGTGTTATTCATACTAAATATAATTAACTATTTCATTTCTTTAACTATTAATATTGTTGAATGGGTGTTGTTATGTGTTTATATGATTGTTGTTATCTTGCGAACTAATTTTCAGATCCTCTCAATTTATCTCAAATGTCTCTTTTAAGATAGTACTAATACTTTTCTATTACAGGCTCGTATCTTATCACTCTTTCATGGAAGCTCCTTTAACACCTTACACTTGCTGTCACACAAATATTACATACTTTCTACCCCAAAGTTATGTGTATTATCTCTTATGTATTTTTTGTAACCAAGACATTCCTTTAAAATCATTTGCAACGGTGGCTGAAGCTTATATCCAAAAGTGGATCCTACACCAAATAGTGCGAGGTCTAATTGGGACTTCACATTGGGGAGACCCCTTGTATGTTAATGACATCCAACATCGTCAACACCTTCCAGAAATATTACTTTTGTGGTTGACATCATCTTGAATTCTATTTGTTCTTTTAATCTTGATGTTGATAAAAATTTGTTTGTTTTGTTTTGAGATCCACTTTTAAACTCAAAATACTCTAATTCATTTTTTTTCATCCACATTGGAGTTCAACTGATTGTCCACATTCTAATGAATTAATCCCATTCCAAACACTAAAAGGATGGGGGAATTAGTGTGAAAAAACAATAAACAAATTTCTTATTGTAATCAACTAATAATTATCCAATGTATTTTATTCTGAGAAAAATTAATATACTACATATACTGAATAAAAACATGATTGAAATAATGTGATATAAAACTAATCACAAAATGGACACAATATTTTTGGACAAAAAAGTACTTTGAAAAATATCAAAGTGAAAATTGGTTTTTTAGATATGAGAGTTTTATTAATATTTAACAAATTTTTCAATTGATGAATATTACAATACCACTTGTCAAACCTTGGAAAAGCTCTGAAAAAATATTTCTTCACCTCCAAAAGTCAATCTAACTGCTGGAAGGATCACGACCTCCCACTGTAACTTGATGGTGAGCCCTGTTATTGCACCAAGAATGTTGCAACTGCCAGAGGCTACTATAATTTACTTTATCAACCCAGGTTTCATACAAAATTGGAGGTGACAGTGCAATATAGACATCAAATGCATTCTACTCATCTCATCCTCTATTGATCCCTACAAAAGGGTGCTATTTCTAGGGTTTCTGAGTGAAGTCCGTCACACTTATAATTTACACTTATAACTACCAGTGACTAAAAACCATTACTCTATTAACCATCAAATGACTATTTTGAAGCAAGAAAACACATCTAGCTATTCTGCAAGGAAATAAATCTGCAATTTAAACTCCAGCAAGAAACAGAAGCAAACTATGTATCTTTATAAAGTAAATGGTTGAATTGAAATTGCAGAAATAAGGCTAATCTACTCACACATTGCTGGGCCAAATGGCTAAAAACACTTTTTCTACTTCATGATTTAACTATCATGCTTTTACTCATTCATCTAATCATGCCCTAATTATGCTTGTAAATGCATAATTTTGCAGTAAGGAGGAGAAGGTGCTAAGGTGGCTTAGGAAGGATTTGAACTCATGGATGCAGGGCTAAAGGTGTCTTGATGGTTTTGGAATGTCTATATGAGGTTGATGATGGTTTCTGGGCTTAAGGAGAGGCCCAATGGTGCTGCTACTGGTTCTGCTACAGGTTTTCTGTAGTGCTATAGGAAAGTCCTAAATTTCTACAAGAAACAATCTGAGGGAAATCCAAGGCCAAAAATGATGGAGAAAAGCATAAGGGAGGTGGATTGAAGGTGTACTTGGATGAATGGAATGTGGAAAAACCATTTTCCAAGCTCATAACCTCTTGAGAATCCCGTCTTGCACTTCTAGGGTTTCTCACGGTGTGAAGGTGAAAATCTAAAAAACAGGGCTGAAGGCGATTTGATGAAAAGAAGGTTGTTGATGGGTGATAAATGAAGCTAAGGGTGATGACGAAGTCCTCCTTTGCTATGATACTTGAACTTGGAAGAAAAATACCTATTCATGCAACAAAAATTGGAAAATATATGATGAAGGGAATGGAAAAGATGAGTTGAATTTGGAAAGAAAACCTACTTAAGAATTCAAATAGAAACCTAACTCAATATACTAGACATGTTCATGACACTACAAAAACCTAACTATTCTTTCCAAGAAGTCATAAACTAAAGAACAAATTTGTCCTGTGGTGAAGATCTGCCCTCCTCAAGCTCCAATGAAAGAGATGGGAGAGGGAGGCTTGACACAACTTTCTAAGTTTATAATTTGTTCTACCAACATTTATGCAAGCTTAACTACAACAAAGACAAATGAAATAAAACTCAAAAAGAATGAATTGAAATGTAAGAAAACTAGCTAAAACTCATAAAGAAAACTAGCTACAATGACTTAAAAATAAGCATGAATACACAAGAGAGACTAAGGCCAATGGATTGGGCCCTAACCCACAATCCTAGCCCTCTCAAAATTAAATCAGTGAAGGAAAATTTGAATACTCATCTTATTGCAAAAAATAGTCTCATTACATAATCATAAAAGTCTCAAAATCCTATTACAAGAGCTAAGAGTATATTATCTTCCTTCAAAGTTTTAATCCTAATGAGCTCTTGCTCTTCCCTATTTAACCTAGAGGGTAGCTACCAACAGTTCCCAAAAAAGTAGGTGATGTGTCCTCTTTGACTGCAAGATAAATGGAGTTTTGGGGCACTTGGTCTCCCACTTGCTTGGCTGCCTTTGATTTCGAGCTTTTGGAGGGAATATCTAGGATCCATTAGCTGTATTTCGGAGTTAAGGAGGTGTAAAATCCCCCTAGAATATCTCCTTGTTGTCTACTCCGAGCTTTAATTGCAAAATCTTCATTAAAAAGTTAAATATCTTTGTTATTATCCTACATTTAACCCATATTAGGAATCCAAAGCATGACAAGCCTTAATAACCATCTACACTATCAACATAAGACAATAATATAATTTAAATGTGAGAAAGAGAGACTTTATAAGGCTAAACAGGTGATAATTAACCTCTCCAATTATACCTAATGATGGATCTCATCATCACCCCACTACAAAATGGTTTCTCATCCTCTTAGTAACTTAGTCCTCCTTTCACATGTCTTTCAAAGCATTAATGGAGCTTCTTACTTCCCAAGGAAGAAGTGTGGGAGTCCCTTCGGCAGGGTAAAATCCATCATTCTTTTTTGCTTACTCCTATTCTCTGTTATACTCATCTTGTTTTTTCCCATCACTCAGTCCTAGAAACAAGGGTGGAATGAGTTTCAAACCAAGCCACTGTGTTATGAAACCATATCCAAAAATAGAAGAAAAGAGAGATCAATGGCTTAGAATTCATCCACTTTGAGGGGGAAACTTCCTTTACATTGCATAAATGAACAATTATTGGATGATACAAATGAAAAAACCTCCTTTCTATATATAGGAGTCCATGGGGTCACAATATAATCCTAACCAAACTAACAATAATAATGTAAGGGCACAATAATAAAAATATGGGGGTTAAAAGGGTACAACAATAACAATAAGGGGGATACACTAACAACAGTACATGGATACACTAGTATTATAGGGACCTAACATGCCCCTCTCCTTCAAGCAAGTGTTGCCCTTAACACTTGATTATTTCTGGATGCTTCTATATAAAATTCTCATCCTCCCACGTGGAATATTCAACAGGTAAGTTCTTCCACTTGTTGAGATACTCTGAAATTGATCGATTTGGTGTTTTCAAGTTCTTGTTTCTGTGGCAGCTTCATAACTTATTTTGCTACGATGTTGATCTTCTTGTTGTTTCATTCGATTATGCGCCAAAGTTAGGTTATCCTTTGAGAGTTGGAAAACGTTTGTTGATGCTTGATGTGATATTACACTACTTTATCATCCATATTAACTTTCATTTGATCCTTCAAACCATCCAAATTAGCCTCCATTTCTACTTTTAAATAATCAATGTCATCTTTGGTTTCTCTTCGTAAGATCAAAATTTGTTGCACTTGGTACCTTAATTTTGATATATCATACTGCAATTCTTCCTCTTCATGCGACATAGTAGAGCTTTCTGAGGGCTTAATGGGTGTGTAATTATTTTTAGGGGGCATTTTATAACCCAATATTGATATCTATGCTTCAATATTCCCTTGGAATCACTTCAAACTGATCCTTCAAACTTATTTTTCAAACAAGACTTATGCAAAGTTGAAAAAAAGCATACACACCTTTTTCTTGATTTTAAAGAGCTCGATATTGAAACTCAATTATATTTGTGATTTCAGATCTTCAATATCTAAAATTTTGTCCTGTAGTATCCCCTTGAATCTTCTTTCGAATGCCAGTCTGACCTGATTTGGATGCTTCAAGATAAATTTATTCCCAATCTCCCACAATGATCTAATTATGGAATCATTCAGTAGAGAGAATTTGTATGGTCTTCCACGTGTCACTATTTCCTCCTTCGGCTCTGAAATTGTTGCATAGGAAGCTACAACTTGTGTAATTTTGGCCACTTTTTACAGAATTTGAATCTGATGCTCAGAGCAAGAGTTATGACGATTTTCCCAAGGTCACCTATTTTAGATGAAATTCGGGAGCCTGCAAAAACCCTAACTTCCACAGATCATATCTCCAAAAAATTTTGCGAACCAAGATCTGAAATTTTTACACAATTTTCCTCAGGATTTCGGCTTCATGTGGTAAAAATTTCAGCTTTTGAACCTTCTAGAAAATACTTTATAGCAAAAATTCTACGATGGCCTATTAGGAGCAGCGAAACCCTAGAATCCAAAGCTCTGATGCCAAATATTATGAAACCATATCCAAAAATAGAAGAAAAGAGAGAGAAATGCCTTAGAATTTAGCCACTTCAAGGGGGAAACCTCCTTTACATTACAATAATGAACAATTCTTGGATGATACAAATGACAAAAGCTCATTTCTATATATAGGATTCCATGGGGTTACATTATAATCCTAGCGGACCTAACAATGATAATGTAAGGGCACAATAATAACAATATGGGGGTTACAAGGATACAACAATAACAATAAGGGGGATACACTAAAAACAATAAGGGGATACACTAGTATTATAGGGACCTAACACACTGAATCTACTTGGCTTGCATGGCCCTCTTGTATAGTGGTGCCATTTCTATAGCACTTATCAAACTTTCTGGTGTGTGTTATTCCATGTTTCTGAGACTGTGAGGGAGGATATTCCATCTCCTTTGACTATCCATTATGAATTCATCTCCCAAAAACCTAGAAACATCATCAAAATGGGCCATGGCTTGTGCTTGTGTGATGAGGTATTTTTCTGCAAGTGCATCATCCTTTTCTATCTTGAGATGGTTGTTGATGACTCCCCTAGAGTTGAATAGTTCTGCCCTAATTTGTAGAGGCTCCATGTTTTCTCTCCTCATGGCCCTCATTAATTCTTGTGCTATATCTTCCTCATTAACCATCCAAGAGGCTAATTCCATTAAATTCAGGTCTCCCATTCTAGGATTAGGGTCCAAAATGTTCAAGCCTATCAACACAAGATTGTGCATGTATAATTCTACCATATTTGCCTTGTCTACCATACTTGACTAGTTGCAAAATTCAATGAATTTTATGTAAGGATCCATGACAGGCTAGTGTCCTGATTTGAAATAGGAGCCACTATTCATTAAGGTAGACTACATATAAGTTTGATGGGAATCTATGTTGAATGGCCTCCATGCACAAATCTACCATGGTGGCCATTTGTTTGTAGTTTTGTTTAAGATGATCTTGCAATCTTACATTCTCTACTTGGGCTTCTTGAAGCTTCTCTTTCAACATGGATTCTCTAAGCCTAACATCAGATGAGTCCATTTCCAACTCAGTCACTTTTTCCTCCATGACCCCTATGTCATGCACACATTTGGTTGTAGTAATATTCATCCAATGATGAGTGTGTGTCCTCTCCTCTTCCAACCGATAGAATAAAGGTACTTTACAATTATGAGGAATCAATCTACCCCCTTCAATAAATGCATAGCAAGAGCTGAGATTTGGCTAAGGGCTAGGGTGTGACACTATTAATACATATTTGGGGATAGGTTTTGGTGAGGTAGGCTCCTCCTTTTCATCTTTCTCTTCCTCCCCTTTGGCATCTTTCCCTTCATATTGTGCTTTTTTCTCAATTTCTTAGGCCTCTTTCCCTTCCATGGGTATTTTTTCTCCCTCATCGAAGGCTTATTTCTAAAATTCTGGGCCTATTGGAGTTTCCTGTAGCAAAGACAAAGTTTCCTATAGAAAACTCTATTTTTCCTATGGAAAACCCTCTCTTTATTGTTTTTCCTTTTTTTCTTTCTTTTGAGGTCTATGGGGGTTGGTAGGTGTGTAGGGATGCCAACCTTACTGAATGTATTCTTATGTAGGTCACAAGGGAGGCAGCCTCTTGAACCTTTCCTTCTTTTATCCTTATTTATTCATCCTTCTTTGGTGACTCCTCGATGGTAATATGGATTTTAGTTGAAGTCTGTGGTTTCCTTTACATGGGTGTTTGTCTCTTCATCTTTTCTTTCACTGGTGTGATCAAAGAGGCTAGGGTAGCAACCACTTCCTGATCTATTATCTCTGGTTATATGCTAGTGTGTTGAGGAGAGGTATTAGTGCCTAGCATAGGGTCCAATATTTCCTTCTCCTCCATCTTCTCTTCCTTCTTTCCCTAAGTATCTTCCTTCTCTGTTTCATTTCCCTATTTTTATTTTTCTTTCTTTGGTTCTAATATCTATGTGTTTTCTGTTTCAACCCCTATCCCTTCTTCTTCTTCTTCTACCTCCCTCTCTCTAAGACTAGAGGTAGAGTTTTCTCCTGTTTGGGTGGCTATGAAGGCTTCCCTATCCATGTATATGAATGAGGACCAAGACTCAGGGAGTTTTAATCTTAGGAATTTGGCTTCTGTGATCCATAAATTATGTATCAAATATTTCGATGAAAATCACATTCTATAAATTTTTGTCAACGTGTTTCGAACCAGCCTGTGTGGTTCATCATCAAGACAAGATGATGAACCACACTAGCTGGTTTGAAACACGTCGACAAAAATTTCTATATTTTTAATCTTCTTAGATAATCACTCACCATCAGTTTGATAAGGCCACGATGAGTCAAATGCTGGTATTTCCTTTCCCTCACCTTTCTTCTCATGTCTATTATTGAGTTCAATAAGAAATGAGGGATGCTCAATATTTGTTCTAGAGGGAGTTCTCATTGAAATCTAAGTTCATTCAACAACCTGAAATGGTATCCATATGATACACAAATATGCCTTCATAGGAAATGAATTTCATGATATGGAAGGCTACTTCATCCCAGGGGTATGGAAGGATTTCTCTCATCACTCCATTATTGTCCTCAATGAACTCTTCTCTTGCCATAAATAAGCTTTTCTTGGCTGTAGTGCTTGGCATCCTTTCCTTAATCCACTTGAATCCTAAGGGAAAGGTGGTGATTCTACTTATTAGTTTAGGTTAGTGGTGGCTCTCTCCTTTGAGTGTGATTGCAGAGCCACTGCAAACTCTCAAGTTGTCTCCTCATCAAAATCCTTCATAATATTGAAGAAACCTAGCCATTAGTGATTCTTGAAAATATCCATTACTTGAGGATGCAGTCTTATTATTTTAATATCAGTGGGCTCCTTTCTATTAAATCCCCCTCCCATTTTTATGTCAGTGATAGGAATGTGGTAAGATGGTTTTTTTTTAGAGTTACTTGTGAAGAGGTATTGGAGATTATGGTCTCAAAAAAATTTAGATTTCACCATTTAATTCCCAAATTATAACTGTTTTTCTGTAAATTTCATGGATAAATTGCAATTCTAGAGGGTGGAAACCACTTACCTCTATCCTATGGTGTGTTTTCTTTGGAGATGGTGGCCTTATGAAGTAATTTCACCCAAACGTGACTTTTTTTTTCTCTCCTTATCCCTATTGATCTTCCTGTTTAGTTTCCTGTAGCACTTCACTATTTCCTGTAGCACGAGGGTGCATGCAAGCTCAGGGTTAGCCTTCAACGATGCTCTTCTCTTTGATGTCTCCTACTACTTCTTATGCTACTAATTCTCTCGAAATAATTATTGGAGTGCTATAATGAGTCTAATATTACCTTTATGGTCTTTTAACCAAATTTGGAGTGGGGTTTTGACTTGTACTTGGCACAAGTTTTCCCCTTTCGAACCGTTGGTTCCACTCCAATTAATCCTTGCCCCAACCTAGGAATCATCTCCTTTTCCTTTTTCACTCCCCCTTGACTGATTTGACTTGTCTAGGTGGAATGTACACTTAAATTTTTCATTCAGATTAACTTTACAAAGGTGGCCAAGTTAACTGGCCACCTTTTTTCCTGTTAAGTCTCTAAACTTCGACATTAAATTATTTTTATAATTATGAGTGCATAGCAAGAGGTGAAGGGCCATACCTGAGCCTACCTGGTTCTGGTGTGTTGTAAACATGACTTGGTGCAAGGAGCTAGAGGTTTGTGTTGCAGACATGATCTTTCTCTTACTGCATTTTTATTTTTATTTTTATTTTCTCAGTGAGCGGCTTGTTTTCTAAGTGAGCTAGTTAACCTTTTATTTGTCTTTTCTTCTTCCAAGTGCTGGATGGAGGTCCTAAGGTGCCTTAGCTTGTGCATTCACTTTCTTGGAGTATTTTGGTGGTCCTTTGAAGCCGTATTATTAAAATTATCTTCAAATTTTGTCCTTGTTGTGCCATACACATAATTGCTACAGGAAACTTTACAACTTCCTGTAGCAATATTATTTCTTCTTCTTGGGGCTCCAGATTGCTTAGGGATGAAGTGAAATGGTTTATGGAGGTAAGGTATGGAGTGATGGAATGAGTGGAGTGATGGATAAGTGAGGGGAGAGGTGTCATCCCAAGGTATAAATCATTTAGCTACTAGTGGCACAACATAGGGTTTAGAGAGTGAATCCTTGTGCATGGAGTGGAGTGAGGGTTAGGAGTGGTAGGTATAGGAAAAAAATAAACTATCATGCTCTTTTTGAAGTTTAGAAACCTTTTAGAGATATTATTTCCTCATAAATAAGTTTCATGTAGAATTTATAGGGTTTCCTATAGTGCTACACGAATCCTATAGTTGCTAGACTTTCAAGTAGCAATTACAGTTAGGGAAAAAAATGGAATTTTCTGCCTAGCTGTGAGGTGAAATGAATGAATAGGTTCATGCTGGAGTGTTTCATGGAGTGTGTAAGTAGAGGATAGGGAGAAGTGAGGAAAAACTTCTACTCTAGATCCAAAAACCATCTTTGATCAATAAACTACAAAAAAATAAAAAAAAGTGAGTGAATAGGTATCATCTTTCTCTTTTTCTTTTTGTTTCTTTTCTATTTTATTCTCTTTTTTTTTTTTTTTTAAGGCAGGTGGGCTTCCTCCACAGAGGTTTTCAACCCATAAGCCTGCCTTGGGCGCCTCGAGGAGGTTTTCACCTAAAGATATTTTATTCTTTGTTCTTTTCCTTTTTTATTTTTATTTTCTCTAGGATTGCCTCATGGAGGTTTTCAACCCTGGAGTTGGCCTTGGGCGCCTCAAAGAGGTTTTCACCCATGCCTCTTTATTTTTATTTTTTCTCTTTTTTCTAGGATGGGGAGGCATTGGAAACTATGGAGTCTCCAATAACATACACCTCCTTGCTTATGTAATTTATAAATTCAGCCCTAGACAAGGGGCTTTTTGTAACCTTTGAGACTGTAACCATTGACAAGCATGGGAATCCCCTCCTCATCTATGGTCCTGATATGAACTACGCCATTCTCATAAAATTTTTCCACTTTGTAGGGTCACAACCATCTTGTCATCGGTTTTCCTTTAAAATCCTTGAACCTTGAGTCATACAACAACACCAAATATCCTTCTTGAAAGGTCTTCTCCTTAATGTGCTTGTCATGACAGACCTTCCTTTGCAATTGAATCTCTTATGTGTGAAGGAGTGCTTGAATCTTGAACTCATCCAACCCATTTAATTGCAACAACATTTCTTGTTGGGACTTTGTTATATGTAGGTCTAAGTCAGCTGCCATCCTTAAGGTGTTGAAATCAAACTCAATTAGAAGCAGAACTTTCTTCCCATATACAAAGTCATAAGGAGTGAACCTTGTTGTTATTTTTCAAGTAGTTTTGTAGGCCCAAGTAGCTTATACCAATATTTTCGCCCAATATTTTCTGTTGCTACTCACTACCTTGGTTATGATATTCTCCAAGGTTCTGTTGCTCTCTTCCACTTGTCCATTTTCTTGAGGGTGGTAGGTAGTCCTATGCTTTATCTTGTGCCTCCTCAGAATATTCTCAATGAGATGAGATGCGAATTGTCCCCCCTGACCAATGACTAACTCTCTAGGGTATGCAAATTCGTAGAACACATTCTCTCTCAGAAATTATGCTACCTTCTCCTTGGTTTCTACCTTCACAACTTTTGTTTCAGCCCACTTTGTCAGGTAGTCAGTGCAGATTATGATATAAATTTTCTGGCCATATGATGGATTGATGGGTCAGATGAAGTCCATTCCCTACTTTTCAAATAGATCTAGAGCCACCTGAGGGTGAAAAGGAATCTCATCCCTCTGTGTAGGTTTCCTCATCCTTTGGCACTGGTCACACCTGCTAATGTATCTTCTAGATCCTGGTGAAGGGTAGGCCAATAGTAACCTGCCTGCAAAGCTTTTAAGGCTATCCTTTTTTCAACAAAGTGGCCTCCACAAGGGTTATCATGACATGTAGAGGATGTAAATTTTTTTTTCCTCCCTCACACATATTCTGAGAATTTGGTCAGGGCCTAGATTGAAGAGATTTCCCTCGATCCAAGTGAAAAGGGGCACTTTTTCTGATGATATTTCTCTTCTCCTTGGATGAGAGGTTAGGAGGGAAATTTTTAGTAACCAAGTAGTTATATATGTCAAAAAACCACAAAGAGAGTGATGAGATAGCAAAGAGGTGTTCATTCAGGAGTTGGTCATCCACCATTCCTTCTTCATTTGCAGGTAGAGCTAACCTAGATAAAAAAATTGCAACAAGATTCTCCTTTTGAGGTTTATCGACAATGGTTAGGTCAAACTGTTGTAATAGTAACAACCATCTAATTATTATAGCATTAACATCAGGTTTGTTCATTAAATATTTTATGGTTTCATGGTCAATGTGTATAAAGGTCTAATAACCAGTGATATAATGCCTAAATTTGTTTGAAGCATGGAAAATGGCTAAATTTTTCTTCTCTGTGACTATATAATTGAGTTCGGCCTTGGAAAATTTCTTACTAATGAAATAGATTGCATAAGTTAATTTGTCTTCTAACTGCCCTAAGGTTGTCCTCACAACTTTGTCTAATGCATCTGTGTGAATGTGGAAAGGAAGAGTCTAATTTGGACCTCAGAGAATGGGGGCAGTAGTTAAATTTCCCTTAATGAGCTCAAAAGCTTCTTGAAAGAGACGAAACCAGGTAAACTAGAGTCTTTTCCCAACAAACCAAATAGTGGTGAAGCCAACTTGCTGAATGTTGGGTATGTGTTATACTCTTTCCATGAATAGTTTTGTGAATGATTTTTTTTGCATGGGACCCACCTATGGTTTTGTGCATGGGTTCTCACATGGCTTGTGGGCATGATGGTTTTTGGCCCTTGGTATTTTGTAGATCTTGTCAAGGGAACTACAGATATATTTTAATCTAGGGTTAATGGATTGGGGTTTGTGAATGCTTCGACATGTATATATATGTATTGTAACACTAAAATGAATATAATGAAAAATCAAGCTGGCAGTCCCAATTTGTGATCCAGGGGAAAAATCTCTATGTATATATGTTTTATGTTTAATGCTCTTGCTATTGTTTATTTTCTAGTTTTAAGAATTTGTTTGCAAATAATTTTTGTAAAGGGTTAAAACCCACATTTGGTATCAAAGCTATTTCAGGTTCAAGGGGACACCTTTGATGTTGAGGGTTTTTGTTCTCAAGCTTGTGGTAGACCCTGTTCAATGGGAGATCTGCAGGATCGATTCTTGCGGTGAAAGAAGTTGGCGAGCAGTAGAAAGAAAGAGATAAAGAAATTTAATGGTTAGATTTTTGAGTTGTGGAAGCTCAAGATGAAGGATCTGGTGGTGGATAAAGAAAAGTGTATCACGTTAGATCTGGGTACTAAACCAACGACAATGCCAGATGAATATTGGGAAAAGTTGGATTTGAAGGCAAAGAGCACAATATGGTTGTGTATCTCAGATTCAATATTGTTGAATGTATATGGGGAAGCTACAATGAAGAATTTTTGGGTCAAGTTAGGGACTTTGTACCAATCTAAGTCTCTGGTGAATAAATTTTTCCTGTGGAAAAAGCAGTATAACCTGAGGATGAAGGATGGAGAATCGGTGACAGAGCATCTGAATGCCTTCAATACTGTGCTAATTCAATTTTCATATCTTGATATTAATATCTCAGATGAAGATAAGTGCATCATTTTTTGTGTTCTCTACCAAATTTGAGGGAATATCTAGTTATTGCAATAGGTAGCAATACAACTACCTTGAATTTTGATGAAATTGTCTCAGACTTGTTGCCGGAGGAAATGAGACAGAGAAATAAGGAGGGCTAGAATGGAGATGCCTTATCTGTATGAGGAAGGTCCCATAACAGAAAAACAAATAAGTTTTCAAGTGGGAGATATAAATCTAGAGGTAGATCTACATCTCCAGGAAAGGATGTAAATGTGTGCTGGAAATGCGAAAAGGAAGGGCACTTCAAAAAGGGCTGAAAATCTAACACTCCTGAGAAAGGAAAGGGATATAATAATTGTTGTGGAGGTAAATCCCCTCTGCGAATAGAGGCGATCCCACTAGCCCTAGAGTGGGTCTAGCAACAATCGAAACACACAAATTTATTGGTTCCTAGTTACAAAGATAGAATCATGATAGATCGCTTACCGTGATTCCTTCACTGTTGTTATCGAAGAAGAAGTGGCGCTTCCATTCCTAGCTAGACAGGTCAAGATCTTGTCACATCTAGATACCTGTACACATGCAAAGAAGCAAGATGACATGCAACACAATATTTCACACTTCATAACTATCGATGAGTTAGAGAGGAACGAATGAAATTGCATTATATCATAGACAAATACAATCATGGAACCAATAGCAGAGTCATGTATATTAAGATACAAGAGAATGCTTACAACTGATGCTCTGATGTCAGGATCTTCCTTCGATAAGGCTTCAGCGGGACGTGTCTCACAAAGCTCATCAGGGATTTGACAGAACTCTCTCTCTCACAAGGTTCTCCTTAGCTCTGATCTTGATTGTCACTCAGCTATAATTTCCTTCCCAAAAATTCAGCTAGCTAGCAAACGGAGAGGGATGGATTTTATAGAGGGAGAAGGAGAGGTTAGGCTCCCTATAATCATGGGGGAGAGTCTTATCTCTTAGGAAGGTTCCAGGAGAGGTGGAAAACCACTTCCTAAACAGGGAGATCCAGAGGCAAACAACCCAACCTCATTTTGATGATCCGTTCTAAAGTTGTTAGAATCAAACTTCTGCCTTCTATTGTTAAAAAACATTCCTTAATAGGCTTTTAGGGTCAAAACATGGGTTTTCAGGGTTTTTCAGAGGAAATGTTCTTCAGGAGAATTCTTTTCCTTATGAAGAAGGATGCCATCAAGGTGTTTTTAGGACATTTTTCTGCTCACAGGTCACAGGAATAGTCCTCCAATGTACGGGATGAGGGATTGCAGGGATGGTGAAAAAATGTTGTGTAACAAATGCCCTCTAAATCATGAGGTTCGAGAGAGAGGGAGGGGTGAAATGCTTTATGAGAATGCGCACAACTGAAAACAATGCTGTTGGAAGACCTGTGAATACAAATACAACTGATATCTCTGATACATGATATGTGGTATGGGCGCAACCATCCATAATAGAGTGTACAAAAGCTGGGATCCAAGGTATGGACGCAACCATCCAGTAAATAAGGACCAACAAGTAGACTCAGGTGTGGTCGCAGCCATCCAATCGAATGAGTCATGTAATAAATCATAATAATCCACAAAGAACGTACAGCCTGGATGTTTATCAGACAAAATCCAAGGTCTTCTGCTCCATCTCAACCCGAACATAGTACAAGTTTGAGCATGCGAATATGTGAGCTGAAGTCAAACATGTAAGAACATCGTCTGATTACCAGCCAATAATGAAAGTCGTTAACAGACGCGAGAGAAAGCACCAATAATGATGATGGATCTTAAGGTACAAGAGGTACAATCCACAAAATTTGAACAGTGAGTTAGCATCAAACACTCGTAGAATCATCCGATCAAAGGCCAATAATGAAAACCTTGTGTCGAATGCGAAGAACCTACCATTGAGGCATGCAGGCTCTAAGGCACCTAAATGGAGTCTCTAGATCAGCCTCCTAGATATTGAACTGAAGTCGACAAGAAGTGAATTTGATCAAAGGTGGGCCATAATGTTTCCCACATCATCGACATGAGACAGAGGAACATGATGTTTGTGAATCAAGACCAATAGAGAATCAGAGAGAGGTTGAAAACTGTAGAGGGAAACTTCTCTTGAACATATCGGCGGCATGACATTGGATTTGGAAGTATTTGACATCAAGGGATCTAAGGTCATGGTGACATGGCAAAGAGAAAATGAGTAGTCAAAAGAGATTACCCAAACCCATGAAGGCAAGAAGTTAACGAGATGAGATGTCCCCAACCCGACACGAATGTAGATAAGTGCAAAGTTCAAGAGCGACATACTGCCGACACGACTATGAAACTAATTCCATTTTCCCCCACCATTCCTAGCGAGTACCCCAATTTGTTTTGAAAACAAGATTGAAGGGGATAGCATGTGATTGCGATATAAGTTTTTCCTTGAGACAAATCCAACCTAGTACATTTAACAAGCCCTAGGAAGGAGGAACTCGAGTAACGTCATTACGACGGAGTCCGATGTCATCAGTTTTTAATGAGTCTAACAAAGGAAGAACTTGGCATCTTTTCATGTTTAGAGAGTTTGAAAAGACAACGGAAAAGAAAACTACAGTAGTCCCTTTTCGTAGATAGTCCCATATATCCAAAAAGGTAGAAAAATATGTCTGAGAGAACCTCCTAGTCGCAATAGGCTAGGGTATTCCTTTTTCATAAATAATCTATCCCAGCCTGAAAAATGGGTAAACGTATACTGGGTAGATATCGCTTCGTAGTCATTTAACGAGTTCAAAATGACAAGCGTCTTGGAAATCTTTTCAATTTTAGAGAGTCAGAAAAGAGCTGAAAGGTGACTCCTCCTGGAGGAACGAGTGGTATAAAGGGCAGCAACTAGTTTCAGTAATAGTGGAACTACTCAGAACAAGATAAAGGTCAAGAGGTTGGCTAACACTCATCACAGCGGTTCCTCAGGAATGGGTAAAACAACCAAGTGAAGGCATATGTTTGGCCAAGCAGATAGTGATGGTGGAATGAAAAAAAAACCAAGGCTCATTTGGAAAAACAGGCTGATAAAATGGAAATCATGAGAGGTAAAATGGGAATGGTTTCATTTTTACACAAGCTTGAAACAAAGATAAACTATGCTTGAAACTAGTTTCATTTTTACACAAGCTTGAAACGGAAACAAACTATGCTTGAAAAATTTTGCATGCCCCCAGCATGGTGACTCAATTCGAGGTACATGCCCCCAAGATTTAATCCATATGAAAGGAAAATGGAGTGAAGGTTCAAGTTACAAGATCAAGAGAAAGACTCGACTGGGATTTTATGAGATCTTATCAAAGACTCGAATTGAACAGGAAAGTGTTTCATTGTTTTAATGAGGTTGACACATTAAAAGAACTATCCTCAGATGACCTTGTTTCATTTTTTAACGAGGTTGATATAGAAGACAAACTATCCTTGGAACACCTTGTTTCATTCTTTAACGAGGTTGATACATAAGACAAACTATCCTCGAAACACCTTGTTTCATTTTTTAACGAGCTTGACACAAGAAAACGAACTATAATTCAGACACCTTGTTTCATTTTTTAACAAGCTTGACACAAGAAAATGAACTTCGCTTTGAAGAAAACTCATCATGATGAATAAGAAGTCATAACTTCCAAGGGTTTCCCGTCCGATGGAAGGAAAACATCTTGGAAGTCTGAACCCAATGCCCCCAGCACACGATGTACAACGACACTATCACTGAATACAGGCACAGAATAGGTAGCCACATAATTGACATGCGACAGGGATGACATAATTGGCAGATAAAGATATGACAGGGATAATGGTGGACTAGCTGCTATATTCAAACCAAAGAACGTAAGCTGATTGATGGTCACGATCCAACCTTGGTGCAGAAAACACATCACACGAAAGAGGGAGGAGACAAGTGCTCCCATGGCATAAGTATAATCACAACCCATGAGTAAATTAAAGTCCAAGGGGCCAGGAACAACCATCACATCCATATGGATAGTTTTCCCTCCCAAAGTAATAGGCAACTTCGGAAGGATCCCTAACGGTTGACTAGTTCTTTTGTTAAATGTCAACAGATTCTATGTAACAGGCACAAGCGATGGTGAACTGAAAGCTTTCCAAGTAGTCAAGGATAAAATACTAACAGATGCACCTTCATCTATAATGGTGCTGGGTACGATCAGATGGGAGGCCTGTACTGTGATCTCAAAGGGCACATAAGAAGGAAGGCGATAACCTATGAATTGACCCCAATTGAAGGAAGCGACCAAACTACTTGGAGGGGCTATCATCGAATTGAGATGATCTTCCCCTGGTGCTATGGGAGGAGAAGGAGCATCCTCCGCCACCTCCATCATGGAGGTAGAAGGAGTATCCTCCGAGATCTCCATCATGGGAGGTGGAGGAGTAGCTTCCTGAGATATAGGGACTAGAGAATCTTTCTCCAAGTCTGAGGAATATGAAGAAACAAGAAGAACCTGAGGGATGTGAGATCCAATCTCAACGGAAAAGACCTGGTGCACCGCAGATGGGGCCAGCTCAACCAATCCCACGACCAATGGTTGGTCAGGGATGGATTCATGATGGTGAATTTATGGGGGAGTGGGATCAAGCAAGGATGACTCTTGACTGATCGTTGAATCAACTGGTGAAGGACTCAAAGAAAGATGTTTGTAACCAGCTGGAAGGCAAGGCGCAGAAACAGTCGAGTTATCCAAAACTCTCCTGGCTTCATCCATATATGGACAAAGGTGAATGGCATGGTGCCCTTCACAGAACTTACAGGAATTGGAAAGCTTACCCTACTTCTTAGGATCTTTTCGAGAAATAGCTGAAGACGTGCCCCCAACCTGACTCCCAGAAGCCAAAGGCAACGACGGACGACTGTTGGAGCATACTTCGAGCACCTCGGGAATTCCAGGGCAATATTGAAGTAGATGGTTTCCTTAGCACAACATGCAAGGGAACTTAACTTTCCGCAGAGGGTTGGAAGGTTCATCGAGAGCAGGTTTTTTAGAAGCAACAACTACAGAATTAGCCTCTCGCTTATCTGAATTCTTCTTCTTAGTCTTCTTCTTCTTCTTCTTAGCCACCTGGGTACTAGAATTCAAACTTTCACCAGGCGAAGTAGAAGATGAGGATGAAGAAACAGGCGAAGAAGGGGAGAGGTCCACCTTCAAACCAACATGGTGTTGCTCAGGTGGAGGAGTGGAAGGTATGATAGCTGGAACACTTGAGACCATAGAGGTTGAAAACAACCAAACAAGCAACCCAAAAGTTAACCCAGGGAGGGATAACGTGGCCATATCAGGAGCACCAATATTTCCTAAAGCAGGAAAAGGACTAGGACTCCCTCCAGAGGGGACTCCTTGATTGGAAAACTTCGGAAATGTTGCCATTGTAAATGACCTTGAAATAAAACACTAAGGACAAAAATTCTAACCAGGAATATTTCATGGGCAATCAATTTTTAATACACTGAAACCAAACTCTATTGTTTCATATTTTAAGAGTTGAGAAACAAGCAAAAGGTGAATCTATCGCTTTCAGGTTGGACATGAGCTTGAAAGGACAAGAGCTAGATGATCTTCTCAGTTAAAAGAGTCAGTAAAGATCAAAATGACTGCTCTGGTAATCTAGGTAAACGGGTGTACCAGATATCCATGAACTGCCATATACACCTTGGTAAAAATGAAAGAGAAATCAACCAAGGACTTAACGTACATGCAAGTAATCTCCCCAAATGATGTGTTCAGTGTATCATGGGTAAGAGGCGGCAGACTCGGCTTCCTAAGGATAAAGGATTTACAACCTAATGGGGTCTCCCTTTATATATGTGATGGTACGGGGAGAAAAAGCCCATACTAGCGTTTTCTGTAGCCAGGTGGCGAGCGACAACTGCTAGGCTTAAAGATGCCGGAACACGTCTCTACCTTAGACCACTAGATGTTTCGTTAAGTTCTAATGCCGCCTTAGGTTAATTCGGTAAATTTTAAAGTTGATCTTCAATTTACGTTTCGATTTCAAGGCCCTATCGAATGTTGGATCTCATAAAACCTCTAGATGCAAACTACATGCCACAAAACATTATTCTGTTCAATGAAGAGCTATCTATGGGAGAGTTGAGAGCTTTCAAATGATAGCGAAATGAACACACAAAAACATCCACTACCAATTTCAATGCGAGCTAATGAAACTAGAAATTTTTTCTCTAGAATTATATAATTCTAGTAATACGAAAGAGCTTTCAATTTCCACTATGCCAATCGAAATGCAAAAGATTTTGTTTTTGTATTTTTCACTATATCAGAGAAGATTCACTAAATGAATGAAAAACTAATGAAAAAATCAATTTGAGAATGATAAAGAGAGAGATGAAAACAAATCAAGTTAACTCAACTCAAACAAGTGCAATCGAGACTCAAACTGATGACGAAATCCCTCAAAGCGAAGAAGAATCTCGAAAGAGACTCAAACAAACCGTATGATCTAGGCTTGGAGCAACAAAAAGTGAAATCGAACGAAAGAGAGAACAAATACTCAATAAACGCAATGATTCAATGGGATTTAGCAAGATGAATTCAAAGAAGAAAAAACAAAGTTGACCGGGAAAGCAAAGACCCAAAACTCCCATGGGAGGCTCAACACACTGAAGCACCTAGAAGCCCTAAGGCTAAAATGAAAAACTGATAGAAAAGGGAAAAAAAATGGAGGAAAAGGGCTAAACACAGTAAAAAATGACTTCAAAACACTCAATCAATCATAAAAAATGAATGAGGACCAAAATTCAAGCTCAGAGAGTCCAAGAACAGGAAAACCCTAAAACCAAGCAGGGTTGTCGCGCCTGTTTGGCTGTAATATGCGCCAAACAGGGGTTGCGTGGGGACCTAACTAGAAACAAGTGCCAGTTGGCGCGAATTTTAGGGGGATAACCACGCCAATCAGGTATACCCTAGAAAAATGATGAAAATGGACAAACAGAGACTAGATTTGGTCTTCTGGGGGTTGAATAAGGGTTTAACACCAAGGAAGGTGAACCAGACAAGAAGACTAATAAAAAAAAAGCCCAAAAACAACCCAATGGAGGAAGGACTAACTCCCACTGGTCCCCAGTGGTGTCGCCAAATTGTTGTGGAGGTAAATCTCCTCTGCGGACAGAGGTGATCCCACTAGCCCTAGAGTGGGTCTAGCAACAATCGAAACATGAAAAGTTATTGGTTCCTAGTTAAAAAATATAGAATTGTGATAGATCGCTTACCGTGATTCCTTCGCTGCTGTTGTCGAAGAAGAAGTGGCGGTTCCGTTCCTAGCTAAACAGGTCACGATCCGTAAACTTGTCGCATCGGGATACCTGTACACATGCAAAGAAGAGAGACAACATGCAATGCGGTATTTCACACTTTATAACTATCGATCAGTCAGAGAGGAACGAATGAAATTTCATTATATCATAGACAAACACAATCATGGAACCAATAGCAGAGTCGTGTATATTAAGATATGAGAGAATGATTACAACCGATGCTCTGATGTCATGATCTTCCTTCGACAGGGCTCCAGCAGGATGTGTCTCACAAAGCTCATCAGGGATTTGACAGAACTCTCTCTCTCACATGGTTCTCCTTAGCTCTGCTTTTGATTGTCACTAAGCTATAATTTCCTTCCCAAAAGTTCAGCTATCTAGAAAATGGAGAAGGCATACTTTTATAGAGGGAGAAGGAGAGGTTATGCTCCCTATAATCATGGGGGAGAGTCCTATCTCTTAGGAAGGTTCCATGAGAGGTGGAAAACCACTTCCTAAACAGGGAGATCTAGAGGAAAACAACCCAACCTCATTTTGATGATCCGTTCTGAAGTTGTTAGAATCAAACTTCCACCTTCTATTGTTAAAAAAAGTTCCTTAATAGGCTTGGCACGGGTGTAACAAAGAGACAGAGCGCCAAATGGTGTGCCCACTAGTGTGCATTTTCCCCAGTGGCGTGAGGGATGAACTGGCTACCTGCACCAATGTCAAAACATGGGTTTTTAGGGTTTTTCAGAGGAAATGTTCTTCAGGAGAATTATTGTCCTTATGCAGTGTTGGTGTCCCATGTTTTGATAGTTTGGAAAATCAAAAGACAAGGCAACATCAGAACCAATCTTTAGAGTTACAGGATCTAGTCCTCCTGCTCTTAGAGAGGGATCTCTCAAATTATGTGTTTTGCAAAGGTTTATCTTGCGTGCTTTGAGTATAGGTTTTAGACTAGTTATTAAGTGCAAGGGTTTGTTTGTTTGTTTGGTTGAGAGATATAGCAGAACCGAAAAGGTCTAGGAAAGATAGATATTAAGGGGAAAAGTCAGTTTCATTGGGCAATGGAGTCAAAAAGAGGTCATGACAAACTTATCAATGGATATGGGATATCACAGGTAAAATCTAACTTGGCTGCAGGATCCTTTGGTTTTGGAATGAGATGGACATCAATGATTTGGAAAGAGAAGTTTAATTCTCGATGAAGGGAAATTGAAAACACTACTTGAACAATAAAGAGCTATTCGATAGACAGGGCTAACCATGAATTCTAAAAATCACACTTCAAGAAAATAATGACTTCAAAACAAATTTTAAAATGAAATCTAAGATTCGGGGAACACCCTATTTCCTCAAAGATTTTATTTCAAATGACTTAGAAAACATAAAAGATTCACTGATAATTATGATCATAGAAGAGGGAACACCTAAATACATCTATGATCACAACTATAAAGACCTTTAAGCCAACTATTCAAGCAAGGACAAGGGGCAAGATCAGAACAGACCTCCTTGACTTACTGTAAACAAATACACTTTAAAGGGAGACTTCAATAACAGTCTTTAAGTGGCAGCAGACAAGCAAGGAGAACCATAAATCATGCTAAAACCAACTGTTTGAACTATTAAGGAAATTCACGAGCATGAGGACTAAAGAGAGAGATTAAAGACTCTAAAATACCTCAGTAGAAGAAAACATAAAACAATGAAGGATGAATAGGTCTAAGGTGCTTCCAGGAGTCATTTCTTATCCTAAAAATTTCAACCTACTATAGTAAGAAACTATGGAACAAAATGAAAATAGGAGAAAACATGAACAGTTCAGAATACTTTACCAACAGCCAAGCTCATGGATCCAATGATAGAGCCTTCTCAAGAACAAACATGCAATAACATCCTCAAGGCTTCCAAGACTTCAATTTATTCTTCAAATTCAACAGACTATGCATTATTTCAGAGAGTTTCAAAATTACAACTAGTAATCAAACAATCGACATTTACAATGGATTCTTCAACCACTTTTTATAGAGGAATGAGGAGGTCGAAAGAGAGAAAAGATCTTCTTAGTTCAATTAATACAGTTTAATGCTTCTCGGCCTTTGAGGGGCTCAAGGGATAAATTTACAGATATTTTCTTGTATTAATTGGTATACATTAAGTATTTCAGCTTGCTGGAAGCTTATGTTAAGGCTCTGTGTCATCTTTTGCAATAACTCTGCTGATAGTTTATATTAGCTTCTTTGATTTGAAATAACTATTCAGCTGTAAGGGGCATATATGCTCTGTTTTGGTCATTACTCGTCCCTTTTTTTACTATTGTGAAGCCATAGGTGGCCATCTGGTAGCTGAGAGGAATTAATTTTCCCTTGACGTGGCAGTGAAGGCATCCTTTATCTGATACATATCTTTGATTTACCTTTAACTATGTTTAATCCAATGGATTAGGTTTTTGATAATCGACCTTTAGCCATAATCCATTAAAATAATGTTTAATCCTTCAATTCTACTGTGTTTGGATCCTCGACACTGATACTCTTCATTTAATTGTGTGTCTTGCTGATGTGCAGGGCCGCACAGGGCTCATATGGCATCAATTCCCATGAAGCAGTCGATTAAGATGTTGATTCGAACCCTGTGGAATTATCTTCCTTTTATGAATGAAAACCCTGAGGACCGTCACCCTCGGTTTTCATTTCCATTTATTATAATGGGAAGATCCTTCAAAACCTATAAAATACACAAAATATTATGAAATCCTGCGTTTGTGGGGTAAACTACTTCAGAAGGTGTGGGGAGAGAGCGTGGTCGTTGGATGGCATCATCCAATGGTGGAGATTGAATGGGGATTGTTTGAGAAGAATAATGGGGTCAATTAAGTCAGAGCCGTTGATCGCGCAAAGATCAATGGTCGGGATTGGTTGTATTTATACAAAGTGAATGAGTCACTTTGTTTGGAAAAAATGGAAGAAATACGAAGTAATATGGCAAAAACCTTTATTTCGGAGGAAAATGTGCTAAAAATAGCCTTCGAGAGTTCGGGATAATCGTGGGCCATTGGATAATATCGGCCCACGAGATCAGCGGTGGAGATCACATGTTAATTTCCCTTCGAGAGGGTGGAGGGCGATATGTAAATGAAGTTTTTAGATCTAAACCGTTGATCTGCAGAGATCAATGATGAAGGGCGCGCGCGATAACACAAGAAGGAAGGTGGTTTTGGGCTGCAAAACAACAGTTTTTGCGCGGCAACAGGGCAAGAAGGCAGTTTTGCCTTTTGGAATGCGATATGCATCCCTGCATGACACGTGGATTTCAAATACCACCCATATCACGTGATTTTTGAAAATTATCCATCGTGCTTAAAGTTACGCGACTTGGAGCATGGACCGTCAGATCTAATGGCGGAGAGCGAGCGCGAAATGAAAAATATGCACAGGCGGAAGTGGGAGGGGCAATTTTCATTCTGGGCCGTTGGATCTGGATATGTGGATGACACAGATTCAATTAGAGGCAAAGGCATTGGCAGGGCAAAGAAATTTGGAGGTGCCGAAGCGATTTAAGCGTTGACCGTCGATCTGCAGATCAGATCGACAGTAGGAAATGAATTGGAGGGGTTCGAAAAGTGGAGGATATGTTAATGATCGAAGTGAATGTGGACCGTTAGATCTGGGAAGGCGGGGAGGTAGATCAACAAATCTCGATTGATCGGGGGATGACCAATCGGGGAGAGAAATGAAACACGCCCGATGAAGAACTTGCGATGCGATGTAGCGCGGGCTGTTTGATCGGCTCAAGATCAACGACAGAGATTGATTTTTAGCACTCGACTGCGGGCACAAGGGTTATATGGAAAAATAATATGATCAGAGGTTTAATCAAAAGGGCTAATCGCAATTGGAGGTCTTAACTTAATGAAAGACTTGTGCGCTCTGATATTTCCGACGCAATAAGTGCTTAAATGGCTTGGTGCCTGGTTCTAGCACCAGGGCATATAAGGAGGAAGTGGTTTCTAGGCTTAGCCCAAGGGGTCTTAAACCCATAGTCAAAAACACATATTTTTATGAAAATTTTCAAAACTTTTGATGGATTTGGGGGTTTCAGTATAGTTAAAAAATGAGTTTCAAACTATGTAAAAATGATTTTCATGAATGGAAGAAGGGAATCATGAAAATAGAGGAATTTTATGGGGAAAAGGGAAACAAAATGAAGGTTAGTTTTTGAGTGGAGGAGGGGGAAGAAAGGGGATTTTGCAGCAGTCTGTCCTCTATGGAATCAATAGAATTTCAAAGCTAAAAATGGAAATAGCAGTGAAGGTATGAACAAAGGACATGATGCATTCAAGAGTCTTTAAGAGATAACATTTTTTGCAATAAAAATTGTTCCTTGAAGGCTCCAAAAATGTTTTAGCCACCATTTGGTATGAAAATTTTTATTGGTGGCTAACAGTGGCTCCACTTGGGGATGGTGCCTTCTTGAAGGCATCAAGAACTTCAGACCTGTATTCTCTGGGAGGCTGATCAGTGCCTCATCCATTTGGGCTGTATTCTTTGCTTGTATAATCTTCTTGCTTTGAAAACATGTTTAGCAGCTATAAAACAATGAATCTTTCATCAAAAATCTTTCTACCTACCTAATCCTACTGATCTAACAAATTTTTTTTTTTTGGATTGGCAAAATCTCTTACAACATTTTAATCTTTTGAAAGTAGGAAACTAATCTAATTCTACTTCTTATGTCTCCATGAACTCAGATTAAACAAATGAGTTCATATGCTTCTCTACCTAATCTACTAATCTGTTAGGATTAAACAGTCTAACAGATTTTTATTCACTAATTTCTAAAATAGAAATTTAAAATCATACAAGTCAGGATTGGATAGTCTAACTTGTTGCTGATCTATGGCATAAAATAACAAGCTGCACATAGACATTATTTTGCAGAAAATTAAATCAAAATGGAAGGCTTAGGATCTGAAAGTTAAAGCACTTCCTTCATCTTTTTTCAGCTATGTGTTTACTTCTGTTTGAGTTGTTATTTGCTTGTTTTCTGGTTCAGATTTTGAGCTGATTAGAACCAGCTTTACTTCTGTTTTGACTCAGAATTTGAAATAGATTGGAGTCATTCTTTTCTTTGATAACTATGGTTCAGATTTTGAGCATGTTTGAACCTTCAATTTCTAACCTAATCTAACTACTGATAAGCCAAGATTAAGCTGTTTTGGCAAATCAAATTCACTAACCTATCAGCAATCAATTTAAAACTAATTAGCCATGATTAGGCTGTATGGCTAACTAGAAGTGCATTTTAGTAGTGGAATTTGATCTTGCACACTTTCATATTTTGTTTCTCTTTTTGGTATGGGACTGTACCTTTATTTTTTATTTTTTATTTTTTTACAATCTGCCCTCTTTTCTTTCTTTTACTGTTTTTGTATTTTTTATTTTTCTAACTTTGAATGCAACGTTCAGATTATGATATTTACAATGAAAATCTAAAATGATTTGAAACTCATGATTCCTGGCAGAATTAATGCTTTAGCATCCTGCCATTGACATGACCTCCATACAGATCTTCTCCATTCAATTCTTTCAGGAAGAATGCATTGTGACCCCTCTCAGCATGAACAATATATGGAACTTTCCACAAGTTCTCAAACTTTCCATGTTTTCCCTTCCCTTCTCTTCTCTTATCAAATAGCTTCTTTAAATTTTCTTAGACTAATTGCGTTCTTTCATAGACTTCTTCTTTGGTCTACTATAAATGTATGGTTTGATTGATTCTCCTCTGCATATCATTCTCTTCAATCTTCACTTCTTGAAGGAGTTTCATGACTGGAACTCCTAATGAGGTGGGAAAAACTGCATCCATGCCATAGACCAGATGATAGGGGGACATATTTATTAACTTCTTTGTAGTTAACCTATCAGCCCATAAGGCATGAACCAGCTTACTGTGCCATGATTTCTGATTTTGTTCCAATAGTTTTTTGATGATATTGATGAGGCTCTTGTTGGAAGACTCAGCTAATCCATTTCCTTGGGGATAGTAAGCAGTGTAATGGCCCAAGGTTATGTGGTATTTGTAACAGAAATCAACCATATTTTTAGATTTAAAAGCAGCAGCATTGTTCGTTATGATTTTTCTGGGACAACCAAATATGGATAGGATATTTGTTTCAAGAAACTTGATAATGACAGAGTCATTAGAATTCCTGGAGGGTATAGCTTCTATCCACTTGGTAAAGAAGTCAGTGGCTGGGAGGATCTACTTATGTTGAGCTGAGGAGGATGGGTGAATTTCCCAAATGAAGTCTAAACCCCACTGTTGAAAATGTGCCTCAACTCTGACAGGATGTAAGGGTAAGGGAAGAAGTTTTCTTTTTACATCAAAGATTTGAAACTTATGGCAAGACATGACCATCTTCTAAGTGTCTGGGAAAAGAGTAGGCCAATAGTAACTAGATCTAAGAATTTTGTTCGAGGTGGCCTTCCAGTAGAGGTGTCCTCCACATTCTCCGTCATGCAACTCATGCATGATTTTCCATGCATCATCTTCAAGTAAACATTTAAGAAAAATTCCAGCAGCATCTTTCCAATATAATACCCCATCTAAGATGCAAAAACTCAAAGTTTTTTGTTTCAAATATCTAGCTTTAGTTTTAGACAAAGGAGGAGGGGCATTTAAATATAAAAGCACATAAATAATGTCAGCATACCAAGGAGAATTCAGAAATGTTTCTTCAATAAAAGGAGCATTAGATTCTTCTATTTCTTCCAACACATCTACCATATTCATGTCTAGTGATTGGAAGTTAGACTCAGCCATAAGTTTTGCTAATCCTTGCCCTTTAACTAGTTTGGTGGGCCTAATTTCTAAGTCATACTCGAGAATAGTTGCAATCCATTTTCCCCTTTTACCATCAGGGTCTTGACTTAGAATGTCCTTGACAATAGTATGTGGAACAAAAGCAATTATGTGAGAGTGTAAAATATAGACTCTAAAGTCCTTTAAATCTTTCACTAATGCTAAGGCTTGCTTCTCCATGATGTTATATTTAAGAGGAGCATCTCTTAAGGCCCTACTAAAGAAGAATATTGGTTGTTCTTGCCCCAAATCATTATTTTGAAGTAAAACTGCAGCTATTGGATGCTCATATGCAAAAGAAAAGATATAAAAGTCTTTGGTAAAATTTGGACTAATCAGGAGTGGTGTTTGGGTAAGAGATTGTTTGACCAGTTCGAATGACTTTTTAGCTGGTAAAGTCCATTTTACACCAACATCTTTCTTAAGCATGTTTGTAATGTTTCTTAATAGCTTAGCAAGGTTGGGGATGAACCTCCTGAGAAAATTAATCTTTCAAATGAAAGATTGTAATTCTTTGGGGCTTCTTGGAAGGCTGATTTGTGATATGCCATCTATCCTTGTAGGGTCTATTTTGATTCCCTCTTCCGAAATTATATGGCCAAGAAGTTTACCTTCTTGGAGACCAAAGAGTGTCTTCTTGGGATTTAATGACAAGCCAAATTTCCTACACTTCTCAAAAACTTTTCTCAAGTGAATCAAATATTCTTCATCATTTTTTGAGAAAACGGTTATGTCATCAAGGTAAATGATTATGAAATAGCCAATATATTCAGAAAAGGCTATGTCCATGGCCCTTTGGAAGGTGGCCCCTGCATTCATCAATCCAAAAGGCATTTTGACATACATAAAGGTGCCCCAAGGTGTGGTAAAAGAGGTTTTTATTTGATCACTTGGGAGCACTAATACCTGGTTGTAACCCGAGAACCCATCTAAGAGGGATATCCCTTTTGACCCAACTACCCTTTGAAGTATATGGTCCATCTTGGGTAAGGGGTAGTTGTCTTTTAAAGAAGCTCTGTTTAAATTTCTGAAGTCAATATAGAGCCTGATTTCCCCTGTTTTCTTTCTAACAGAAACTAAGTTTGATATCCATTCTGAGTATCTAATTGGTACAATGATCCTGGCATCATGCATATTTTCAATTTCTACCTGAACTAAAGGTAATAAAACAGGGTTTATTCTCCTTAGTTTTTGTTTGAAAGGCTTTTGATTTTCTTTGAGGGGAATTTTGTGCTGAATGATGCTGGTATCATATGATTTCAAATCTTTGTATCCCCAAGAAAAAACATCTCTAAACTCTTTGAAAAGCTCTATATATTGCAATTTTATGTGAGCCAGGAGAGTGCTAGACAGTTTAATCATTTTGGGTTCTGCTAGACTGCCTATGTTATGCTCTTCTACATTTGTTTCCATAGGCTCCATTCTCAGTTCTTTGGCTACATCGTTAAAATCGAAAAGGTGCTCTAAAGGTGTGAGACCTCTTGGAATTTAATCATTTTTGCATTGTAAAACTTCCAAGTCTTCTTGGTCTGCGTTGTCAATTATATCTTCTTCAAAAGGATTCTCATAATGATTTATATCAGCAGAATATGTCATCTCAACTTCTGGGATTTGTTCAATATATAAACATTTTTCTTTATGGCTGGTTTCTGATATTGGTACGTCGAAATTATTTTCTGATTTTAAGAAATCATATATGTGTTTGTCAGAGTCAAACACTTTCCAGTGATCTTCGTTATCTGGCACAACAGGCTTGTGTTTTATATTTACGCTAAGATGTTCATTTATCTCGGGTATTTGGAAATTGCTGGCATTGAAAGCGAGTTCATTTTCTAGATGATTTAGCGCTCTTGGAATGAAAATAAGTTCATAATTTTCAAAGTTTTTTAATAGATCAAGGGCAGCGTTATGATATTCCCTAAGCCTTGGATTTCTAGCTGAGTATTCTCCTTTGATTTGTCTTATGATAAGTTCAGAATCTCCTAAGATTGATATCCTTTGGGCTTCTAACTATTTAAGAAATTGTAAGCCTAGGAGAAGTGCTTCATACTCAGCGATATTGTTAGTGCACGGGAAATCTAATTTATATGAAAAACTCTGATTCGTATTTTGAATCCAAACACCTGCCCCTGCACTTGTTTTATTACAGGATCCATTGAAGTTTATTGTCCAAAGTATGTTTTCTTCATTTTCATTTTCTTGTTGCCGTTGATTTTCAATGTTTTGAATTTGCTTCGAGGGAAGATTTGATTGTTTTGGTGAACTGATTGGGCCTATGTTTTCCTTATCTTATTGAGTAATTTCATTTTCATTGCATAAGATAAGGAATCTAAACTTGATTGAATAGAATATATTGAGGAATTGTTTGGCTTTTCTATGTTTCTCATCATGTAATTCATGTGAGATTCCCTGTATAGTCTTCTTTTTTGGTTAAAAATAGGGATGGTGGCATAAGACATGTCCATTTGAAGGCTCCCCTGAATTTTGGCTCCCCATGATCTTGATAAGAGCATGCCATACTTAGGAGGAATGTCAGCTACAACTATGTCCATCACTAGACTCTTAGCAGGAATTTGAGCTAAATTAACACATAAATCTTTGATTAAACCCAAACATTTGACACTGCTTGAGTCAAAGGAATACAAACCTTTGTATGGTTTAGTAATTTCTAAGCCTAAGCTTTCCATTACTACCTTGGGCATTAGATTGTGTGAAGCTCCAGAATCTAACATGGAATTATGTAATATTTTCTCATGTATGTTCAAACTAACATAGAAGGGAGGGACAACCCCTTCTTGGTATTTTCCTTCAGCTTCTGGTCCAAACAACAACTCAAGTTTTTCATCTGTCAAGTTTAAGGTGTCAGTATCAATTCCTAAGTTCAAAGCTTTTAAAACTTGGTTTTTGTACACTTATTGGGTTACAATTTCAGCTAGGGGGATGGTAATTTTTATCTTGGAAATATCTCCCTCAAGGCTGAAAGGAACAATTGATTTGTTGATATTTACATCTATCTTTTCAATTGAATTATTTTCGGCAGTTTTAATTTGCTGAACTTTGTTTGTACTGGTAATTTGGATTGTTTTGTTAGGACCACTAGCTGAAGTGCCAGGGGTACTCTGTTCAACATTTGGCTGTCTATTTTTATATTTGTTTAAATCTAGTTTTTTAGCCAAAATGATGGGTTTTTATGTTGTATTTTTAGGCTGACTGTCTGTGTTTTTCTTGACAGTAGTGCTAGTGTTCTTATCCTTTAAATTGTCTACATTCCCTTTGCTCCTAAGATCATACTGTTTGTGTACCTCCATGATTGCATTTTCAAACCCCAATCTATAATAATCAGAATCTTCATAGGTGTTTGTACTTTGATCAGAAAAGAAAGCTTGTTATTCCTTAGTGAAGAAAACATCATCCCTGTTGTCTGATCCAATCAAGTTTACATGAGATTCTCCCAACCTTTCCATCTCCCTATCTTCCTCATATTGATCGACATAGTTCTGTTGGAAGGGTGGTCTAATCTGTTGATCACTTTCTTTTTGCTTATCTTGATTGTTTTCTCTTCTATAATTCTGATTTCTATTTCTGTTTTGGTTATTTTGAGGTTCTCTTGGTGGCACTCTATCATTCAGATTTATATTTTCAAGCATCCTCTCCATCACCTTCACTAGGTTGTCAATTTTTGTGTCAGAAGTTGAGGTTGAGGGTAGTAGGTCATCTTTATAAGTTACCCTCTTCTCTGATCTCAACCTATTTCTTTTCTCAATTATGTTTTCTTCTACACTCACAGCTCCTTTATGCATGTCTTCTAAGGTTAAGTAATCTCTCTCCCTTAACTGATAAGTCATTTCAGCATCAAGGCCTTCGGGATACCTTACCAAGGCCATGCCTTGAGGAGGCTTCATGTGAGGTGGAAGAGCATTGTAAACGCTATTGAACCTAGTGGAGTAGTCATGAACACTCTCCCCTTGATTTCTCTTGAGACTTCTATAATCTGCCAGTATTTGGAGAGGGTTCTTTTTGAGTTCCCATTTGTTGATGAATGTTTGATGCAAGGCAGGGAGATCATTTATGCTATTAGGAGGTAGGTTTTTAAACCATTTATTTACATCTCCTCCTAAAATTTGGGCGAAGATCCTCATCTTCACAGTTTCTTATTCTATCTCCATGTAATCGAATGCATCCTCCATCCTATCTACATGATGTTGAGCTGTTGTAGACTCTTTCTCGGTGAAGTGAGGGATTTTGGATTGGTAATCATTTGGTAAGGGAAGTAGAAGTTGTGGTAACACTAATGGGGCATACCATGTTGCCATGGCTGGAAATAAGGGTGGATTTATAGTAGTGAAAGTGGGCTGAACATGATTTTTTTTCACAATGGTAGTATGGATTGGAGTGGAAGAAACACTTGGGCCAGCAAACTAATTTTGAGCAGACTTGTTATGGAAAAGGATAAAGTGATGAAGAGGCTAGAATCAGGAGGAGTGGAAGGTGAGGCTTCTCTACTTATTGTGTAACCAGCTCCAAAAAGAGAAGAAAAGAGATATCAATGCCTTAGAAATGAGCCATTTCGAGGGGGCAACCTTCAATACATTACATAAATGAACAATTCTTGGATGATAAAATTTACAAAACCTCCTTTCTATATATAGGAGTCCATGGGGCCATAATTTAATCCTAGTGGGACAATGTAATCCTAGCCGACCTAACAATAATAATTTAAGGGCACAATAATAACAAAATGGGGGTTACAAGGGTTCAATAATAACAATAAGGGGGTTACACTAACAATAATAAGGGACTATACTAGTGATATAGGAACCTAACATGCCCCTCTCCTTCAAAAAAGTGTTGTCCTCAACGCTTGAGTAGCTCCGGGTGCTTCTGTATAAAATTCTCATCCTCCCATGTAGAATCTTCAGTGGGTAAGTTCTTCCACTTGATGAGATACTCTGAAATTGATCGATTCCGTAGCTGCCGAGTTCTTGTTTCCATGACCACTTCAGGTTCCAATATGATTTTTCCTTCCTCATCAAGTTCTGGAAATATTGTTTGAACTGGAAGATTTTCACCTATAACATTCTTTAAGCATGAAACATGGAAAACTGGATGTACTCGCGAAGAAGCAGGAAGCTCCAATTTGTATGCCATAGAACCAATATTTTGCAACACCTTGTAAGGACCATAGTACTTTGGTGATAATTTATTATCCTTCTTAGCTTGCTCGAGGGACATTTGTTTGTATGGTTGTAGCCGTAAAAATACCCAATCTCCTACATCAAAACTTCTCTCGCTGCGATGTTGATCTGCCTGTTGTTTCATTCGATTCTGTGCCAAATTCAGGTTATCCTTTAAGAGTTGGAGAACTTCTTGCTGATGCTCGATGTGATCTTCCACTGCTTGAACCTTCGAATTTTCTCCTAAAGATGATGTGATGGATGGTGGATGATATCCATAAAGTGCCATAAATGGGGTCATTTTTGCTGCAGTATGGAAGGAAGTGTTATACCACCATTCACCAAGAGGTAACCACTTGACCCATTGTGTTTGTTTATCAGATACAAAACAACGAAGATATCCTTCCAAACATTTATTTACGATCTTAGTTTGACCATCAGATTGAGGATGATAAGATGAGCTATGAGCTAATTGAGTACCCAAACAAGAAAATAACTCCGTCCAAAATTTTCCAGTAAAAATGGGATCTCTGTCGCTCACAATAACCCTTGGGTTTCCATGTAGCTTTTGAATTGTGTCCATAAATGTAGTAGCAACTATACTTGATTTAAATGGATGAGATAATGCACAAAAGTGTGCATACTTGGTAAGTCTATCAACTACCACCATGATGACACTCTTTCCTTTGGACTTAGGTAAACCCGTGATAAAATCCATTGAAATCTCCTCCCAACGTTGACTTGGAATGGATAAAGGTTGTAGAAGTCCTGGGGTCTTAATTGTTTCCACTTTATTTTGCTGGCAAACCAAACATTCCGCCACAAACTTTCGAATATCAGATTTAAGGCCATCCCAAAAAAATTCTTTCTTCACCCCGTGGTAAGTTTTTAAAAATCCCGAGTGTCCTCCTAAAGGAGAAGTGTGCAATTCCAGAAGAATATTTTGTTTTAGTTGGGAATTCTTACAAAGATATAAGCGATCTTTGTACCATAAGGAATCATTTTTCCAACTAAATGTATCGGATGTACTAGGATCTTGCTGCAACTTTTGAATGAGTGTCCATACATCTTTGTCCTTCTTCCATTCATCTCTTGCTTCGGTTATCCAATCGGGTTGGATAATAGAAATGGCACAAAGCAATGCTTCCACCTCTTCATTCTTTCTTGAGAGTGCATCTGCAACAACATTAAGCTTTCCTTTTTTGTAGATTATTTCAAAGTCATAACCCAACATCTTTGTGACCCATTTTTGCTGCTCTTCTGACGATATTCTTTGTTCCAAAAAGTGTTTAAGACTATCATGATCAGTTTTTACCTTGAAGTTTCTTCCCATTAGGTAAGTTCGCCATTTCTTTAGTGCATGCAGTATTTATAACATTTCCTTCTCATAAATAGGTTTCTGTAAATACTTTCCTTTGATTGGACGACTTTCAAAAGCAATGGGTCTTCCTTCCTGCATTAAAACTGCACCAATTCTATTTCCTGAGGCATCACATTCCACAATAAAGGTTTTTGTGAAGTCTGGCGTAGCTAAGACCGGTGCTAGGCACATTGCCTCCTTAAGACGTTCAAAGGCCTTAGTTGCTTCAGGAGTCCATGAAAATGCATCTTTCTTCAATAATGTTGTTAGAGGTGCTGCTATTCTCCAATAATTCTTAACAAACTTGCGATAATACCCTGTTAACCCTAGAAATCCTCGCAACTTCTTTATGGTTGTGGGGACTTTCCATTCCTTAATGGCTTTAATTTTGTTAGGGTCTACTTTTAGATCTTTCTTCATGTTTTCCATGTTGTATTTCATTTTTTCATCGATCTTAGCTTCCATGTCATCCATCTTAGCTTCCATGCCCACTTCCATGCCATCCATCTTAGCTTCCAAACCATTCATCTTAGCTTCCACGCCTTTCTTCAAACCATCCATCTTAGTTTCCACGCCCTTCTTCAAAACTTCCATTTCATTTTTTGTTGTTCTTTGCGAGAGCGAAATTTGTTGCACTTGCTCTTGTAATTTTGATATGTCATGTTGCCATTCTTTGTCTTCATGAGTCATAGTAGAGCCTTCTAAAGGCTTAATGGGTGTTGAATTATTTTTAGGGGCCATTTTAGACTCCAATAATGATATCTATTCTACAATAGGCCCTTGCAATCAATTCAACTTGATTCTTCAAACAAGACTTATGCAATTCGGAAAAAAAAATACACACCTTTTACTTGCTTTGAGGAGCTCGATATTGAAATTGTATTATCTCTGTGATTGCGGATCTTAAATATCTGAAATTCAGCACTGAAGTAGCCCTCTAAATTCTATTTTGAATGCCACAGGTCTAACCTGATTTGGATTCTCCAAGACAAAGTTGTGTCCAATCTCCCACAATGACCTAATTATGGATTGGTTCAGTAGAGTGAACTTGTACGACTTGCCACGTGTCACTGTTTCATCCTTTGTCTCTAAACTTGATAGCCAAGAAACTGCAGTCTGTTTACTTGCGACCAATTTTTACGGCACTCCAATCTGATGCGCAGAGAGAGAGTTATTGAACTTTTCCCACGATCACCTCTTTGAGATGAAATTCAGGAGCCTAAAAAATCACTACCTTCCACAGATCATATCTCCAAAAATGTTACGAACCAAGCTCTAAAATTTTTTGACGAATTTCCTCAGGATTTCAGCTTCGCACCAAATGAATTTCAGATTCTGAACCTTCGTAGAAAAAAATTTAGAGCGCAAATTCCACGATGACCTATTTAGGAGCTTGAAAAAAGACCTAACTTCCATAGATCATATCTCCTAAAATATTGCGAACCAAGCTTTTAAATTTTCAGACAATATTCCTCAGTATTTCGGCTTCACACCCTAAAAATTTCAGCTTCTGAAACTTCGTAGAAAAAAAAATTATAGCGAAAAGTCCACGATGACTTGTTTGGAGCAGCGAAACCCTAGAATCCAAAGCTCTGATACCAAATGTTGTGTAACCAGCTCCAAAAAGAGAAGAAAAGAGATATCAACGCCTTAGAAATGAGCCACTTCAAGAGGGAAACCTCCAATACATTACATAAATGAACAATTCTTGGATGATACAATTTACAAAACCTTCTTTCTATATATAGGAGTCCATGGGGCCATAATGTAATCCTAGTGGGCCACAATGTAATCCTAGCCGACCTAAAAATAATAATTTAAGGGCACAATAATAACAAAATGGGGGTTACAAGGGTTCAATAATAACAATAAGGGGGTTTCACTAACAATAATAAGGGACTATACTAGTGATATAGGGACCTAACACTACTGAAGCTTTGTTGTAAATCTACAAAGTCAAGATCAGTTCGATTTAAATCACCTTTAGATCTAGTTCTAAAGATGTTCTTTGAATGATGTAAATCAAAGTGTGAATCCTCTAAGCGAACAAGGTTTTTAGGGACATAATTTTTTCTTAAGAGGCTCCTATTAGCAGCTAATTTTCCAGATCTAGAAGTCTGCCAAAAAATTATCTCTGGATTGTCAACGATTAAAGGAGGATTTGGGTCTGGATGGGATCTAGTGTTGATCCTATGTGAAGCCAGACTGTTTTTTCAAAAAATGAGAGAGGTCAAAGTTTTAAGGACTGTTTTTTGGCAATTTTACCTCTCACGAAGTCTTATCTAGTATGGGACTAAGCTTATAAATTTCCTCAAGGTTGGTTAACACAGTCCTAAAGAGATCTGGGAACCTAGATGAGTAATAGGCCTACTGGGTCTAGTGGAGTCACCAGGTGGAAACTATTTAGCTTTTATGAAGGTAAGATATTGGATGGTTCCACCACCATGTTTATTGTGAAGCCAAACTGAAATGTTTTTGGGTTTTTCTGAGTTATTTTGGTCTTATAGGTTAAGAGAGTGTCCTAAATCTGATTTACCACTTAGCTAAGGTGTTTAAACATACAGAGTTCACTCTTATGGCTTGGTAGCTGATCGCTTCAAGGTTTGATAAGGTCTTGCAGGAATCCTAAAGGCTACTTAGTTTGTCACTGATTCAATTAAGTCCTATCACGATTACCATTTTTGTTAGGTAGTGCTTGAAGAAATTCTACTTATGTTATACTGGACAGGGAGTTTTCTGAAGGGTTTTCAAATCACTGCATTCTCAGTACGTCCCACCGTGATCGCCATTATGTTGGTGTACCAATTTTTGATAGTTTGGAAAATCAAAAGACAAGGCAACATCTGAACGAATATTTAGAGTTACAAGATCTAGTCCTCTTGCTCTCGGAGAGGGATCTCTCAAATTATGTGTTTTGCAAAGGTTTATCTTGTGTGCTTTGAGTATAGGTTTTAGACTAGTTATTAAGTGCAAGGGTTTGTTTTTTTGTTTGGTTGAAAGATACAACAGAACCCAAAAGGTCTAGGAAAGATAGATAGTAAGGGGAAAAGTCAGTTTCATTAGGCAATGGAGTCAAAAAGAGGTCATGAAAAACTTATCAATGGATATGGGATATCAAAGGGAAAATCTAACTTGGCCACAGGATCCTTTGGTTTTGGAATGAGATGGACATCAATGATTTGGAAAGAGAAGTTTAATTCTCGATGAAGGGAAATTGAAAACACTACTTGAATAATAAAGAGCTATTTGATAGACAGGGCTAACCATGAATTCTACAAATCACACTTCAAGCAAATAATGACTTCAAAACAACTTTTAAAATGAAATCTAAGATTATGGGAACACCCTATTTCCTCAAATATTTTATTTCAAATGATATAGACAACATAAAATATTCACTGATAATTACAATCATAGAAGAGGGAACACCTAAATACATCTATGATCACAACTATAAAGACCTTTAAGCCAGCTTTTCAAGCAAGGACAAGGGGCAAGATCAGAACAGACCTCCTTGACTTACTGTAAACAAAGAAAATTTAAAGGGAGACTTCAATAACAGTCTTTAAGTGGCAACAAACAAGCAGGGAGAACCATAAATCATGCTGAAACCAACTGTTCAAAATATTAAGGAAATACATGAGCATGAGGACTAAAGAGAGAGATTAAAGACTCTAAAATACCTCATCAGAAGAAAACATAAAATAGTGAAGGATGAATAGGTCTAAGGTGCTTCCAGGAGTCATTTCTTAGCCTAAAACTTTCAACCTATTGTAGTAAGAAATTATGGAACAAAATTAAAACAGGAGAAAACATGAACAGTTCAGAATACTTCACCAACAGGCAAGTGCATGGATCCAATGATAGAGCCTTCTCAATAACAAACATGCAATAACATCCTCAAGGCTTCCAAGACTTAAATTTCTTCTTCAATTTCAACAGACTATGAATTATTTCAAAGAGTTTCAGAATTACAACTAGTAATCAAACAACCAACATTTACAATGGATTCTTCAACCAATTTTTATAGAGGAATGAGGAGGTCGAAAGAGAGAAAAGATATTCTTAGTTCAATTAATACAGTTTAATGCTTCTCGGCCTTTGAGGGGCTCAAGGGAGAAATTTACAGATATTTTTTGTATTAATTGGTATAAATTAAGTATTTCAGCTTGCTGGAAGCTTATGTTGACTTTAAGGCTGCGTGTCATCTTTTGAAATAACTCTAATGATAGTTTATATTAGCTTCTTTGATTTGAAATAACTATTCAACTGTAAGGGGTAGATATGCTCTGTTTCGATCATTACTCATCCCTTTTTTTTTACTACTGTGAAACCACATGTGGCCATCTGGTAGCTGAGAGGAATTAATTTTCCCCTGATGTGGCAGTGAAGGAATCCTTTATTTGATACATATCTTTGATTTACCTTTAACTGTGTTTAATCCAATGGATTAGGTTTTTGATAATCGACCTTTAGCCATAATCCATTAAATTAATGTTTAATCCTTCAATTTTGTTGTGTTTGGATCCTCGACATTGATACTCTTCGTTTAATTGTGTGTCTTGCTGATGTGCAGGGCCGCACAGGGCTCATATGGCATCAATTCCCGTGAAGCAATCGATTAAGATGTGGATTTGAACCCTGCAGAATGATCTTCCTTTTATGAATGAAAACCCTGAGGACCGTCACCCTCAGCTTTCATTTCCCTTTATTAGAATGGGAAAATCCTTCAAAACCTGTAAAATACACAAAATATTATGAAATCCTGTGTTTCTAGGGTAAAATGCTTCAGAAGGTGTGGGGAGAGAGCGTGGCCATTGGATGGCATCATCCAACGGTGGAGATCGAATGGGGATTGTTTGGGAAGAATAATGGGGTTAATTAAGTCAGAGCCGTTGATCACACGAAGATCAACGGCGGGATTGGTTGTATTTATACAAAGTGAATGAGTCACTTTGTTTGGAAAAAATGGAAGAAATATGAAGTAATATGGTAAAAACCTTTATTTCGGAGGAAAATGTGTTAAAAATAGCCTTCGGGAGTTCGAGATAATCATGGGTCGTTGGATAAGATCGACCCATGAGATCAATGGTGGAGATCACATGTTAATATCCCTTGGCGAGGGTGGACGGCGATATGTAAATGAAGTTTTTAGATCTGAACCGTTGATCTACAGAGATCAACGGTGAAGGGCACGCACGATAACATAAGAAGGAAGGTAGTTTTGGGCTGCAAAACAATCGTTTTCGCGCAGAAATAGGGCGAGAAGGAATTTTTTCCTTTTGGAATGTGATATGCATCCCTGCATGACACGTGGATTTCAAATACCACCCATATCACGTGATTTTTTGAAAATTATCCATCGTGCTTAAAGTTACGCGACTTGGAGCATGGACCGTCAGATCTGGGGCCTCAGATCTAACGGCGGAGAGCGAGCGCGAATTGAAAAATATGTGCCAGGCAGAAGTGTGAGGGGCAGTTTTCATTTTGGGTCATCGGATCAAGATATATGGATGGCACAGATTCAATCAGAGGCAAAGGCATCGGTGGGGCAAAGAAATTTGGAGGCGCTGAAGCGATTTAAGTGCTGATCGTCGATCTGCAGATCATATTGACGGTGGGAAATGAATTAGAGGGGTTCGAAAAGTGTAGGATAGGTTAATGATTGGAGTGAATGTGGACCATTAGATATGGGAAGGCGGGGAGGTAGATCGACGGCTCTCGATTGATCGGCGGATGACCGATCGGGGAGAGAAATGAAACGTGCCCGATGAAGAACTTGCGATGCGATGTAGCACGGGCCATTTGATCGGCTCAAGATCAACGACGGAGATTCATTTTTAGCGCCCGACTGTGGGCACAAGGGTTATATGGAAAAATAATATGATCGGAGGTTTAATAAAAAAGGCTAATCACAATCGGAGGTCTCAACTTAACGAAAGACTTGTGCACTCTGATATTTCCGACGCGATAAGTGCTTAAATGGCTTGGTGCCTGGTTCTAGCACCAGGGCATATAAGGGGGAAGTGGTTTTTAGGCTTAGCCCAAGGGGGCTTAAACCCATAGTCAAAACCACATATTTTTATGAAAATTTTCAAAACGTTTGATGGATTTGGGGGTTTCGGTATAGTTAAAAATGAGTTTCAAACTATGTAAAAATGATTTTCATGAATGGAAGAAGGGAATCATGAAAATAGAGGAATTTTATGGGGAAAAGGGAAACAAAATGAAGGTTAGTTTTTGAGTGGAGGAGGTGGAAGAAAGGGGATTTTGCAGCAGTCTATCCTCTATGGACTCAACAGAATTTCAGAGCCAAAAATGGAAACAACAGTGAAGGTATGAACAAAGGACATGATGCATTCAAGAGTCTATAAGAGATAACATTTTTTGCAATAAAAAATGTTCCTTGAAGGCTCCAAAAATGTTTTAGCCACCATTTGGTATGACAAATTTTATTGGTGGCCAACATGTAGAAGGATTCCATCAAGGTGTTTTTCAGGAAATTTTAATGTTCACAGGTCATGGGAATAGTCCTCCAATGTACGGGACGAGGGATTGCAGGGACAGTGAAAAAACGTTGTGTAACAATAATGCTCCTTATATAGAGGAAAAAACCACCTCAGATGAAGGTGGGGATGTTTTTTTGGATTCTTCTTCAAATACACATGTAGATAATGAGGCATGGTTGATTCAATCAGTTGCATATTTTCACTCCACTCCCCATAGGGAGTGGTTCTGCGTGTATGATAAGTATGATGGTGGTGATGTCTTCTTAGGGAATGATAGGAAGGCCAAAATCATCGGACATGGAAAAGTAAAGCTAAATCTACAAGGTGGAAGGATTAGAACACTTCCTGGTGTTCTGCATATTCCTGCATTGGCCATAAATATGATTTCTGTAAGCAATATGGACGATGCAGGTGTAAAAAAAATGTTCGAGAAATATATCTGCAAGATGGTTCGGGGAGCACTGGTATTAATGTAGGGAATTTGGATTGGAACTCTATACAAGCTTCAAGGTAGAACTTCTATTGATAGGTGCAACAGTTATGTGGTTCTTGAAAGTGGAGCGGAAATCCTAGTAGTCTTTGGAGAAAATACCATGCTATGGCATTAAAGACTTGGACATATTTGGGAGAAGGGCATTCAGATACTATGTGGTAATGGTATGGTAGAATGTATGTCTAATTTCTCTCTGGATTTAGATTTCTATGAACATTGTTTATATGGGAAGCATAACCGGGTGAGTTTTCCTTCTAGAGAGGGTGAATAAGATATTAGAGCATTAGGGGAATTTTGAGGTCTAAAATGGGTCTTCTAAGAAAAATGTACAAACAAAACAAACTTTATAAGAACTAATAGGATTCAAGATGATGATGTCAACCATGGGGGATGATTCACCATTTTTGGAGTAGAATGTAAAAATATAAAAAAATAAAAAAAATAATAAAACTATTTTTTCAACTCGCATTTTCAACTTATCTCACTAACCTCTTACTCAAATTTCCAGTGGGAGTACTCGTTGGATGAAAAATTTAATTCCTCATCTAAGGAGTACCCATGTTGCATACTTTTGGTGGACCCTACTACGAGAAAAATGATAAATACATGATAAATGTGATATCAATCATATTTTTTTTAGGTATTTCTCATTTTTCATGTAGTAGGGTCCATCGAAAGTACACAACATGGATACTCCTTGGATTAGGAATCAAATTTTGCATCCAATGAGTGTTTTCGCTTGAAATTTAAGTAAACCCATAGGGAGATAAGTTGAAAATACGAGTTTAAAAAATAGTTTTTTTTCCCTCTAAAATTTGATGATGTAATCTAATCTTATTTTATTATTTCCATTATTATTTTAGAATTTACTAAGGAGGCCCATTTTAGACCTCAAAATTCCCCTAATGATTCTGCATAGTGATGTGTTTGGACCTATGTCAGTTCCATCACTGGGAAATTCTGTGTACTATTTTTCATTCATAGATGACTTCTCAAGGAATACATGGATATATTTCTTGAGGAAGAAATCTGAAGTCTTTGATAGATTTAAAGAATTTAAGACTTTGGTGGAAAACGAGATAGAGAAGAAAATAAAGGTGCCGAGGATAGAAAATGGTGGAGAGTTCTACAAAAAGGAATTTGAAGAGTTCTATAAGAAGTGTGGTATAGCATGACATAATACTAATCCATACACACCTTAGCAAAATAGAGTTACAGAAAGTATGAAAATAACGTTGATGGAAAAGGAAAGAAGCATGCTCAATGATACCGGGTTAGGACAAGAATTCTAGGCAGAGGCAGTGGAGACTGCATGTTACCTATTTAACATATCACCTTCATCAACGTTGGAGGATAAGACTCCACATGAGGTATGGAATAGTAAGAAAGCCCCTCTTTCACATCTGAGGGAATTTGGATGTGATGCATGTGCACATGTTCCAAAGGATAAAAGGACCAAGTTGGATAATAAATTTGAAAGGTTAATGTTTATTGGGTATAAGGATGGTTTAAAAGGTTACAAGCTTTGGAGCCCAGAAACAAGGAAGGTTGTGTACAATTGAGATGTGGTGTTTAGAGAGGTGAAAGATGTTGTTAAACATGAATTCCTACCAAAGTAACCTGAGAAGATAGATTTTGAGCTAAAGGAGGATTAATTTGGCTCTACAATAGAACAAGATTTAGAAGAGGAAGAGCCATAAAATCCAGTTGTAAGAAGATTAGTTTGGGAAAGAAGGTAACCAGAAAGGTATAGTCCATCTGATTTCTGTTCAAATTTTTCTTTAACTATCACTGATGATGATCCCATAAATTTTAGGGAGGCGATGGATTAAGAGGATAAAAAACTCTAGAAGGAGGCCATGGTTGATGAAATGGCATCCTTACACAAAAATGAGGCATGGGATCTGGTGGAATTATCGGTTGGAAGGATTCCCATTGAGATAAAATGGGTTTTTAAGAAGAAGATGAATGTATATGACAAGGTGGAGAAATACAAAGCTCAGTTGGTAGAAAAAGGTTATTCTCAAGTGTCAGGAATTAATTTTGGTGATATTTTTTCTCCTGTTGCCAAGGTTATTTCTATTAGATTACTTTTATCTTTTGTTGCTACATTTATTTTTTCAGGTAGAACAGATGGATGTGAAGACAAAATTTCTTCACGAGGATCTGGAAGAGGAGATATACATGAAGCAACCTGAAGGATTTTTGGTGAAGGGAAAGAAAGAATTGGTATGCAAGTTAAAAAATTATATGTATGGGTTAAAACAGTCACCAAGTATGTGGTATCAGAAATTTCATACCTATATATGGGGACTTGTCTTCACCAGAAGCAAAGAGGATCATTGTGTGTATTTTAAATTAAATGGTGACCATGTTATTTACTTGGTCTTGTATGTGGATGAAATGTTGCTGGTTGAAAAGAACAAATAAATTCTCTAGGATTTGAAGACCCAATTGTTCTCCAAATTCGACATGAAGGATCTTGGTGCTGCAAACTATATTTTGGGCATGGTAATTAAGAGAGATCAGGCAAAGAGGAAGCTTTGGTTAAACCAGAGGAAGTATGTCAAGAAAATATTGCAGAGGTTCAATATGAAGGATAGTAAACCGGTGAAGGTTCCTATTCCTGTAGGTGTAAAGCTATTTGCTGACCAGTATCCCAAGACACAAGAAGAAGAGGAGGGCATGTCCCGTGTTCCATATGCAAGTGTAGTGGGTAGCCTGATGTATGCAATGGTATGTACTAGACTAGACATTGCAAATGCAGTGGGAGTATTGAGTAGGTTTATGAAAAAACTAGGTAAGGATCATTGGACAATATTGAATTGGGTTTTTAGATATTTTTTTGGCTCTAGTGATTATGGTTTGTTCTCCCAGGAAAGACCAAGATTGAATAGAGTTTCGGACATCCGTGATTTTGTTGGTGCAGAATGGGCTGGAGATCTAGGCCAAAGGAGATCTACAAGTGGGTATGTGTTTAGTTTATTTGGAGGGGCAGTCATTTGGATGAGTAAAAGACAGTTTGTAGTGGCTCTTTCAACTATAGAGGAAGAATACATGGCATAAAATCATGCAAGCAAGGAAGCAGTTTGGATGCAAAGATTGTGTTCAAGTATGGGGTTGGTGCAACGAGGTATAAGGATAGACTGTGATAGAAAAAGTGAAATTTTCCTAGCTAAGAAACCATATTATCATTCAAATAAAAAGAACATTGATGTTTAATATCACTTTGTGAGAGATATGGTTGAGGATAAAAAGGTGTTGCTGGTAAAGGTGGACACTTTGAAGAATGTTGCAAATGCATTGAAGAAGTATGTGAGCACTCAGAAGTTCTCTTGGTGTAGATAAACAATGGGTGTTGCAGGGTTGGACTAATGACTAAGCTCACTTGTGGCCCCCTACGGAAAGAAAACAACAAGTGGGAGAATGTTGGGTATGTGTTATTTTTTGGCATGATGGTTTTCAGCCCTTGGTATTTTGTAGATCCGGTCAAGGGAACTATGGTTATATTCTAATCTAGGGTTAATGGATTGGGGTTTATGAATTCTTAAGAATGTATATATATGTGTTGTAAAACTAAAAGGAATATAATGAAAAATGAAGCCGGTAATCCCAATTTATGATCCAGGGGAAAAAACTCTATGTATATATGTTTTATGTTTTATGCTCTCGCTATTGTTTATTTTCTGTTTTTAAGGATTCATTTGCAGATAATTTTTGTATAGGGTTAAAACCTACACTAAAATATTTGATAAACCTTCTATAGTAGCCAAATAAACATAAAAAACCCTTGAAATCTCTTTGCTTTTGAGGAACATGGTGATTTGTTCGGGCCCACCTGTATTCCTGCATGAGAGAATGAGTGGCCCAACACTACTCCTGCTATTTTCAAGAATTGACACTTTTCTGAGCTCAGGGAGAGATGCGTCTAATTGCACATTCTCAACACTTTTCCCAAATTGGAGAGAGCTTCTTAGAAGTCGTCCCCATAGGGTGTGAAGTCTTCCATGTAGATTTCAACCGATTCATGGACTATCTTAGAGAAAATTCTCAAGACAAATATTTGGAAGGTAGATGGTGCATTGCACAACCCAAAGGGTAAGACTCTGTAAGAAAAGGTACCCAAATTAAATGTGAAATTAGTCATGTCCTGGTCTTTAGGGATAATTTAGATATGGTTATACCCACTGAACCCATCTAAGAAAGAAAATAACTTCTTTCCTACAAGGCCATCTACAACTTCGTCTATATAGGGAAAAGGGAAATGGTCCTTCTTGATGGCTTTGTTGAGTTCTCGATAATTAACACATATTCACCATTTTCCATTCTTATTCAAGACTAGGATAAGAGGAGATACCCATTCATTGTCCAATATAGGATAAATGAAACTTGCATCCAACAATTTCTGCAATTCTTCCTTGACTATGTCTTTTAGAGATCGGTTCATTCACCTTTGGGGTTCGCGCACAATATTGCATCCATTTTTAATGTAAATATGATGTCTGCAAACCCAGGGATGCACCCCTTTCATGTCCTTGTAGTCCCAAGCAAATGCATCTAGGTTTTCTTTCAAAAGATAGCATAGATGCTCTTCTTCTTTATCTGAGAGGTTTGAGTTAATTTCTAGATATTCGGATGGGCCAAATTCCATAGCCTTGGTGTTTTCAGAGGTTGAATCAACTGAGTACAGTTCCATCCAAGGGTGGCTATCAGATTATTTGACTAGGTTTTCAAGAAGGTTGTATGTGGGAACTAGTTCTGAATGATTTGGTCTATGAATTCATCTTCATAAAGCTGCCCCCCTATAAGAACAATATCTATGGTACAAATGGGGTAGGGTGTAGTGTTGTATACTTCATCTTCATATTCTTTGTCCTCCAACCATATAGGTAGGTCATGGTCAATGGAAGGTTGGGCTAGAGGATATAATACTTGCTGTTTAGACAAGGGCCCATTATTAATAGTCATGTTTTTGGTCTGACAACTTATATAAGCATTGACAGTGGCTAACCAAAGTCTCCCTAAAATGAGAGGATATCCATTAAACTTGGTTTTTTTTTGGAGAACTAATAAATCTGTAGGATAATTTGAAGAGTCAATTGAAACCATAACATCCTCAATAATTCCTTCCAGAGTTATTGTGGACCGATCCGAAAGTTGCATAACCATTGTGGTTTTCCTCAAAGTCCCTGGGAGGTTAAGTTTAAGCATATTTTCCCTGGTCATTACATTGACGACAACCCCGAGATCAATCTGACTATTGGGGACTATGATACCATCTATGTGCACATCTACAACTAGACTACCAGGGTCCAAACTGTTACACAACATTTTGTCACCGTCCCTACAATCCCTCGTCCCGTACATTGGAGGACTATTCCCGTGACCCGTGAACAGGAAAATGTCCTGAAAACACCTTCATGGCATCCTACTGCATAAGTAAAAACATTCTCCTGAAGAAAATTTCCTCTGGAAAACCCTAAAAACAGATGTTTTAGCCTTGGCGTGACTAGCCAGTTCATCCCTCCTGCCAATGGGGGAAATTCACACTAGAGGGCGTGCCAGCTGGCGCTTTGTCCCTGTGTTTCACTCACGCCAAGCCTATTAAGGAATGTTTTTTAAAAATAAATGGCGGAAGTTTGATTCTAACAAACTGCAGAATGAATCATCAAAATAAGTTGAGTGGTTTGGCTCTAGATCTCCATGTATAGGAAGTGGTTTTCCACCTCTCATGGAACCTTCCTAAGAGATATGACCTATCCCATGATTATAGGGATCCCAACATCCCTTCCTCAATCTATAAAAGCTTTCCCTCTCCATTTGAAAGCTAGATGAACTTTTGGGAAGGAAATGATAGCTTAGTGATGATCAAGAGCAGAGCCGAAGAGAAAACTGTGAGAGAGAGAGTTCTGTCAAATCCCTAACGAGCTTTGTTGAGACATGCTCCACTGCAAGCCCCACCAAAGGAAGGTCATAGTGTCAGAGAATTTGGTTGTAATCTCCATTTTTGTCATCTATAATATAAGCGACTCTGATTTTGGTTCCATTCGTGTGTCTACTCTTTTATGTAATGCAACAAATTATATCTTCTATGACTGATATATAGTTATATGCTTTGAATATTATGTTGTATGTCATCATTTCTCTACATGTGTACAGGTATCCAGATGTGTCAAACGGAAGGATTGTGATCTGTCAGGCTAGGGACGAGGAGCGCCGCTTCTTCCTCGAAAACAAGAGTGTGGGATTTGAGGTAGGCTACTTATCACGATCTTTTTCTTTCTTGTAACTAGGAACCAATGTCATTGGCTAGATCCAATATAGGGCTAGTGGGATCGCCTTTTTCCACAGAGGGGATTTACCTCCACAACAATTTGGCGAATCCCCAGTGGAGATATATAGTTATATTATTTGAAAAGCCAAAAAACAACCCAATGGAGGAAGGACTAACTCCCACTGGTCCCTAGTGGAGTCGCCAAATTGTTGTGGAGGTAAATCCCCTCTGCGGACAGAGGCGATCCCACTAGCCATAAATTGGGTCTAGCAATAATCAAATCACGTAATGACGTTGGTTCCTAGTTAAAAGAAAGACAAAGATCGCGATAAGTAGCCTACCTCAAATCCCACGCTATTGTTGTCGAGGAAGAAGCAGTGCTCCTCGTCCCTAGCCTGACAGATCACAATCCTTTTTTTGGACACATTCGGATACCTGTACACATGCAGAGAAATGATGACATACAACGTAATATTCAAATCATATAACTATATATCAGTCAGAGAAGATATAATTCGTTGCATTACATAAAAGAGTAGACACACGAATGGAACCAAAATCAAATTCGATTATATTATAAATGACAAAAAGGGAGATTACAACCAAATGCTCTGACGCTATGATCTTCCCTCAGTAGGGTTTGCAGTGGAGCACGTCTCAACAAAGCTCATTAGGGATTTGATAGAACTCTCTCTCTCATAGGGTTCTCCTCGGCTCTGCTCTTGATCGTCACTAAGCTATCATTTCCTTCCCAAAAGTTCAGCTAGCTTGCAAATGGAGAGGGCAAGATTTTATAGATGGAGGAAGGGACGTTGGGATCCCTATAATCATGGGATAGGTCCTATCTCTTAGGAAGGTTCCATGAGAGGTGGAAAAACACTTCCTATACATGGAGATCCAAAGCCAAACTACTCAACTTCTTTTGATGATTCATTTTGGAGTTTGTTAGAATCAAACTTCTGCCATTTATTTTAAAAAAACAATCCTTAATAGGCTTGGTGCGAGTGAAACACAGGGACAGAGCGTCAGCTAGCATGCCCTCTAGTGTGGATTTCCCCCATTCGCACGAGGGATGAACTGGCTAGTCGTACCAAGGCTAAAACATCTATTTTTAGGCTTTTCCAGAGGAAATGTTCTTCAGGAGAATGTTTTTCCTTATGTAGGAGGATGCCATTAAGGTGTTTTCAGGACATTTTCCTATTCACAGGTTACGGGAATAGTCCTCCAATGTATGGGACAAGGGATTGCAGGGACGGTGACAAAATGTTGTGTAACACAGTTACTTTGGGAAGATCACCCTTCCCAACATTAATTCAGACAACTGTCCAACTACATTTATGGTGGGGGTATATTTATTCTTTCTCCTAGGTTTCTTGAATCACTTTTCCTTGATGAGGCTATTGTAAATAGGGAAATCCTTAATGGCCCAGAGAAGGGGTATTTTCACACAATTTCTTTTTAATTCTCCTAACAGTTCGGTCTCCTCTAGGGTGTGCTAACTAGAGTGGATCAAGAGCTTAGGAAAATGAGGTTGTTGGATCTAAGTGTTACTTTCTTCCTTTTCATCCTCAACCTATATAGGTGGATATGGAGGATGGTTGTCTGGGAGTACTCTTCCCAACCTGAGATTAATTTCTTGTATCTCCATAGAATAAGCTAGATAGAATGTCTCTCCATTGTAAACCTGTTATGCCTGTCTACTGTTCAGGTTCAGCTTAGGTTGTGCAAGAATTTGTGGTAGCTTGGGTGGAGTAGAATGATTAAGCTGAGGTTGATATTGGGGTGGAGGCATTAGAGAAGTTGGTTGATTATGTTGATGCCTCCACCCTTATGATGTGTTGTTCCACTAAGGTGGTTGAGAAACATACTACTGAAATAGTTGGTTCATTGGCTGAGGATGATATGGAGGGTTTTAAGGCCAAGTAGGAGGTGTAGTCCAGGATGGAGGAGTGGGGGTGTACCAATATTTCATAGGTGAATTATAATTGTTGTGATAATAGGAGTAAGGTGCACCTTGCAAACCTTGCTAGTATGACAGAGGGCCTTGAGGCCTTCTCTGGTTGATGAAACAGAGTTGCTTTGGTCCTACTTCCCTAGTTTTATATACAACTTTGAGTCTAGGTAAGGAGGTACACTTATATGTGGCATGATTCTCCTCACAAACTAAGAAAGCATCTATGAAATTTAACGGACATTCATCGAAGGGTGTTTTCTAGTACATCTAGGGAAAAATATAGCCAAGGCTCTTTCTTCTTCCTCTTGCTTCCTCTTGATCTGCATTGTGTCCATTTGCAACTAAAAGGTGTGAAACATCTCACTCTTGAGGTCCTAAAACATATTTCCAATCTAATGCTTGATGGAGGTGGAAGAGGAAGCGACATTGCTCATACTTTGGCTAGCTCTTCCTTTCTTCCTAGCCACCCTAGAATGGTTCCTGAAGAGAGTTTTGATTGTCTCATAAGGCAGCTGGTAGATATCTCCTCCTAATAACATATTAAGGTTTTCTATCACCTCCTCCCTGATCACTCAGAGAAATACTAGTTTAAGTGATCTGGGATCAAGGGTGCAGTTGGCTCTTTTATAATTTAACTGGAACCTCTCTTCATAGTACTCTAGGGATTCATCAGACCTTAGAGTCATCCTGAATATTTCCTCTTTATTTTCCTTGGACCTATAGTAGTCCCTTTACTTGTTATTTAAGGAATCTTGCATCTGTGTCCAGGTAGTGAAGTTGTTCTCAGGTAGACCCATGAACTAGTGCAAGGCTGCATCCTTAAGGGAAGATGGGAATAGCTTCAACTTTTGATCATTTCAGGCATAGTCATAGGTCCCACAGACAACAAAAAATTCAAACATGAATGTGTCAAGGTCCTTAGAGGTAAGTATATGGAAATGCGGAAGGGATGAGGGGCTGATATTCTTCATTTTAGTTTCCCCATATTTATCTCTAATGGGAAAGACTCCCTAGGATTTAGTCTTAGCCATGGATTGAATAGGAAAGTAGGTTCCTCTGGTGAAACAAGCTATTATTATTCTCCAATAGGTTCTTCAAAATTTTCAAAAGGCTCACCTATGGTGTGTTCAACCTCAAATTCACTGAAGAACAATAAAGGGTGACTATGTGGGGATGTGGGGGTTTTTGGTAAAAAATTTCCTTGAGTATCCCTATTCCTACAAGGCACGAAAATATGATTTTTTGTATTTTTTCAATATTTTTGAAACATCATGTAAAATTAAAGTAGAGAAGAATGCTAAAACATAATCAAAGCATCTACTAGACTCCGCCCCAAAAACGGTGCCAAAAAGTGGTGAGCCCTGGTATTGCACCAAGAATGCTGCAAATCCTAGAGGCTACTCTAATTTACTTTCTCAACCCAGGGCTCATACAAACTTGGAGGTGACAATGCTATATGCAAAGAAGATTCATTCTACTCATGTTATCCTCTTTTGAGTCCTACGAAAGGGTGCTATTTCTAGGGTTTCTGAGTGAAGTTTGTCACACTTATGATTTAGACCTAGAACTAATAGTGACTCAAAACCATTACTCTATTAACCATCAAATGAATATTTTGAAGCAAGAAATTACATGTAGCTATTCTGCAAGGAAAAAAATCTGCAATTTACACTCTGGCAAGAAATAGAAGCAAACTAGGTATCTTCATGAAGTAAATGGCTGAATTTAAATTGTAGAAAGAATGCTAATGTACTCACACATTACTGGGCCAAATGGCTAAACACACTCTATCTACTTCATGCTTTAACTATTATGCTTTTACTCATGCATCTAATCATGACCTAATTATTCTTGTAAATGCACCTTTTGCAACAAGGAGGAGAAGGTGCTATGGTGGCTTAGGAAGGTTTTTAACTCATGCATGCAAGTTTGAAGGTGTCTTGATGGTTTTGGAAGGTATATATGAGGTTTTTTATGGTTTCTGGGCTTAAGGAGAGGCCCACTGGTGTTGCTACTAGTTCTGCTACAGGTTTCTTGTAGTGTTATAGGAAAGTCCTGAATTTTTACAAGAAACAATCTGAGGGAAATCCGAGGCCAAAAATGATGGAGAAAAGGAAAGGGTAGGTGGAGTGAAGGTGTACTTGGATGAATGGAAGGTTTCCAACCCCTTTGAAAACTCATAACCTCTTGAGAAGCTCGTATTTCACTTCTAGGTTTTCTCATGGTGTGAAAGTGAAAACCTTAAAAACAGGACTGAAGGCGTTTTGATGAAAATAAAATTTTTGATGGGTGATAAAAGAAGCTAAGGGTGATGATGAAGTCCTCCTTTGATGTGCTACTTGAACCTGCAATAAAACTACTTGTTAATGAAAAAAACAACGGAAAATATATGATGAAGGAAATGAAAAAGATGATTTGAATTTGGAAAGAAAACCTACTTAAGCATTCAAACATAAATCTAACTCAATATTCTATACATGTTCATGGCACTATATCATCCTAGCTATTATTTACAATAAATCATAAAATAAAGAGAAAATTTGGCCTGTGGTGAAGATTTGCCCTCCTCAAGCTCCAATGAAAGAGATGAGAGAGGGAGGCTTGAAACAAAACTTTCCGAGTTTATAAGCTATTCTACCAACATTTATGCAAGCTTAAATACATCAAAGACAAATGGAAGAAAACTAAAATGTTGAATTGAAATGTAACAAAAATAGCTAAAACTCATAAAACAAACTAGCTACAATGACATAAAAATAAACATTAATACACATGACAGACTAAGGCCAATGGATTGGGCCCTAACCCACAAGCCTAGCCCTATGAAACTAAATCAGTGAAGGAAAATCTGAATACTCATCTTATTGTATAAAATAGTCTCATTACATAATCATAAAAGTCTCAAAAACCTAGAACAAGAGCTAAGAGTCTATTAGATTGCTTCAAATTTCGAATCATAATGAGCTCTTTCTCAACCGTATTTAACCTAGAGGGTAGCTACCAACAACTCCCCAAAAATTAGGTGATGTGTCCTCTTTGATTGCAAGATAAGTGAAGCTTTGGTGCACTTGAACTCCCACTTGCTTAGCTGCCTTTCATTTCAAACTATTGGAGGGAATTTCGAGGATCCCTTGGTTTCCTTTGGGAGTTAAGGAGGTGGAAAATCCCCCTAGAATCTCTCCTTTCCCTCTAATCCAAGCTTTAGTTGAAAAATCTTCATCAAAAGTGCAATATCTTCAATATTATCACACATTTAGCCCATATTAGGCATTCAAAGTATGACAACATTTAATCATCATATACACTAGCAACATAAGACCATAATATAATTTAAATGTGAGAAATAGAGACTTAATAAGGATAAAAAGGTGACAATTAACCCCTCCAGTTATAGCTAATGGTGGAGCTCATCACCTGACATGAACTCTCCTAGGAAATATGAATTGTATGACCTCACAAGTGCAACTCCTGTACCCTCTAATGCTCACGTCCTGGATGAAAAAAACCTTCAGGATCTTTTGGAAACTCATACGACCTTCCTAGTAGTATGTACGACTTCAAAAAAAGAAAAATATGAACTCAGCAAAAAATATTGGCCTTTCTCATAGAAAACGAAACGGTTCGAGAATCCTCAAGACTTCAATAACTTATCCTCCATGTATGTAGAAGAAAAAATGCTAGGGTAATTCCTCCTTTTGATCTAGGAAACTGGAAGAATAAAAATGAAAGAAAATTCCAAAAAATATTCATTGCTACAACAACTGCTAAAACCATCACTAGTTTCAACTCATAATAACCATGATCACGATCTCCAAGGATGCCCATCAATTTCCTTGATAATCTCTTGTTGAGAAATAATGACCAAAATCTAGATCCGAAATGATCTAGTCGATGGATAAGATCAATTAGAAACATTTCTAGAAGTCTCTAGGGTAAAAAACGACCATGTATAAATTATTACTAATTAATTAATATATTTCCTTAAGTTAAAACTTTGGAAAATACTTAAAAACTAATTAATTAATTTAATTATGACATTTCCATTTAAAATAATAACTTGGGCTTGGAGATATTTTATTCTCTTGTGTTCCTAGGCTCACTGACACCACCTGAGGCTAGAACACCTATTCGAGCTACATCAACCAACAATCCCTCTTAGAGAGGAATGTTTTCTACATTGAAAACCATTGTGCTCCATGCATGTATTTGGAACACCTGTCACCTTGAGTACCCCATGGCCCACTTCACTACACCACAACTCTCCTGCACTATTGCTACAAGCGATGAGTGCAAAATCATTCTCTAGTTGACTAGAAACCTCACTAAAACTACTATTGTATGCTTTTATATCTTCTTGTCACCTTTCTTCTTGTGTAGATTGTTGTACCTTGGAAGACAACCCCTGGATGAGAAGAGGACAATGCCCAATAAATTTATACAAAATTGTGAAAATATTTTTTCTGGCCCATTTTATAAAACCTCAGAAATATTAATTTACCAAAAATGCTTATTTTAAACTTAAATGGGAAAAATAACCTTCCAAAGTGACCTTCAGATGATGAATGTGATTTCTAACGCGTAGTATAGTGAGAGAAATGGTGGAAAATATTTAAACAACATGCTCCATGCAGTATAATATTTGCTTTAAAATTTTAGTAGAATTATGGAATCATGAAGAAGTGGAATACTTAAAAGAGGAGCACACATTTAAGGTTTTATTTTAACTTACAAATATTAAAACTTGTGAAAATATAATGTTAAATACTGACAACTTCATTAATATTTTCTATAGTAGAAAACATTAAATGAAATACTACTGGAAAAACATGGCATACTCATCATAGGTATCAAATCACTTTGAAAACTTTATTAATCACCAAGAAAGTTCAAATACAAAGTAACTTGTGCTTCTGGGGTCCAAAAATCGGGACCCTCAATTCTCTTTCCAAATTGGTTTTATACAAAATTACAAAAGGGACAATTATGAAACTGTCAACTTTCAAAAAATTTCAACAAACTAAATTGTTCTTAAATTAATTTCTCTCCCGAACATTACATTCTTGATGAAAATAAAACAAAAATACATTAATACATATTTTTCAAAAAAAAAAATTCATAAAGGCTACTGCAATGACAGGTGGCATTAATTCACTTTGTAAGTTGGGACTTTGGTGCACTTGAGGGTCTAACCTATGCACTTTTTGTTGTTGGTGACATCCATTCTATCCATCTTTTCCAGAGGTTCATGTTTGCATTCAGAATTTTGAAAAATATAGTATTTTCCATTCTAAAATTGGTGATCTTGTTATATGATGGCTTTTCAACAAAGAGGGTTCTTATTAACCATAGTAGCTTAAAATATCTATGCAATTAATTCATAGTCTTTGCCCCCTTAAACACTGTTGTTTTCTCATGTGTAGAACTAATTTTATTTTTGGCCTCCACTAGCAAGGTCTCATAGGTCTCCCAGGGTAATGAATTTCCATGTTGATCCCACCAAGAAGGTATACCTGCTCTGGTCCTCTTATCAAAATCAACGTTGAACTTCATCACAATTTCCTTAACCTCTGAAAACTTTGTCTCTGCCATTTTCCTGCACAATTTTTTCAAAATAATTTTATTTATCTCCAATAAATATTTTTTTCTATCTTCAACTTTTAATTCTCTTAACTCCTATGATGATCTTGAGATAAGGAAATCAATCATTTTCCTGGAAAACTGGGCATGTTGTTGAATTTTTTTCTTGCTGGTAGCAATTAAAATCTATAGGCCCTCACAATGGATTTTTCCTCTGCGACAATAGACAAGGATTCCCAAATATTACTCATTTTATGAATGATGTCATTCCATATTATTTCTCTTGCTTGAATAAGGGACATATTTCCCTTCATTCTCTCCTTCAACTCTTTGATCTCTTGGGAAGTAGTCTGAAAATCATTTCTATATTTTATATTTTTTTCCAGGGACATGGCCAATTCTCTTTCAATCACCTTTAAAATTTTAAGAGAATCATAATAATTTCTCTAAATCTTATTCATTTAATTTTCAAATATTTGAAGCCCAGTCATTACTCTAGTTAATTTTTCTGCTGGGTCTTCAGAATCTAGTTGCACTAAGATACTACAAACATGGGAGTCCATTTTTTTTTGTAAAATAGAGTTCATCTCTTTCAACTTTTCAATTTCATAATTTCTTTGCAAGAACTCATTAGTTATAATTTATTTTTCTTTCTCTACATGTGCTACTTTTGGGGCCATAGTACGTTCCATAGAATGCAACTTAAGTTTCTTTCTAAGAACTTGAATCTATGTCTTAGCTCCCTGCAATAATTTTTGGTAAACACTAGTTCCTTCAGGGTTCACACCAATATTCATAATCAACTTCTTTAGATTTTCATTCTGGGTGGTCAAGGCTCTGAAAATTTTCTTTTCTAGCTTTAAGTGATTGACCACTTTCTCTAACAAAGCTTCAACTTTGATAACAACCAGGGATGTTTTTATGTAAATCACTATATATCAGCTCTCCAGTCTACCTGTGCAAATTGATATTATCAGGAAGTGGGATCTCTCTAGCATCTAATATCAAATTGGCAGTCTTGAAACCTGATGACTAAGACAAAGTTAAATCAAAATGGTGAGAGAAAGATAGCTTAAATTGATTTCTCTCAAGGTCCACGGCAGATAATAGTGTAGTTTGATAGTCAAATATGGATTGAGCCTCCAATTGAGATTCCCTGCTTTACTTCACCTTTTTGTTCCTTTCCTCTATTTAGAATGTAATTGTTTAATGAAAGGAAAAAAAATCTGAGAAACCTCTTCTAGAACATGGGAAGTACGTATAAATATAACCTCCACCAACTGCAACTGGAAACCCACTGATGCTGAAAAAACCTCCCCTTATACAACTTAATCCTCTTGGATCCTTTATCTGATTACTCTTCCAATTCAATAATGTCCTCACTTGATCTTTTTAAATTCTTCTCACTTGGATGAGGAATCTCAACTTTCAAACCTCTTGATACATTGGTTTTTCCTCCATTTTCTAGTTTCTCCACATCAGGTCGAGGCTGATGCATAAAAGGAGCATAGGAATTCTCCATTCCCCTTTTTGAAATAATATGGTGAGGGTCATATGACCACTTCTCACCCAGCTATAACTTCATACCTTCAAGGATTTTATGCACTTATTCCATGGATTTCCTATTATTTACAATGAATGGCCCAACTGTTCTTGGAAATTTGAATAAATATCCCTTCTTTTCTTGGACAAAATGTACTTGATCAAAATTTAAAATATTCCTGATAAATTATAAGAAAACAATATCATTGGCACAAATGTGGGGAGTCTCTAGAGGGAAACTTCTACTCCATATAATCTAATTTATGTATAGTATTAAAATAAGAACCAATCACCCACTTTAACATATTTACTAAGCTAAAGAAGAGATTGAGCCTTTGGTAGGATACAAGGTGAAGGAGAAATGTTGATAACTGAATAGGAAACTGATAGAAAATAAGTTGTGAACTACATGAACCCGTCATAATTGGCATTACTTATTATAAAATCTGTCCAAAAAAAAATTATCTATTTGTTCTTATGAGCATTCGTAATATTCAATCCAAGGTGCATAGACCTTTAAACATGAGTATATAAAAAGAGATATGTAACCAAAGAGGGAACTATAAAACATCTAGTGAGGGAAATATATGTTAACTGTGAGTTGACCATATTCTCCCAAAAAGCAGGTATATCAAAAAATTTCTCACGATTCATCATCAAATTAAACATTCCCAGGATAGCCATGTCAATGAAAATTCCTTCTTCTCTTCCCATGTTAGAAATGACTTGAATAATGGGTCTAACCTCCTCAACAAAAGTATTAGAAGGAAAATGAGTGGGTTCCAGAGGAAAATTATTCCTAGTAGGCATTAAAAATAAGGTTAATTGAGCATACTTTTTTCTAGATAGGTTTTGGAAAGAAGTCAACAGGGTTTCTTCTAAGATATAGGTATAGGAGATCAAAGAAGGAAAAACCAAGGTCTGTTGAATTAAAATGGAAGATATTCTCTCCTAATTTTTTCATGACAAAGAACTTCTATGGGTATAGCGTAGAGACTAGCCAATAAACAAATTTTGGGAAAACATATATTTGATGGATCATTGGAGCTAGAATACCAAACCTGGCAGTTTATGCATACACAGGAGAGTCTACTTGATTGAGTAGGATATGCTAGTGTAGTTCTATGAATTCCAAAGAGAAAATTGGGTCAAATACATCCCTTTTAGTGTCCATTAAGTGAACAAGAGAGGAAGACCTTGTTAAAATGGTTTTCTTGGACATTTTGATAGCTAGCATAGAGGAGATGATGTGTAAATACTTGGTTACCAGTGGTTGATCCTGATTGGAACTCTGAATTGTACAATTCCAATCCATGGAAGAAGAATGCAAAGATATTGGTAAAATGAAATGGAAAAGGGTAATGGGGTGTACGAATTAGTGATGTGGTGACAAGAGGATTGAAGTGACGAGGTAACGTGGATGATGAGGTGGTAGCGAAAAAAAAGTGATAGGGTGGTGACAAAACAATGGGATAACACTTTCACGCTCACTTGTCAATGTATTCACGATCGCTTGCCGACTTATTATAGGGGAATGCTCTAGTAGGGAGGAAATTCAATGAATTCCACTTGTAAAGCATCTCCACCATTGATATGTGGTCAGTGAAGATCTTTGAAAATATCTACAGAGGCACTGGGTGGGATAACCGTCGGGCATGTAGTGTTGTCAGGTTTTCACCATCGGTTGGGCCCCTCACCTTCTCTCCATCATGCCAGACAATCCAATCTAAATTTAAACCATGTTCGACTTTAGCATGCTAGGACACACCAAAATTAATCAAAATTTAATACTGCATTAAAATCAATCAGTTCTGGTTAATCCACCATTAGGAATTAATCAAAATCCTAAATTAAAACTTAATTCTAATTTTGATTTTTTTTTCTTTTTTCTTTTTGAGCACACATATATTTTTTTTTCATTTTATTTTTGCATACATGGAGAAAAGTAAAACAAGCCACAACTTGGGAAATTTCTATGGTAATGGACAAACTTCTTGCAACCATAGCACTTGATATTCAACATTTCCTTCTTTTTTTCCTCCATGGTGTTGGACCTTTTAGTGAATCCATTCTTTGATTTTCTGTCACTCCCAAGTTCAACATTCTCACTATCATCTCCATTTTTCTCAAAATTCTCACTAGTACCATTGTTGAATTTCATAATACTTTTTTGAAGCTCCTCATATGTGAATTTATTCCACAAGGGTTCCCAAATAGGGAAATTATATCTTCCACTAACCACTTGCACGAAAACATCCCATTGCTTCTGAAACCCATTCAGGGATATTCTCACAAGTTCTTTGTCCTCAACCCTCTTTCCAATGTCTACTAGCTCATCTCTGATTGTCCTGATATAGGTGGGATACTTGAAAATGTTCTCTCCCTTATTTTTTCTAGTGGTTTTGAACCTCTCTCTTAGGATGATTTTCATATGCATATTTTTATCTTGGAAAAGTTTTTTAATGACATCCCAAATCTTCGTTGTTGAATATTCTTCCACTAAATCTGGAACTATGTGGTCCTTGACCCCATCTAGAATAATACACTTGTCCTTGGAATCATATTTTTGGTAATAATGCAACATGATAGGATTTTTTGGTACAACAATATGTGTTGTATAAAAATCCTTTGGCCTATGCTCTTCTAAAATAGGAAGGAACTATGTTTTCCAGAGACTAAACTTCGATGCACCGTCCAACCTATCTTGACCCCTCATTCCTGCTAAAGCCATTTTTGAAGCCCTTAATAGGAAAACATCAATATATCTTTTACAGGCTAACATAAGTAACTAGCAAAAGGCACGGCCTTCCTCTTCAATTAAATCAAACCTATGGAAGCTAATCGACCTACTGGAAGCAATTTGGCCCACCTATAGCAAATCGTACTTCTTCAAAATGGACACACATGCTACCTTATCCAACCCACACTGCCTTCTGGAAATGTCCATTACCTCCTAGAAATTACACTAGGATAAATTTCCTCCAACAAATTGCTAAATTCATTCACAACACCTTATTCAAATCAAACTACCATATTGTAGTTTAGTTAATTGGCTACTCACTCTAGAAATTTAGCCTCCTATAGAAAATAATATTGGTAAAATTCCTCAACGTAAATATGGAACAAACTGAAGAAATCAATCTGGTTATTAGACCCTTGGATTTCTCCTCTGAATCCATGTGTTGATCTACTCTGGTAAACATATACTCTTCATATATTCTCTAATACCATGTGAACAATCAATAAAAATATCACTTACTGCAACCAACTAGTAATTATCCAATGTATTTAATATCGAGAAAAATTAAGATACTACAAATAATGAATAAAAAAATGATTGTAATATTCACAAAAATAAACTGCAAAAACTTTGATAGAAAACTAATCACAAAAAGGACACAATATTTTTGGAAAAAACGTCTCTGCAAAACCCTGAAGGGAAAACCAATTCTTCAAATTGGAGAGTTTTATTAATCTTCAACAAATTTTGTAATTGATGATTATTACAAAATTTCTTTCCAAACATATAAAAAGCTTCAAAAAAATATTTCATCACCTCCATAATTCAATCTAACCACTGTAAGGCTCTCGGCCTCCCTCTACAACCTAATATGACCTCTCTTGGTAAATATGACATGTACAATCTCACACATGTTTCTCTTGGAACCTATGACACTCACGATTTGGACGGAAATAGCCTCCTGGATCTTCTAGAAACTCATATGGCTCTCCTAGAAATATGTACAAGATCCTCCTAGAAAGTATGAACTCCACAAAGAATCTCGACCTCTCTTAAAGAAAACACAACCCTCCTATAATCCTCATGACCTCACTATTTTCTAAAAAAATACTAGGAGAATTCCTCCTATGGATCTTGGAAACTTGAAGAATGCTGAAGAAATAAAACTTCATTAGATATTCAATCCTTGGACTACTACAAAAACCATCACTAGTGTCAAACTGTAATAACCATGATCATGATCTCCAAGGCTTCCCACCGATTTCCTTTATAAACTTTTGTCTAGAATCAATGGCCAAGATCTAGATCTGAAATGACCTAATCGATGGCTAATATTGCTTAAATTTTTTTCTAGAATGATCTAAAGGAAAATTATCCATCTATCAATTATTACTAATTAATTAATCTTCCCTAAGTTAAAACTTAGGAAAATAATTAAAAATTGATTAATTAATTTAATTAAGAAATTTCCATTCAAAATAATAACTTGGTCTTGGAGATATCTTCTGCTCTTGTGTTACTAGCCTCACTGACACTACCTGAGGCTAGAACACCTATCTTAGCTACATCAACAAACAATTAGAGTGCCAAATTTATCAATCTAAAACAAAGGAAAGAATCTCTTCACGGGAAAATAAAATGGAAATGTACTAGGACAAGAAGCACAATGTCAAAATGGTTTTGGGGATGAATATTTGACTGAATAAAGTATGATGGTTAATGGAGAGAGAAATAGCATGACATTTTCTGGGAAAAGAGGTGAAATGAGAGACTCACTCATAACCACAACCATTGAGCTAATATGCACCTTCATTCATTGGCCAATGGTGGGCCTACTTCAATCTAGAATAAAACCTCAACTATCCACACACCAAAGCTCTTCTTCCATTCCATCCTCCATTATCCAAGGTCAAAGAAAGGTATGCCATGGAAAGAATAGAATAAATAAATAAGAAGCAAGTAATTGATATGTGGATCATAATAATAGGGAAGATAATAGGTACAATCCCCTAACTAGCAATAGTTGGGTTTAGATCCTTGTTAGTGGTGCGAGTTAGACCATTGATAAAGGTGGATGGAAGAGAATTGGAAACAATATTAAGATATACCACTAACTTTTGTATTTTAATGAGGAGATGGATATGCCTTTAATTTAGGAGTGCAAGTGATTTGGAGGTTATCCTAAAACACAATTGGCTACGGGGTCTATTATACATGTGTTTAAAAATGTGGAGTCCTAGTTTTGACCCAAGACAAGAGCCAATATTTGTTTCATAGGTTTTTTTTAGATGCTAGGCTTGTCAATATGATTTCATAAATGGATTTTGCAAGACGCACTTTGTCTACTCTATGTTCTATCTATCATGCTTTTAATCATGACCTAACTATTCTTGTAAATGCATTGTTTTGTAGCTAGGAGGAGAAAGTGCTAAGGTGGCTTATGAATGGCTTGGAATCATGGGTGGAAGACTGAAGGTGTCTGGGTGGTTTTGGTGGGTATGGGTGAGGTGGATGGTGGTTTATGGGCTTAAGGAGGGGCCCACTGGGGCTACTGCAAGTGCTGCTACAGGTTTCCTGTAGTGCTATAGGAAAGTCCTGAATTTCTACAGGAAATAGTCTGAGGGAAATCCAACGCCAAAAATGGGTGAGAAAAGTGTAGGGAAGGTGGAGTGAAGGTTGCCAACCCCTTGGAAAAGCTCAAAACCTCTTGAGAATCCTGTCTTGCACCTCTAAGTTTTTCTCACGGTATGAAGATGAAAAGTTTGAAAATAGGGCCGAAGGTGATTTTGAAGAAAAGAAGGCTAATGAAAGGTGAGAAATGAAGTTGAAGGTGATGGTGAAGTCCTCCTTTGCTGTGCTACTTGAACTTGCAAGAAAAATACCCGTTCATGCAACAAATATTGACAAATTCATGATGAAGGAAATTGAAAAGATGAGTTGAATTTGGAAAGCAAGCCTACTTTAGCCTACAAATATAAATCTAAAACAGCATTCTAAACATATTCATGGCACTACAACAACCTAAATATTCATTCCAAGAAATCATAAACTAAAAATAAATTTTGGCCTATAGAGAAGGTCTACCCTCCTCAAGCTTAAATGAAAGAGATGAGAGAGGGAGGCTTGACACAGTGAATTGAATAAGTAAGAAAACTAGTTAAACACACATAAGCAAACTAGCTAGAATTACATAAAAGGAAAGAATGGATACACAAGAGAGGCTAAGGCCAATGGATTGGGCCCTAACCCACAAGCCTAGCCCTCTGAAACTAGATGTGAAGCACAATATGAATACTCATTTTATTGTAGAAAATAGTCTCATTACATCAACATGAAAGTCTCAAAAACCTATTACAAGAGTTAAGAGTCTATTAAATTCCTTCAAATTTTGAATCCTAATGAGCTCTTTCTCAACCCTATTTAACCTATAGGGTAGCTACCAAAATCTCCCTAAAAATTAGGTGATGTGTCGACTTTGACTCCAAGTGAAGTGTAGCTTTGGTGCACTTGATCATGAGTTTTCTTGGTTGCCTTTTATTTTGAGCTATTGGAGGGAATCTCGAGGACCCCTTGGCTGCCTTTGGGAGTTAAGGAGGTGGAAAATCCCCCTAGAATCTCTCATTTCTGTCTATTCCCAACTTTAATGGAAAATATTCATAAAAAATACAACATCTTGGTGATTTTCCTATATTTAACTCATGCTAGGCATTCAAAGTATGAAAAACCTTAATCACCATATACACTATCAACATAAGACCATAATATATTTAAAATGTGAGAAAAATAGACTTAATAAGGAAAAAAGGTGACAATTAACCCTTCAAAATGTACCCAATGATGGAGCTCATCATCACCCCCCACCAAATGGTTGCTCATCCTCTGATTAACTTAGTCCCCCTTCTGCATTTATTTCAAAGCTTTGATGGACCCTCCGACTTCCTAAGGAAGAAGTATGGGGGTCCCTTCAGAAGGGTAAAATCCATCATTCTTTTCTGCATCTTACCACTCTCTGTTCTTCTCATCTTGGTATTTTCCATCACTCAGACCCAACAGCAAGGGTGGACTGAGATTCAAACTGTTAGTCATCAGTATTTTTCACTTGTTGATGATGACTAGTTTCCTAAGCTAATTTTTCTAGAAGCTAACCTCCAAACTGTCAAATATGTCATCTAGAAAACACCCCAAAACAATTTTTGTCCTCCTACCCCTTCCGGTCAGCTTATGATGAGAAAAAACCCATTTGTCAAGTCCTATCTGGTTTCAGCAAAATAAACCTTTCCATCATTGCCATAGCTGAAGATTATCTGTTGTCATTCACCCTTATTCCTCAAGTCATTCATTATCCAATTGTTGACAAAATATCTGAAACCCTATCTCTGGTTATCTGTCATTTGAAGATCTAATCATACCCAAGGAAACACTGAGAATCTGTCAAGATCACCCCTAAGTTAGATAGTGGTGCTTTAGGGAATCCTCTCCTTGGCAAAAACGTCCTAAGCCAAAAACCTCTGTTCAGTACCAGCCAGCCATGAAATAGCACCTAATCTGCAAAAACAAATCTTGATCCATCCATAGGTCGCACCACTAAGAGGTCATTCTATCTCAATCGAGAAGAAGTTCAACAAAGATCCAAAACAGAAGAAGATAAGTATGTTCACTGTCTAAAAGAACATGCTTAGTTCAGGAAAAATATCCATAAGACCCCAAGGAAGCTCTTCAGATTTCAAAGTCATATGTTTGTTACATCTCTGCAAGGGTGTGATTGCAACAATGATCAATGTGTAAAAGAGTAAGAGAACAAGGTCAAAAGGGTCCTTCATGATGAGTTAGTTCGCCATCAGTAAAACAAATGAAATACAGTAAGTGAAGGGCTACTAATGGGTGTAGTCTGAAAGCCAAATTTGCCTAAAGGAACATAGAGCAGCCTCCAAGTCATACGAATGAAAAGGGCTGATGTTGTGCTGCTCAGCAGTGTTTCAGCATCTCCTCCAAAAAAACAATTTCAACATGCCTCTGCAAACAAAGTCAAAGGAGGTTAGTCAAATATGTCTAGCAAGAAAATACTCTCCATATTCAAATCACATGGTTTCTAGTCTAAGGGTTCACAAGGATGTTTTACAAAGGATATATATCTCAGACCATGTCTCATAAAGAAAAATGTCAAATTTCACCTTCTTGCCCATTTGATATGATACCAAGCAGACCTATGATTTGCATAAAGATGCCACAATTTTGAAATAGATGAAATATCATATCTACAGTGCTAACCTCCTTCATTAAAAGTAGATGGTTAAGAGCACAGTGAGAACCTCCTCCTTTAAAAGAGCAGATGGTTGAAAGCACAGTGATAACCTCCTTCATTTAAAAATAGAGGGTTAAAGTGCTTTGAGTGATTTCAGAAATTATAGGCCACCTCCTTCCTAGGGATGAAACAAAAGATGCATCAACAATGTTTCAGATGTTGTTTGAGCAAGTTCTCTATTTGAAATTCAGGTTTGAAAAACAGTAATAAAGCAATAAAGGTTCGTAGGTTGAAAACCTATTTCACATCAAGAAAAAGGATGGTATTCTGGTGTTATAAAGTCTATGTTTCCTCTGTTTATAAAGGCCTCCTTCAAACTGCAATAAGGGTGAAACTTAGGCTAAGGACCTTCATCTAAATGTCCAAAGAAAGATAGAGCTAGCTGAGTTTGATAGTAACCTCTGCATATGTATACAAAGAGACAATAAGGATAAGAAAGAGACATAATTTTCAGAAGTTACAATTAGTGGTTTTAAGGGTCACCTCCTTGATAAAATAGCAGTGGGGAAAATCTTGTTTTAAAGGAGGCCTCCTTACTTCAAAGAATTATGGATATATGGTGATTTCAAAAGATCTACCATAGTATTGTTTCTATGAGTCTTTATGATAGCTCTTTATGGTGTTTTCAAAAGTGATACAATATTGAGGGCAGTAATTGATATTTTTATAAAAAACCTTTTCAAAAGGCATAAAACCCCTATAAAGGGCTGCAAAAGCACAAAATTTTCTTCATTTTTAAAAGAGGAAAAGGTCTTTAAAGGGGCCATTATCAAGTTTCAAGACTCGAAACAAACATTCCTTAGCCTCCTCACCGAAGAAAGGAAGCATTTTTTTGGGCGATTTTGAAGTTTTCAAGCTTAAAGCTTTGCGCGGCGCGCCTGTACACCTGTGCGGTGTGCCTATGAGTGCTCAACAGAAGAAATTACACTGAGGCACGACACGCCTATGACGGCGGTCACTAAGCGCCCGAGGCCAACCCGACACCTGTCTGCATGGCACGTTCAGCACTAAACACCCATTCCTCCATATGCTTTGAACGATTTCCTTGTACGCTACACCAATGATCAAAGTGATCCAAAAACTCATGTTTAAAGGTATTTCTCATTTCCTAGATGAAGTTTGAGTTCAAAGGAGGGTTTTAAGTCATAATTATCAAAGAAAAAAAGGTTTTTATTGTTTTATGAAATAGTGAAGGATTTATACCGTCTCCAGTAGAAAACAGAGTTTGTGAGGGTTTTTCAAAATGGTTTAAAGAGATATTTTAACAAAGGTTTTAAAGAGAATTTTGTTTGCATCATAAAAAAAAGGAAACAGTGATTAGAGGATAGGGTATTTTTTTCTTCTTCAAAGATTTCTTCTTGCTGCATGTTGCAAAAGATTAAAAAAAAGTGTCTTGAAGGGGAAGAAACTTTGTGTCAACATCAAAAGAGACCTGCCTCCAAAATCCACTAACAAACCTTGTAAAAACCTCATTTCTCTCACACAGTATTGAAGAGGTGAATTTGTCTTCATTCAGATAACACTTGTTTTCCAAACACAAAAGAAAAAAAGTGATCATTTAAGGAGAGAGAAAGTTTGTTAGAAGGTTCATTATTCAGTGACAAGGGGTTGTCTTTTGCTCTAAAGAGACAATAACATCAAGGAGGGCAGTTTTATTCAAAAGAAGAACACAGTGTTTTCTAAAGGGTACAATCTATGCTTCAAATTAGTACCTTTAAATAGTGATACCAAAGGAGACAGTGATTTTAAAAGGGACCTCTTTCTTGCTTCAAACAAACACAGAAAATAGTCAATCAAAGGAAAGGAGTTCATATTGTCAAGGTCAAAGAAAGCTGATTCCGTGTAAAAAAATTTGTTGGCTAACTAAAAACAGACTTAGTGTTTCAAAGAGTAACAGTGTTTGATTAAGAGCCTGTTTCAAAAACATTTGAAAAAATTTTCCTAGGTAAATCAGCCAAGGATCAGAAGAAAAATTCCTCCTAAGCCAGATAACAGGAGTGGTCCTCACAAAAGGTATGAAATTTTTTTCAACTGAGGATGTGAATGCCTCTCCTTCAGTGCTCTTTAACTTTCATGAAGTAGGATGTTTGGAATTTTGTCAAAAGGTTCAGGAGGTGAAAATTTATCTTCCCTTGACACATTTTTTTGCTTTAAGGCTGCAAGGGAAGCATGTTCATTTGGCAGGTTTAGACTTCAAGCTCTCTCCTAGAACTATCTCCAAAGCTACCAAAATTCCATATATCGGAGAAAAATGATTTAAGCAAACCTACATAGATTCAGATCAATACAAACCCTTCTTGAAACTAGAACATCGGGATGCATGCCCATCTATTTTTCCTTTTTCCTATTTTTTGACCAGCTATGCTCCTCTCATGAAAATCATCATGAAGTATTTCACATGCGAAGGGAGGTTTTCCCAAGTTTATGCTTATCATATCAGGCTACTCATGCACTTCACAAGAACCCAATTTCTAAACCTACCCTTTTTCCTCTATAGAAGCATTGACAAGATGGCTTCTACTGTTCAAAAGAAGCCTTCCTCTCAGCAACAAGCTTGTCTTTTCCATCATTCCCTTATCAAGATCGTTATCCTACATAAACTTGAGAAAAAGAGAGTTTCTTGGGACTCTTTCATTTCACATCCCGATTTCGCCATGACTTCTTCATCCCATGCACCTCCCTCACCATCCACTCATCATGTTTTTCCTTCTTCTAGTAAACCCACTCCTAAGAAGCAAAAATCTCCTATGATTGAAAGTGAAGAGGAGCAAAGTGAGAAAGAGCAAAACAGTGAATAAGAGTAAAGTGAAAGGAGGCAAACAAGTGATGAGGAGGGAAAAAAGGAAGAATCCAAGCACAACAGTGAGCATGAAGAAGGAAATGATGAAGAGATGGAACAAGTTGATGAGGAACACAACAGTCACTAAGAGGAAACTATTGGCAGCCCACACAGTAGTGAGCATGATGATGATGAAGCTCAAAAAATTGAGGATACAGAGCGAAACAGTTCTGACTAAAGCAGGGAAAAAAGTGAACAAGGAAGCCCTCAAGGAGACAATAAATATGACAGCCAAGGCACTTATGAGGAGGGTCAAGACAGTCCTCAAAGGGAAATTTTTGATGAAAAACAGGAAAGCCCACTAGCCAACAAGGATGATGACAAGAAAACTTCAAGCAATGACCCTTCTAAAGAAGGTAGCATAGAGAGAAAAGGAGAAATCAGTGACCATGAGCCTATCAGTGATAAAGACCAACAAATAAGTCTGCAAAAGGAGGAAAACAGTGACAAAGATGATGATGGGAGCAGTAAGGGAAAATACCAAATAGAGCATGTGCTAGCTGCCTCTCCTAGGCAAGGGGCCATGCTTTCTTTTGCAAAGGTAACAAAGCCCCAAACATCAAGAAAGAAAGTGGTTCGAATTGTAACTCCAAATGTTACTAGAGCACTCTGAAGCAAAGGCAAGTTTCCCAAGAAATCCATTGTTGAAATACCAAAGAAGAGGAGAACCAAGAAGTCCACCCAAAGCAAGGGAAAAGAGAAGGAGGAAAGTAGCGATGAGAAGGAAAGGGATTTTGATATAATTTAGATAAACAGTGATGAAAGTGAAAATGAGGCTAGAATGCTTGAGTCCCTCTTGCGAAATAGAGAAGAAAAAATTCACGATCTAAGAACTGATCTAGAGAGGTCTAAGGACCTCATACATTTTCTGCAGACACAAAATAAGCAAATAAATGCCCACATGGCAGTTTATGAGGCACGGGCTATCAAGTACCAAAGGGAAGCCTCCAAAGCACAAATCAAGTTGGAAGAACATATGGGAAAATTCAATGACACTAAATAAGAATATCAGCCAGGGAGGAAGAGGCCTAGTACTATGGGACGCAAAGGAGCTTTAGAGAAACATAAAGAGGAAGAGGCAACCCTTTTCCGATCTTTTCCTCTTGCTACTTTATTCACCCAAGAAATAGAAAAAAATAGAGAAGAATGGCTTGAAAGGGTGAATAAACGCTTGGAAAATAAGTTGGAAATAGCTAATAGAGACTTAAGCCTTCAAAGGAAAATGACTGGGCAATATAAGAAGCTAGATCAATTTTCCATAAGAAAATTGAAGGTTACACAAGAAAAGCTCAAGGTAACCCGAAAGAGGCGCCTGGTACAAAAGGTGAAGAAAGGCATATCAAGGCTTAAAATTTTATCCTCCGCTTCTCAGCATGCTTCTGAAAACCCATGAGGGTTATGCTCGCCAAAATTGGGCATAACTCGACAAGTTTCTATTTTTTGACATTTTTGGGCTTTTTGCAGAAAATCATGGGCATCACCATTTTAGTTTGAAGCATACTTAAAGGTTAAAAATGGTATCATTGGATGAATTAATTTTGGGGGCAATCACTCAGCAAATTTCAGATCAATTGAAGATATTTTGGTCCCCCAAAATGGTGAAAAAAAGTCACTTTTTCAACACTCTGCCTCGCATATCAGCAAAGGCTAATTTTTGGGTTTTTCCACACAGGTCAGTTTTTCATAGGCTTCTATTAATCAGTTTGGGGAAAACCAAGTATTTTAAGAAAATATACATCTAGGGCTTTCCAACGAGCCATCACGAGTCTCGTTTCGACATCGCGACGTCCTCCAAACGTTTCCCACAAGACACAAGAAAGGGAATTTTCTGTTGCCATATTCCTGAAGCGTTTTTGTGAAAAATGCAGTTTTCTGAAGTGGCTTTTCCAAATGTGTGTTTAGCCTTTTTTGGCCATTATCAGTTGGTAAAATTCAATTTAATTTCATTTTTTAGAATTTTTAGGATATTTTTATAGATATTTTGTGCCTTGCGCTTTGGAAAGCCTCAAGGAAAAAATCAGATATTTTTGACGGGCCAATGAGCTTGCTAGTTGCACTAGGAGGTTCTCCTTCACTATGGCCTATATATTCCAAGAGATTTCATTGTAAACGAGGCTGAAATTGATGATATAGAGTAATATATGGTTATAAAAGCTTGGAAGAAATACTTTGTCTCATGCATTGGAAAGTTTCCTGAATGTTTTGGATGATGAAAGAGGACTGTTGTTGGATTCCTTGACTTGGTAAAATGGTATAGTGTTCCTCTCTATTATGTTTCCTTAGTTATCATACATATTTCATGTTCTTTTCTTGTTGTAAGACAATAGATAATAGATTTGAGACATGCCCAAGGAGGCACCTCATATTTCCTGATTCATTACAAATTCTATGTTTTTCTTCTTGCTTAGTTATGTCAAATGAATTCTTAAATGCTCTTTGATACCCTAAGAACTTGTTTTTCAGTTGCATTAATGGTTATTATGTCTGCTAATTAGTATGATTCATGGTACACCCTTTTTACTCCTTATTTAACCAAAACCCCATTATTGAAACCTTTCTTTGAATGTTAGATTGTCCTAGTTGAACCAAAGAGGACTTGTATCAATCTTGCCCTTTGCCTATACTCTGAAATATTAGTTCAAAGTTCCCGATAGCTCAAAATACTATTTCTAGGATTTCCCTCTTAGTAGCTTGAGTTATTTGTTTGTCTTAATTGTTTTTCCCCAAAGTCTGATAGTGATTTTCCTAAATTTAGAGAGTCATATATCTCTATGTATCGCTCGAATGTTTATTTTCTGCATCTATCAGTTTTAAGTTACATTTATCGTGATTAATGGTTAGCCCTACCACATACATGTCTGCTGTAGAACTATTTATGTTTAAAATTATTTATCCTTCACAAAACCTAGTGTCCATCCCATTTCATTCCACCTAAAGAATCATTTTACCTTGATCAAATTGGCCCTTCAATATACCTTGACACCATCTGAGACTTTCTCGACCTTTTCGACCCCATTGCCCAGTTAATCTAACAATATTTTTATCTATTTAAAACTTTGATCGGTTCTTCCCTCAAAAACCATAAAACAAACTAAAAAGACACTTAACAACTAGCCTAAAATAAAAAACATAAGAAGAAAACAACTATACATCCCTTGCACAAATAGAGAGAGCCCTCTTTGAGTCCAGGAAGGCTAGGTCCTTAAAATCCAAAGTTGGTTTGATGTTACCCTGTCACTTGGCTTGCCAATTAGCCAAATCACAGGACCCTAACATAATGGCGATCATGGTGGGACTCTGAGTAATAAAAAAACTTAGAATTCCCTAAACATTTCAGCATCCCTTAAGAAAACTATCTTGTCGATTTATCCCATTGCTCACTAACATAATGGCGATCACAGTGGGACTTTATGAGTTAGTGACAAACTAATTATACCTTAGGAATTCAGAATCCCTCAACCCAGAAGTATTATTAAAGAGTAGAATCTAGTTGTCTCACCATCCTAGCAAAATGATGACCTAGATATAGGACACTCTTACAAACCTTAGGGCTACATAAAAATTCAGAAAACCCAAAAACATCCTTAGATTGGTTTTTGTCAATATTGGCGGTGGAACATACACATATACCTTCAAAAAAACTAAAAATCCACCTGGCGACTCCACTAGCCTCCAGTAGGCCTTACTACTTTACTAAATTCTAGAATAATATCTGATTGATCCATCCCATCTCTCCCTAACATAATGGCGATCAAGGTGGGACTATGAGTAATAAAAAAACTTAGAATTCCCTAAAAATTTTAGCATCCCTTAAGAAAACTATCTTGTCGATTTATCCCACCGCTCACTAACATAATGGTGATCACGGTGGGACTCTGAGTAATAAAAAAACTTAGAATTCCCTAAACATTTCAGCATCCCTTAAGAAAACTATCTTATTGATTTATCCCACCACTCACTAACATAATGGTGATCACAGTGGGACTTTGAGTCAAAACATCCTTGGTATCCCTTAGGATCTCTCAAAATCTCAGTCAAAACTAGAAAACTTAAGTATTATATGAAGAGTAGAAACTAGCTCCTTCACCATCTTAGCAAAATGATGATTTAGTTATAGGAAAAATTTCCAAACCTTAGGGCTACATATAGGAACTCAAAAAAACCAAAAAACATCCCTAGATTGGCTTTTCCTAGTTATTGGTGGTGGACCATAAGTACATCTCTATAAAAACAACAAAAAAATCCACCTGGTGACTCCATTAGCCTCCAGTAGGCCTAAAACTCCATAAAAACCAAAAAAAATCATAAATCATACTATTCTGTTGACTCATCTTTCCTAAAAACTCAAAATTAATGGTACAACCTCTAAAATCAGTGACAAACTAAGTATAACTTAGCAATTCAGAAAACTTCACCTAAACATAGGAATTCAACAGAATAAACTTGTGAACAGAACCATAGCTTTCCCAACAGCCTAAAAATTTGTTGAAACTAAGTGTTAAGTCTTTCTTTCAAGTTTCCTCATCAAATTTTGCTAGAAAACATTTTCCCAAAAGCATCTTTGTCAGTATTGGTGGTGGACCATAGATCTCAAAGAAATCCACCTGGCGACTCCACTAGCCTTCATTTTTGTTTCAACCATTCTTCACATTAGAAAAACCCCTAGAGAGGTCATCTATCCAAAAACAGTCACAACTATCACCCTCTCTAAGCTTTGACTTTGAAATCTGGCTCCACGGAGAATTAATACCAGATCTCATCCAGACCCAAACCCTCCTAGCATAGTTGATAACCCAGAAAATATTTTGTGGCCAATTTATGAAACTAGTAACTTAGCTACCGATAGGACCATCCACAAAGCAAGATCTGTACCTGAAAATCTTACATCCTTGCAAGATTCCCAGTTTGGCTTGAGCTCAGCAAAAACCCTTTTTAGAAGCAAGTCATAAAGTAAAATCAACCTTGACAATCTTGAGCCCTTAGATTTGCAACAGAGTCCTAGCAGAGAAGCCTCACCTACTACACCTCTTGATCTTCAGCTTCTCTTCCACTTTGGCTCTTACCACCCCAAATATTCTCATAATCAATTCACAAGTCCAAGCACCTCTGCCACACCTATTCAGACCATCACTGTGCAAATCACCTCATCTCATCCTACAAGTCCTCATATTGTAAATCTACCATCCACTCCCATCATGGCCACTTGGTATGTGCCTTTAGTATTACCATTGCCTTTAGTACCATTGCAAAATGATTACCAATGCCGAATCCCACACTTCACCGAAACTGAGGCTACTGCCGCCCAACAACATGTAGATAGAATTAGTGATGCCTTTGAATACATTGAAATAGAATATGAGACCATAAGAATGAGGATGTTCGCCTAAAGCCTAGGTGGAGAACCTAAGAAATGGTTTAATAGCTTCACTCCTAACAGTATACACGATCTTCCATCACTCTACCAAACTTTCATAAACAGGTGGGAAATCATAAAAAACCCCATTCAAATCCTTTCTGAGTATAACAATATTAAAAGGGATACTGGGGAAAGTGTTCGAGACTATTGCACTAGGTTCAACAGTATTTATAATTCCCTCCTGCCTCACTTCAAACCTCCACTCGGCTTAGCATTAGCTAAATTTCCCGAGGGTTTCGACCCAAATATGACATATAAACTAAGAGACAAGGACCCCACAACTTTAGAGGAAATGCAGAAAGTAGTTATTAGTGCGGAAGCCAACCTAGCTGAAGAGAGGGCCAGGTTGAGATCAGAAAAGAAAGTCAAATATCGAGATGAGGTCACCCCCTCAGTTTCTTCCTTAGATCCTAGAATAGATAACCTGGTAAGATCCATGGAGAAAATGCGGGAAAGATAAGTGAAAAGGCACCTCTTAGAGACAACCAGCCAAACCCTCAAAACAAGAACCAGAACCAAAATTTTAGAAGAGACCCACCTCAAAATAAACCAAGAGAAAATAACCAATAGATCAGGCCACCTTTCAATGAAAACTATGTTGATGAGGACGAGAAAGATACAAAACCAATTGATGAAATTCATTTAAACTTGATAGGTTCTGATAATGAGGGTTAGGTTTTCCTCAAATAAGAAGAACAAGTTTTCTTCTCCCCGAATCAAAATAAAACAAATTATGAGGACCCCGAAGATCCTGATATAGGATTTCAGAATGCCATAATAGAAGCTCATAGGAAATATGATCTTAGGAGTAAGAGAAACCAGGACAACTCTAAGAAAGGTAGCTTAGAAACTGCTGTTACTAAAACCCCTAATGCCATTCTTAAAAGAGCAGTGGATAGTAACAAAATTGTGACCAAGAAAACTAACCAAAACAAAGATAAAGCTATTCAGGCAAGCCTTGGTCCAAACTGTCCTAGTACCTCTGCTAAGATTTTCGAGATAGCTGTGTTGGAAAAAACGCCAAATCAAAATCAACACATTAAGAATATGGAGAAAGTCATGGCTGAAAAACTGAAGCAAATCTATCTAAACTACAAACACCCTTCAGTTTTGAAGGGGAAATCACCAAAATTAAGATCACCATGCCTCTCACTGAACTTCTTGCCCAAAGCTCTTACAAATCCCAAGTGCTAAAGGTCCTAAACATAGAAAATGATGCAAATACTCTACACATAGCTGATGATACCCCTGAGGTGTTGTTTGATCCAAAAATAGAAGGGAAATTCCAAGAAGGAACCACTCTTCCCTTTTACATCAGTCTAAATATACATGACCAAATCTACACAATGCCATGCTGGATTTCGGGGCCTCTCACAACCTCATGCCAAAAGTGGTAATGGAAATATTAGGCCTAGAAATAACAAAACCTTATAAAGACTTATATTCATTTGATTCAAGCAGAGTCAAGTGTCTAGGCCTGATCAAAGATCTTTGTTTCAGTTTGGCCCAAATACCTACAAAACACCTGATCATGGACATAGTGGTAGCTAATATCCCTCCCAAGTATGGAATGCTTTTATCTAGATCTTGGGGGGCCAAGCTTCAGGGCAATATTCAACTAGATATGTCTTACGCCACCATTCTTGTGTTTAACCAAACAAGAATACTGTATCAGGAATCACACATGAAATATATGGTTAGCAGCGAAGAAAGGCTAGATAATATCCCGACGTATTCCCTGCATTCAGATCTAAATTCCTTCATTTTACACACTAATGAAGACATTAAGGAACATTCAGGAGAAAATTAAACAAATTTAGGCCCACCACATCAGCCACCCCAAGTTCTCTATGATGAGCTAGACACTCAAAATTACCATGACCTTGAATAATTATGACTTGAGGTAGGAGAATCTGATTTTCTAGAAAAAGAAATAGGGAAGAAAGCAGAGAGCACTATACACCATCAAGAAAATTTCTCAAACCATAGACAAACATCAACAGTAACATCAGGAAAAATTTTCAAAATAGAGGCACTAGAAGACTTGCATATTACAAACCTCTTTGGAAATCAGGGGCAGGGGAGCTTAATGTTCTTACCATACCTAAATGATTCATCATCTAATAACTTTACCTCCATAAATGAAACCTTGAATATAGCCACAACAGCTAAATATCTAGGAAAAATTCCTGATAAACTTAACATGAAGGGATATGATGACTGCAGTCCAAATATACCTGAGTTGTTTGAACTAGCCAACATTCTATCAGTCCACCAAAGACTTAGAACTGCTAGAATTTTCAAGATTGTTCAAGATACTAGTGCAGGTAGGGAAAATAGTGAGAAGCATTATGACACTTCCATCATTCCAACAAACAAATTTTACAAAGGAAAATACAAAAAACTTGATCAAACATTAATAATCAAAGAGAAGACAACTGGACATAGGATCTGTGTTGATTTTAGAAACACAAATACACACCCTTGGGACAGAAGTTATATCCTTCCTACCCAAGACCATACTATACAAATGACAGGTGCTTCTAATCATGTGTCTTTACAAAATTATGTTTCAAGGTATCACCAATTAATTCCTTTGCAAAGAAATCAGCTCAAAGAATTTTTCAAATATGCTGGAAGCAGTTCCATCTTCAAACCCAGAATTGAAAAACCACCAAACACCAAAGACATGTTCCTGAAGGCCATGTTTCCAGTTCTAAATTTCTTCATTATGATGTACCTTGATGATGTCATCATATGCTTCAAAAATGACAAAGAATGTCTGCATTATTTGAAAAATATGTACAACAAAAGGAGAAGTGGAAATCAAAGGTATAAATAAGTACAATAGGAAGACACCGGATTGTTTAGAGATTCATGCATGAATCCTTATGTTATGCTTACAAGAGAAAATTTTCCAAACTTTTCTTTTCAAGAGTTGAGTGGACCAAGAGCATTAGGAGATCCTTATGAAGATAAGATGCTCAAGTTTCACCATTTTCAGGAATTCTAGTTCCAGATTTTTCAATCATTGTATATGCCATTGTTTGAAGAAATAAATCAAAAAACAGAAATTTCAAAAAAAAAAAATAGAAAAGTAGAAAAGAGGGCAGTTTAGAAAACAAAAAAAAAGCCCCATGTTCAAAAAATAGTCATATTGAAAGTGCACAAGTATAAATTCCGCTACTAGTACTCAAAATATGTCTTGTTCAGTTATCTAACATAATCATAACTGAACATGTTTTAATTTTATTGCTGATAAGTTAGTGAGAGAAGAGATAGTCAAATTATGTAAGCTTGACTTGTCAAAGAAAGTAGATTAGGAAAAGATACTGGTTCCACATGCTCAAAATAGAACCAAAGAGGAAAACAGGGATGAAAAACAAACTATGTATCCTAGCCCTAATTTTTTTACAGCTTATTTTCATGCAAAATAATATTTGTGTGCAACTTTTCTTTTATGCCATAGGTACATGACAAATCAGACTGTCCAATCCTAATTTGGTCATTTTTCAATTTCATGTTTTAGTTTAGTGAATCAAATCTTGTCAAACAGCTTAATCTTGATAGTCGATCTAGCATATGTAGAGAAACAAAGGAGTTCATCAGTTTAATCTGAACTCCCAGCAGATATAAGTGTAGAATTAGATAGTGTCATTTTAAAAAAAATATTATGCCAAAGGGTTGCTAGTATAAATGCACTCGAACGAAGAAAAAATGTAAGGGAATATAGTTGGGTAGGTAGAGAGGACTTTGATGCTAATCATGCTGTCCATTTTCAGAAATAGCATCAAGAAAGAAAGAAATTTGCACCAATGGATAAGGCATTGGTCTTCAAAATCCAGAGATCTGAAATTCTCGACACCTCCTGAAAAGGAGCTGCCCTCCCCAAATGGAGCCACTGTTAGTCATCAGTATTTTTCACCTGTTGATGATGGCTAGTTTCCTAAGCTAAGTTTTCTAGAAGTTGATCTCCAAAATGTCAAATTTGTCATCTAGAAAACACCCCAAAACAATTTTTGTCCTACTACCCCTTTCGGTCAGCCTATGATGAGAAAAAACCCATTTTTCAAGTCCTATCTAGTTTCAGCAAAATAACCCTATCCATAGTTGCCATAGCTGAAGATTATCTACTGTCATTCACCCTTATTCCTCAATTCATTCATTATCCAATTGTTGAAAAAATATCTGAAACACTATCTCTGGTTATCTGTCATTTGAAGATCTAATCATACCCAAGGAAACACTCAAAATCTGTCAAGATCGCCCCTAAGTTAGATAGTGGTGCTTTAGGGAATCCTTTCCTTGGAAAAAACATCCTGAGCCAAAAGCCTCTGTTCAGTACCATCTAGCCATGAAATAACACTTAATCTGCAAAAACAAATCTTGATCCATCCATAGGTCGCGCCACTAAGAGGTCATTCTATCTCAGTCCAGAAGAAGTTCAACAAAGATCCAAAACAGAAGAAGATAAGTATGTTCAATGTCTAAAAGAACATGCTTAGGTTAGGAAAAATCTCCATAATACCCCAAGGAATCTTTTTATAGTTCAAAGTCATATGTTTGTTACATCTCTGCAGGGGTGTGATTGCAACAATGATCAATGTGTAAAAGAGCAAGAGAACAAGGTCAAAAGGGTCCTTCATGATGAGTTAGTTCGCCATCAGTAAAAAAAATGAAATACAGTAAGTGAAGGGCTACTAATGAGTGTAGTCTGAAATCCAAAGTTTCCTAAAGGAACAGAGAGCAGCCTCCAAGTCATATGAATGAAAAGGGCTGATGTTATGCTGCTCAACAGTGTTTCAACATCTCCTCCAAAAAAGAAATTTCAACATGCCTCTGCAAACAAAGTCAAAGGAGGTTAGTCAAATATGTCTAGCAATAAAATAATTTCCATATTCAAATCACATGGTTTCTAGTCTAAGGGTTCACAAGGATGTTTTACAAAGGATATATATCTCAGACCATGTCTCATAAAGCAAAATGTCAAATTTCACCTTCTTTCCCATTTGATATGATACCAAGCAGACACATGATTTGCATAAAGATGACACAATTTTGAAATAGATGAAATATCATATCTACAGTGCTAACTTCCTTCATTAAAAGCAGATGGTTAAGAGCGCAGTGAGAACCTCCTCCTTTAAAAGAGTAGATGGTTGAAAGCACAGTGATAACGTCCTTCTTTTAAAAATAGAGGGTTAAAGTGCTTTGAGTTATTTTAGAAATTATAGGCCACCTCCTTCCTAGGGATGAAACAAAAGATGCATCAGCAGTGTTTCAGATGTTGTTTGAGCAAGTTCTCTGTTTAAAAGACAGGTTTGAAAAATAGTAATAAAGCAATAAAGGTTCATAGGTTGAAAACCTATTTCACATCAAGAAAAAGGATGGTATTCTGATGTTATAAAGTCTCTGTTTCCTCTGTTTATAAAGGCCTCCTTCAAACTGAAATAAGGGTGAAACTTAGGCTAAGGAACTTCATCTAAATGGCCAAAGAAAGATAGAGCTAGATGAATTTGACAGTAACCACTGCATATGCATACAAAGAGACAATAAGGATAAGAAAGAGACATAATTTTCAGAAGTTACAATTAGTGGCTTTAAGGGTCACCTCCTTGATAAAATAGCACTGGGGAAAATCTTGTTTTAAAGGAGGCCTCCTTACTTCAAAGAATGATGGATATATGGTGTTTTCAAAAGGGCTACCAAGTATTGTTTCTATGAGTCTTTATGATAGGTCTTTATGGTGTTTTCAAAAGTGATACAATATTGAGGGTAGTAATGGATATTTTTATAAAAAACCTTTTCAAAAGGCATAAAACCCCTCTAAAAGGCTGCAAAAGCACAAAAGTTTTCTTCGTTTTTAAAGGAGGAAAAGGTATTTAAAGGGGCCATTATCAAGTTTCAAGACTCAAAAAAAACATTCCTTAGCCTTCTCACTGAAGAAAGGAAGCATTTTTTCGGGCGATTTTGAAGTTTTTGAGCTTAAAGCTCTGCGCGGCACGCCTGTACACCTACGCGGCGTGCCCGTGAGTGCCCGAATGAAGCAGTTACACTGAGGCATGACACGCCTGTAGCCTCACACGACACGCCTGTGCCGACGGTCATTGAGTGTCCAAGGCCGATCCGACACCTTGTCTGCGCGGCGCGTTCAACACTAAACGCCTATTCCTCCATATGCTTTGAACGATTTCCTTGTATGCTGCACCAATGATCAAAGAGATCCAAACACTAGTAAATTTGGGGGAAATTTTGACACTTGGTTCCGATGCTTTTGACCAAATGTCGGAAATTTCCCCAAATTTTTTCAATCCCGCCTGAAACCATCGCTATACCGACGTTTAGAGAAAAGTGTCACAACACTGACACTTAGAAAAAGTGTCACAATTGCGAATTTTGGAGGAAGACGTCGCAATTGCGACACTATGCCCCAAAGCGTCGCTATTGCGACGACTGCCTCCAAACGTCGCAAGTGCGACACAATGTCTAAGTGTCGCAATTGCGATGTTTGGAGGCATCTGTGGCAATAGCGATGCTTTGTCCGCCGTCGGTACAATGACACTTATATGTGCGCTACATAAAAATACGAAACTTATATGCACGCTACATAAAAATGATTTTATTAAAAACTATATTAATGTCTGATATCACGCGCGCATTCGCCCTCCGCTCTTGTAGAACAGAATTCGCCCTCAGCTCTTGCAGAATAGAATTTGCCCTCAACATTCGCCCTCATCTCTTGCAGAACAAAATTTTCCCTCAGCATTCGCCCTCAGCTCTTGCAGAATAGCATTTGACCTCAGCATTTGCCCTGAGCTCTTGCAGAATAGCATTCGCCCTCAGCATTCGCCCTGAGCTCTGGCAGAAAAACATTCACCCTACATTCTTCCTCAGTTTTCTCCCTCAGCTCTTGTAGAACAAAATTCCCCCTAAGCTCTTGCAGAACAACATTCGCCCTTAGCTCTTGCAAAATGGTAAGTTCTTACTGCAGGCCCTTCTTCCTATAGTAGGGTTGACTCTATTTGGGGTTTTTTGGTCAATTCCATTGGATTGTGTTAGGATGTAGGGTTCTCTCTAGATGTCTTCCAATGTTCTTTCAGATGAGTTTCAAAGAGGATGTGTAAGATGTGTTTGTGCTTGCATGAATTTGACTCCACTAGTTTCATGAAGTTTAAGCTATGGATTTTAGTTCGACAAACTCATCCATCTCAACACCCAGTAACGAATTGCCCTTGGTCTAATCTATATTGAAGGTGAAGTGAAAAGTGGTAGAGAATGGGAGATCGAAATTCATCAACTTTATCACAAGGGTAGTACTCCAGATCGAAAGTGATGAGCTTTAGTTCTCCAGATTTGGGGATTTTCTGATGACATACCAAAGGTCACATCCATACAACCATATCAAGGTCAATGTTGAGATCATTCTCATATAGATATAGGTCATTGATATATAGGGTTAATATCATCATCACTATCCATGGAAATAGAATGGTTACAAAATCTGTGATTGTGGTTGGCTCATTTATAATTATTACCCAATTACAGTAGAGTACAGAAACACTAAATATGGCTCGAGCAGAGCCTTTACAACAAGCAAAGGAATTGCAGCTGCTTCATCAATAACCAATAGCTCCACTTGAGAAAATTTTTCATAATCTTGGGGTTGGATATACTGCATAGAAAACAATTGTAGTTATCATTCGTGCTCCAATATATTAGTATAATTTTTACATTGAACTGAAGAAAGGGAAACAAGAAAATGCTAGCCATCATACAATGCTTTGACATAAGAGTTTTGAGTGACATACTTGAAAAAAAGAACTCATCCACTGATATTTATAATCATTTGAGTTATTCAAGTTAAACACAATGTCAATAATCAAGATTCAATACCCTCTATTATCTTCATCACCCAATACAAGATTTAAATTTTTCCCAAAGAAACGCTTATTAATTTGGCAGCCATTATTTCTCCCTGCTTCAAAAACCCTACATTTAAATGAAAACAAGCATTGCATTTCAACTACAAAAATCTATTAGTGTTCAAATGTACATGTGTGCATCACTTGTGTAGGGTATTCCTTTTCCACTTTCACATTATCCAAGAATGTGTGCAGTATAGTTCATATTTTTTGTGATTTAGATTATCTTGAAAAGGAAAGGTAAATTATTTCCCTTGGAAAAAGAAGGTTTTCCCTTTTTACTACTAGAAATAGTACAACAAAGTTCCATTTCTACCCGAAACTCCTATGAAACAAGAACCAAATAAAGGCCATGTCCTCAATGGACATCATTTGGCTTTGAAAATGGCCATTGCACCGTGTTGTTTCTTATATTACATCACGATAGTTTCTTAGGTCATTTCTTGTTTCTTGAGATGAAAAACAACAAAAGAAATTGTGAAGATCCTTTCAAGAAATAAATGACCATTTCTCAATCATATCTCAACTATTTTTTATTTTATTCAGTGGTTTCTTACTTTGAGAGAAATTTGACACTTTTATAAGGAATATAACATAAAAACACAAAATGGGAAGGAATTGATGATGTAGATGACCTTTAGTTGTTGTCAATTAGGAATTGATAATACACGATGCATGTTCTGTACTACAAACTAGATTCCTTCCTGGAGTTAGGACACAAAGTATTGAATCAAAGTTGTAGTTTCTAACTTCTTGTATTGGTTCATCAATCTTGAAATTTAGACATTGCATGTCTTCATTGCTTCATGTTTGAATAATTTGCATCATATCATACAATAGGAAATTAGGAATTATGATTATTATTACTTTATGGATCTGTTAAGTTACTTTTAATTTTGCATGGTTTAGTGTGAAATTATTCTAGTGTGCCCCTAGGCCCAGGTGAAGGAATGCCAAGGACTGAGAACCCTAGTTTTTAAATGGTATTGTTTCTTATACCCAAAAAACCCTCAACATCACTTCTTATTAGTTCTTAACAATAGTGTTGTAAACAATTTGAGAATTGATATAGCAAAATATCACACTTCTCAAGATAAAGTCCTAAAGCTAAAGTGTGATACCATGTGTAATTCAATAGCCCCATTGTCACCTCACCAACCTCTTTTCACTTCGGGCTAGCTCTCCTCCAACTCAAGGGGTGTTCTCCCTAGTAGATGTTAGGGATCTAATGGCCCAACCAAACCAAGTCAAGAGCCCCCTAACTCTCTATGTTTACTACTATCAATCAAAATATTGAACAATAAGGTCAAACATGCATCCTGAAGATAAAATTGCCAGGGTATTTTTGGGTAATTGCAAAGGGAAAGTCCCCAAACACATATAATCAAGGAATTATAACGTGATTTCAAACATTAAATATCAACAAAATCGTTTAAAGGATATTGAAAGGAAAAAGGTGATGGAAGATAGAAAGTGCCTTACTTAAATTCTCTAAGGATTTTTCAATAGTTGCTCAAAAAGCTTCACTTCAAGGCCCTTCAAGATCGTCTCCAACAATGCTATACCATCAGCTTCAACAATGTTGCTCCAAAAATGTCCTCAAGGTCTTCACAACAATTTTACTATAAGTTGCTCCAACAATATATTCAATAAGGTCTTCATTGTCAACTTGTCTCTTGTTTGGGTGCCTTAATGTGCAATGACATGTTTCCAGGACTGAATTCAATGAAAGGCATATTTGAAACTCTAACTCTGTCTTCTGGTGTCTTATTAGAAATTATTTTAGTTTTCATTTTGTGTTTTCAAGTTAGATATTGTTTTCAAGTTTTTACATTTATAATTTTATTGCAATGTGGCAGACTGATCAAGGCAGTACAGGAACAACCCCGAGACAGGATGATCGCGGAAAGAGGCCAGTGGAAGAACATGTAAAGTGCCAACATTGCTCTATCTTCAGGTATTTTAGTTATTTATATAATTGAAATAATATTAATTTTTTTCAAATATGCAGACACCTAGCCATGGTACGCCTGATGATTCCCTCTTTGAGGAAGAGATTTCTTCATCCCTATCTCCAGTGCTCTTGTTGCGAAAAAAGGCACGAGATGCAAGGTCGGAATTTATACTTTGATAGACGCGCCTCAAACACCCGAAACATAAGAGAGGATAAAAAAACTTATGAGCCAGTAGAAACATATCGTAATAAATAAAAAGTCAAAAGGATATTTTTTTTGTTCTCGCATGAGATGAATTGTGATAGTTTGATTTTTAATTTTTTACACGATTTAAATGTTAACAAAACGTTTTGTATGTAGAATTTTCAGGCACTTTCTAACTCCGGTGTTGGTGGTAGGGACACAAGGGAAAAGAGATTGCCCACAACCCTCTCGTACCACCCTACTCCTTTAGGTGCCAGCCAAGAAATACACTCGCTTCGCAGACACTCAAACAACCGAAGGACAATGTGTTGGCAGTTGATGAGGCTCATAAGTGACTAAATACATTATTGCGTTTCCTGGAGCTACACGTGCCAGCTCCACAGGGACCATTAATGGCACGTTGTTGGTGAACGATGAGGGTGTCCCTATAAAGCATGTACAACTCCCAGGTAAATTTTAATATTTTAACTATTTCATGTACTTTATCTAAAACATAATTATCATGATTTTTATTTTTAAATTAATGATAATATCTTCTTTTTCTTTTGGTTTTATTCTGTGTAGGAAACAATGAGTTCTACAGGATTCTGGAGAGCCATGCGTTGGTAATTTTTGGCCCAACCATACGTACAGGGTGGAATTCCCAGAATTCCAACCTGAAAAAAGAACTTTTAGATTATCTAGAAGCCCTTTTGGGGTCGGCACATTTGACAGAAAAGCGGTGGCTCAGGTAGCCGGCAAATATTTGAAATATACCAGGGACACCTATAGGACGCAATTGCAATTTAACCCTAGATATGAGCGTCCTCTCGCAGTTTCAGAGAGTGAGTGGAGAGCACCCATCCATGACGGAAAAGAGAAAAGGGCAAAGAAAGAAGGAAAAATGCCAACTGGACCCGCAAGGTAAATTACAACTTTAATTCAATAGCTTTAATTTTATCTATGTCTAAAATAAAAGTGTGCTACGTCATATCTGACTTCAATCTTTTGATGCTAGGTTTCCTGACACCTCAAAGGCAACCAAAGCTAGGATTGAAAAAAAGGGCCATCACAAGCTAGGCCAGGGCGGCTACTTGAAATTAGCCGCAAAAATTGTAATTAAGTAGCTAAACATCTTATAATTAATTGTATCGCCTTCCAACGTTTTTGTAATCCTATCAAATATGATTAAAAATACATAATCATATGTAATGTAGGGTGATGACTTCAGAACAGAAACTACAGAGGAAGATAAAAATATTGCTTTCTGTTTCGGCTATCAAGCTGTAGTTGAACGTCGCAGAAGCTTGGGGCAGGTCCCAAGATCCAGAATGCTTGATAAGGTAAAACATTAACCTTTCAATATTTTTGTTTTCGTCCATAAATTTAATGTCTAACAACTTTGTTTAAATCAGGGGAGCAACACTACCGATGAGGCAAATAACCCAGTTTTAGAGCCAGATGTAGATGATCCTCTCGTGCAACCTGATCATTGTAGTGGGGACCAGGCCGACAATGCTGCTATCAGTGAGGGCCGTGACGGTAATTAATTTCCACTTATAATTTTTTCTAATTATACCTCGATGGTTGTCCTTATAACGTTTTTTGTTTATATGACAGAGAATGTTTCCCTTGAGGATCTTACCACCAGAGAGGAAGACAGGGCAACAGTCCCAACGGCGACAACTGGTGCACCAGGTAAATAATCTCATTGCAATTTTTTTTATTAATATTACCGAACTAGTTCAATGATATTTAAAAATGACAATTAAAATTTAATATTATCTGTTTTTGTAGGCGATGCCCCGTCACTGGATGAGACCAGACATCGTGACTACGCAACTAGGTCAGCGGCGACAATTGGTGCACCAGGTAAATAATCTCATTGCAATTTTTTATTTATTAATATTACCGAACTAGTTCAATGATATTTAAAAAATGACAATTAAAATTTAATATTATCTTTTTTTGTAGGCGATGCCCCGTCACTGGATGAGACCAGACATCGTGACTACGCAACTAGGTCAGCAGTGCGGGTCGAAAGGCACGAAACAGGAGCAGAGCACGATGATATTGATGATGTAATTAGGAGCTTTAGAAATAGGAAGAAGAAAAAGAAAATTTGATAATGTAAAATATTGTATTATTATAAGACAAATGTTACCATACTTGGAATGTTTTTTGCGTTATATAAAAAAATCATTTATCATACTATTTTTATGTCAAGCATTATTTGCAATGTTTCCTTGCGTACTTTTTGTTGAATTATTTTTTTATTAGTTATTGAATATTTTTTTTTATGCTCATGAAAGTAAAAAATGAAATATAGATTGGGTATTGGGGAATTGAGAGTGATGTGAGGGGGGGGAGGGGCCATAAGAGCTTCCACCTTCACGTGGTTGGCCCTGTTTAGTAGAGAATAATTTGTTGGAGCGATTTAATCTTGGAGCAAACCTCCCTCGATCCAACGTAGCAACAAAAAAGTCACTGTTGACTTAGTTGCTACTCTTTCAGACCATGGGAGGCTTGTTCCAAGTTCATGCGACTCCAAAAAATTGTTCTTGAAATGAAGAGGAGCTTATTCAGGTATGTTTTGACATTTTCAACATATGTTCTAACATTATCATAAGAATGCATCCTAGAGTAAAAAATACTACATCAATTACTTGTATTTATTGTATAGATAATGATGGATTTTGATTGACTTGGCAGTGCAAGTACAAATCCTCTTGCATCATGAGCAATAAAACTTTTCAACCAGGGTCATGTACAGGATATTTTTTCTTGTGCGCTTGACCAGGTTTTTAATGTCACATTTTGTAAGTTCCTTTACAGTTCATAATTCAATATTAAGCTTTTTCATGATTATTATCTAGGTTTTTTGTATGTGTTTTTTCATCTATTTGATTGTAAGCAACTCTACATGTTTCCTGTTGTTCACTATGATTTCTCCCATTACCACTCCCAGTATGAATCCGAATTTATTGTTACATAGGTTACTTTATTGTTACTATGATTTCTCCATTTACGATTTCATAGGTTACATCATGTAAAGTTGTCAATCTAAGGTTGGCGATGAGCTTTAGTTCTCCAGATTTGGGGCTTTTCTGATATTTTCTCCCTCATGTAATTCCTGCATCACCTCGTTGTTTGAGCATGCTAATTGTCTACCACTTGTACCAATTGGCACATGTCAATCTCTGAGTGGTGCCACATTTCACCTATTTTCAGTGAGAGTTTAGGGTTTCTCTAACATAGCTTCAGAAATCCGATTCAGTGCCTGCTTGAATATTATCACATAATACTCATGGTTTGGATTGATGAGCATGTTCTGAATGGTTGGTTGATTCATAAGAACCACCCATATAGTCATCTTGAGATATTTCAGAAGTTTTCTCGGGTTTCCTTTTTCACCATTTCTAGTGGGTGGGATGGTGTGGGGTGATCCATCAATACTAGTGCTCTTGTAGTATGGAATTTGTTTTTGGGGATATAAAGTAGCATTTGATGTAGATATCCCATTGGATGCATTCATAGATGGGCACGAGAGGTCAAGAATTTAAATTAAAAATATGAAACCTCTAGCATGGCAACCTGAAGGCCACGAGAGACACTAGTTAAAGATTTTTTTGTGCTGGCCTTAATATAGTCGTGATTTGTTTCTATTATCTTAATGAAAATATATAGTCTGGTCTCATTAAAATGAGCATTGTGGTTGTATTTCTCTTTGGTTTTTTCTATCTTAATGCTCTAGAAGCTGCCAAAAGTTGCGATAGTTGTTTAGTTTTCCTGTTACAACTTAAAAGTGGTTTTTAGCAATGGGAGTCATGTTTTTTAAGGTTCATACTAATATGAAGATCTTGTAATTCTATATTCAGGATAAGAGAAGATGGCCTCTGCTTTGGGCAGTATGACAACAATTGCCACATCTACCTCATTTGGTAATAATGGAAAGGGGAAGAAGTTGGGTGCAATGTTTGATAATTATGGCAAACAATTGTCTTCTCTTTCAGTTTTTTCACCCATTTCCTTTAATCCCTCAAGCAGAAGAGGGAATCTGAGATTATGCAATAGAGAGAAGGTAGTTAATACAAGAGCTATGGAAAAGGAGTTTTACTTCAACAAGGATGGCTCAGTGACAAAAAAATTGCAGGTCAGAGAAAAAAGTATGTTTAAACGAAGGTCACCTACACGTGAAACTTCACTGCGGTGGATCTTTCATTGTCCACTTATATTCAATTTTAATGTGTTATTTTAATTTTTCATGGAGGGTTTTTTTGGCATATGGTCTGGCATTCAATTGCACACTTACTAAAAGCATTGTCAATTTGTCTTGTAGGCGGTGTGAACAAACTGGCTGATCTTGTTGGAGTCACCCTTGGGGCGAAGGGCAAGATATTGTCTTGGAGAGCAAGCATGGTTCTCCGAAAATAGTTAATGATGGTGTGACAGTAGCTAAGGAGGTAATTTGTAGATGTGTGCTCTAGTTTTCTTTTTAACGTTGTATTAGTTCCCCCTCTTAAATGTCTTAGATTTGGTAGGCATAATTTGAAAACTCAAAGGTGAAAGGAAACATATTTGTTACCCAGTGGTCTACTTGGCCTATGGACTAGACACATTAGAGTAATGCATAAAGCTTTTCACAACAATAAAAGGAAAGGTTTATGGCTGAGTCAAATTTTATTGTTATTGACAGTGTAATGAAATGTATCTCAATGCTATGGTTTTGGCCTTTTTATTGGTTGAATTAGAGGACCCAGTTGAAAATATTTGGGCCAAGTTGGTAAGGCAAGCTGCGGCAAAGACAAATGATTTAGCTGGGGATGGAACCACAACATCTGTTGTTCTTGCACATGTTGGAATATTGAAAAATTCCAGAACAATGAATGGAGAATAAATCTCCCTTCCTCTAACATAGAGAAAATAAAAATTTCTTTGACAGGAGACAGAGTTTCAATACTTTTAAAACAAACTTCTATTCCCTTCAATAACTCAAAAAAAAATATTACACTTCTTCCTCACTGAGAGGGATTAAAAAATTATGACTGTTACAAAACACAGTGCATAAAACCAATTCACTGTCTGTTCAAAACAAACATACTCTGTCTCTAAAAAACTCTGCTGTGTTTTTCACTTTCGCACTACTGTGCATACACACTTAAAAAGTTACACTCAGTCTTTCACTTTTTACACACTGCTGTGTAATAAAAAATTTACGTATTGTCTATTAAAAAAACTACCAAGCTCTTTTTTCCTTTTTATTTTTATATGCCGTAACATATAAAACATATTATAATAAACCCTCTTTTAAAAAAAATAAAATTAAAACTAAATTCATATCTCACTTTTCATTTTCCTAAGATATGATGGCAGAGAGTACAACATATGATAACTATATAGATATATTTGTATAATGTTGTAAATTAAATTCATCAAAACACAAAACCCTTTCCTGGCTTAATATCTAATACTTAATCTTCAATTTCTTCAACCAAATTCGCTCCAAAATGGGATGTCGACGCCCCGGCCTAATTTGTAACGTGAATTCTCAATCCAATGTGCCTTATAAAAAATTCAGGTCCGGTTTTCAGGTTTTCAGATTCCCTTCAATTTCATGCGATCCAATATTAATGCTCCACATGTCCTCCTTTTGAATTTACAAAATTGGCGAGTAAATTTCTGTTTGTTTAATTTCTGGTTGGTGAATTGTGTTAATGTTGGTTGTTGTGTTTAAATACAATCTTGTACAGAAATATGGCTGCGACCGTCTACAAAAAAAACTTGCAAGAATTTTAAATGTTGAATTAAATTTCTGGATGGCGTGCAAGCAACCTCCAAAAAAAAATGTTGTTGCTGCATCCGTCCTTCTGCTGCAGCAGTTGAAGTTAAAATTCAACAGCACATGGTTTAATAAGTGAGGGTGTAAAGGTAACTTTTTGTCGATAGTACTGGATTAAGATCATCTATTCATTTTTTTAGGGTCTTATGGTGTTTGGTTTTTTAGTTTTGGGTTGGGCTTATTGAGTCTAAGATAGTTTTTGAGTGAAAAAATTGCTATCAGGTATTAAAAAAAATTGGTTCTTTTGTAAAAATTTATGAGCTTGTTAGGAAATACAAAACTGACAATGGTTGTATCTTAAATTTTTGGAAAATAATTTGAAATGAAACCTTTTTGTTTAGGTTGTTGCAGCAGGTTCAAACCCGTTCAAATTACTAGGGGCATTGACAAGACAATAAAGGCCCTTGTTTCAGAACTCAAAATTTTGTCAAAGGAGGTAAACGCTTGATTTTTGAGTAGGTTGGTTTTCCTTTTTGCTGATGGTTTGGTGTATCTAATTGAATTAGTTGCCTAAGGTATTTTTGGTTGCAAACTCCTTTTAATTTTTCATACAATATTGGCCTTGTGGAATACATTTCATTGTGTGGTCTTGTTAGATCTACAACATTTGTAGTTGTTTAGTCTTATGGCCGAGGTGCACTTTTATTATGGAAATAGTTGATGCAATATTGTCATTTAATCCTTACTGAAGGGTAGCATGTTGAGAAGTTTCTTGTGAAACATTTGGTATTCAAAATGACACTTAATCCTATACAACATCATGCAATTGACTTCAAAATCCATATTCAAAGTGTGCTAGACAATTCTTGCAAAATTTCAAATATTTATGTTGTTTTAAACCATTATCTTTTTCATGTATTGGATGCTGAAAATGAGAAAAAGACTTTGGTATGAAACCAACTGGTGAATAATTTCCAGCAAAACAACCACTTCCAAGACATAATTTTAGAAGTAGAACATATGTATTTATGAAGCATAGAAAGATATCCTTGATGCATTATCAATGTTTGGCTAGGGTTATTTTTGGAGAAAATAACTCCTTATTCCTAGAATAGTGATCTTCAATACAAGTAAATGCCAGAGAAGAGAGATCATCATGTGACATAAACCTATTAAAAAAAGTGAACAGGGAATGATTATTAATTATGGCATACTAAGTTGTCGGTGATTTTGACTATTTGTCTTTAACATGTAAAAATGTTAAATTCCAAACTTACATCATCATGGTTTGGCATCATGAGCTTGACTAATTGTCCACCATGCTCATAATTTCATTGTTGCATTCATATCTATAAACAATGTTTCAAATAATAATAAAAAATTTCTATAAGAAAAATCCAGACCTCCATGCTGCTGCTCCTTGTGAGACAAAGTTAAAATTGCATTACACAATCTGACACATAAGAATCTCCTATATCCCGGTGGTATGTATCCAAATTCTTATAATAGTGTCTTCAAGACTTATGTTGACATTTCCAATGAAATATTTAAGCAATGAAAGATGGATCCTTCTTCATTTTTGTATATGTAACAGTGTTTTATTAATATAAAGATTGATGGTTTTGTCTTCCTAAAAATGAAATGTAAAAATAATTTATTGTGGTCAATTGAAAAGTTTTTTTTTAAAGCTTTTCATTATGGAAGGGCGACATAGATATATGCCCTTCTAATTGAAATTTGGACCTGCCCTTCAAATTTGATCACTGTGTGGGACCTTAACAAACAATAAAACTATTCCACCGCGCGTTATATAAAACATATAACAAAACCTTTGTCAAAACTTCAAATGAACCCTTTAGCCATGGGTATTTCATCACGAATTGATCATTTTACCATGTACCTTCTTCTAGAGGAATATTCTTCCACTTGATTAGGTACTTCATAATAGTTATATGTCAAAGAGATACAGAATGTTTATCTATAACTTTTTGTGGTTCAAGAATCAACTTTCATTCTTCATCTAATTTTGGAAGTTCTATTTACATTGGCATATTTTTTCCCAAAACCTTTTTTAGGCAAGATACATGAAAAACCTTATGAATGAAAGAAGAAGGAAAATATAACTTCTATACCACTTGTGCAATCCTATGAATAATTATTTAGGGATATAGCATTTTTGAGCTAATTCTTTATTCTTCTTTTTCTTGAATGAAGATTGCTTATAATGCTATAATCTAAAAAATACCCAATTACCCTCCTCAAATTATATTTCACTTCAATGTTGTTCCCCTTGTTGTTTTATCATGTTTCATGTCATTTGAAGGTTTTCCATAATAATTTTCAAATTTTCTTTAGTATTTTCCATATGTGACTCTGTTTTCTATACTTTGGACTTATCTTGCAAAAAGTATGAGATACTAGGAGTTGGATATCCATAAAGGGCCTTAAATGGGGAAATTTTAGTAGATGTGTGATAGGTAGTATCATATTACCATTCTTCCTTGACGAACCCACTTCATCCATTAAGATTTCTTTTCTAAAGAGTAACATTGTAGATAACCTTAAAAACATTTGTTAACTATTTTTTTTTGACCATTTGATTGTGTTTGATATGTAGAACTCATGGCAGCTAGTGTTTCTCCACTCATATTAAATAATTATTTCCAAAAGTTTCTTGTTACTATTACTTTAGGAAAACCATGAAGACTATGAATTTCTTTCACAGACACTTCTTCCACTTGGCTTGTTGTTTATGTACTTTAATCTCTACAAAAAAAATCTACAAAATTTGTCTATATAAATGACCACAAAAATGTAATACTTACCTTTATATTTCAGTAACCCTGTAATAAAGTCTATTGATATATCTTCTAGTCTTTGAATATGTATGTGGAATGGTTGAAGTAACCCTAGAGATTTTACTATCTCTCTTTTATTTATTAAGCAAACCTGACCTTCTCTTACAAAATTTTGAATATCTTTCTTCATTCCTTCCAAAAATATATTTTTTGATCCTTTGAGATGTTTTAAGGAACCCTGCGTCCTACCATCAGAGAGACATGGGACTCCCTTAATATTTGTTTATTCAAATATGCTTTCGTGCATAAAAATATTCTACATTTGCACCAAAGTATATCTCTCTTTCACTCCCAATGCTCCATAGAGTTCATCCCATCCTTTATAAATTTTAGTTTTTGTTTAGTACTATTGTCATTTTTCCATTATGGCAAGATTCTTCTAGCCACCTAGGAATATAAAATGTAATTGGATATAAATTTGAGGCCTCTTCTATTTTAGAAATAGCATCATGTACTAAATTTTCCTTACCCTTTTTGCAGATTATCTCAAAATTAAAACTTTGCATTTTTTCTCCTCATTTTTCTTAATCTTCTAATGAAAATCATAGCTTCAAAAAATACTTTATGCTATCATGGTATGTCTTGACTTTAAAGTACCTCCCAATGATATACTATCCCCATTTTTTATTGCATGTAATATTTCTTCCATTTATTTTTCATACGTAGATTTCACCAAATATTTTCTTTGAATTCCTTGATTTTAAAAGCCAATGATATCCCTTATTGTGCTAATGTTACGTAAATTCCTTGTCCTAGTGCCTCACACTCTATTATGAATTTTTTACCAAAAGTAGGTGCAACTGATGTTGGTGTAGAAGACATGGCATCCATTAAAAGAGAGAATGCCAAAGTAGCCTCATCATTCCATATAAATGATATTTTCTTCAAGAGATATGTGAGTGGACTTGAAATGCATGCATAATTCTTAACAAATTATCAATAATATCATGTAAGTCAAAAAAAGCTTCTAAGAACCTTGATTTTCTTAGGAATAGGTCATTTTGTAATAGCTTGCATCTTTTGAGGCTCCAACTTCACTCCTTCCTTTAAAACAATATGAACCAAATACTCGAATTTTTATTTCCCAAAAGCATATTTGGATATTTTTACATAAAAATGATTGTTCTCAATAATTTATATAACTTTTCCACATGTTTAGTGTGGTATTCCCATGATTTATTATAAATATGTGTATTATCAAAGAAAACCAACACAAATTTTATAAGATGGGATCAAACAAAATTGTTCTTAAGTCGACCCTGCCGGACTTCAAACGGCGATAAACCATAATTCAAACCAAATTCGCGTTCCAAAATAGCCTGCTGACGTCGGCCAATTTGGTGACGCGAAAACCAATTGAATTCCGCCCTAATCTTTTTCGGGTCCGAAGTTGGGCTAGCATGCGTAGGGAGAGTTGTGACGTGAATTTCTTATCAAATTCACCCTAATATTTTTTGGGTCCGGATTTCCACTGCGCGATCAGCCCAAAAAAAGATCTGCTCCAATCAATTTCTGCCATGTGTCCTCAGTCAAATGTTGCCCTGTTCCCAGATGCAGGTGCATTCGATGGCGTTTAAGGCGATGGGACATGGATGTGGTGATTTCATATCAATCGCATTAAGTTTTAACGTTGTTCAATTAATTTCCAAGGTTTTCACGTCAAATCGCATTAAGTTTTAACACTGTTCAAGATCGGACCTCCACTCCGGTTAGCGATTCCGCATGCTCCAATATGATCCGGCCTTCGGCTCTCATTAATGATCAAAGATTAATTATGACAGATGTCCTTCGATTGCATTGTAGTCGGGTCGATAAAATGGCGTTTCACTATGGTTTTTCAGACGATCTGGTTGCTGGGTTACACTGCCTGCTCACTGTGACGAGAAGGCGAAGTGGCCAGTTGAACTGCTGCTTAGACCTTGCTGCATATCTACATTTCTCTCGGTCTTTTCTGTGTCTATCTTCCTCTGTTTCTTGGAATTGTGCTTCTCCGTCTCGTCTTGTGCCCACTACTGAGACTGCACCCATGCCTCACCTATGTCAAAGGTTGCGTTGCCGCAGGGGGAGCACTGGAGGTCAACCCCTACACGCTCCCTCCATTCCCTCAACCGATTCGTCTTCCCAGTCCAGTGATTATCACGCAGGTCGTTATCCAGATACTATAAGTGGGCGGGGTCAGGTTCTAGGATCTGGCCACCGTATGGGCTCCCCTGCTCCTCATTTCCCCACCACTTCACCTTCTCCCACGATGCATACTGCGCTTTTTTCCTTTAATTTCTCTCTAAACTGCCCACGAATCATAGCTTCAATTACTATGGTTTTCCATGAGGAGGCCCAGATTGAATAACAATGCAACCGTTCGGCGGGTCTGAGCTTAGAAAAAGCCAGCCAGCATTCGGGCCTTTAGGAGGGGAGCGGTGGCATGAATGTGGAGATAGCACCTGGCGATTTTGGACCTTCCGAAGGATGGTGTCGAATCGTCGAGGAACCATTGGAGGAGTAGTTTGGTTAATTTTTTTTTCTTGCTTCATGACCCACTTAATTAGGCTTCTTTTAGATTATATTACTGTGTTGGACCTCTGTAATATTTTTTAATTCTGTAAACGTTCAAGACTGGTTTCCCCATATGAGGGCAGTCTTCTTTTTTGATTTTTTGATGAAAAATTTGCCATGACTCTAGGCAATGTTTTTGACTTCGGTGTAATTTTATTCCCACTGTTAATATATTAACTTTACTTAGAAAAAAAAATGTTTCCCTGTTTCTATTTTAAACCTGTTTTTTGAAATACAGAGCCATGTTTATATGATTGTTTATAGTCGAAGCGCTGTGAGGTGGTTTATTATATTAATATTTCACGGTCGAATTATGTTCATAACAATTGGAAAAAAAAATGTTGCCCTGTTTCTATTTTAAACCTGTTTTTTGAAATACAGAGCCATGTTTATATAGTCTACGTATTATACTCTTTCTCTGTATATCTATAGGAACCTTTTTGCTATGAACAGGGTGGATTCTGTAGCGGGCTACTAATGGAAACAAGCGAGCTTGAACCTTACATCTCGGATGCAACAGATGGTTACCAATTTTGGAATCAAGCGAGCCTGATCTTACAAGCAAGCCTGGGTTTCTGTAGATGGTTTTTATTTCCAGGAACAAGTGAGCCATAACATACAATCGACCCTGGGTTTATATGTATTTTTTCTCTATCATGGATGCTTTTTGTGGGAGGCGTATATAAACAGTACATGTCTCTGCACATTTCCTGTATCCGCTTTATGATACTATTTTATGTGTTGACAGGTTATCACTCTGCCTTCAAAACTAGCGATGATGGTTTATTGATATGGTCTGATGGTATTTTTATATTTTTGACATATCACACTTCTCACATGATTAGCGTTTTTCTCTGTTCAAGTATTTTGGGCACTTTAATTTTTATTTGGAACAATGGACGTCGGTACTCTATCTGTTGCTTTACTATTCTACATACTGCTATTTCACTTTCTTATAGATGCCTCGGGCATATTTGGATGCTTTCTCAGATTGTCGATAATCTCCATGTGGACCGTTACTGGGTTTTATATCATGTCCCTGTATGTGACATGGGGTATTTTTCTATCATTGTCCAGGGTGGGACTTCCACTTTTCTGGATGGATATTTGGGTTCCAATCTTCAGATGTGAAAATGTAATGACTTCATGGACTGTTTTACTTCATATAATATATTCAAAACAACATTTTTTCTCTTGTGAAAAAAATGATTAATGTTTATCACTCTGCCTTCAAAACTAGCGATGCTGGTCTATGTTGCTGGTTTATTGATATGGTCTGATGGTCTTTTTATATTTTGGACATATCACACTCCTCACATGATTAGTGTTTTTATCTGTTCAAGGATTTTGGGTACTTTAATTTGTATTTGGAACAATGGACGTCGGTACTCTATTTGTTGCTTTACTATTCTACATACTGCTATTTCACTTTCTTATAGATGCCTCGGGCATATTTGGATGCTTTTTCAGATTGTCGATAATCTCCATGTGGACCGTTACTGGGTTTTATATCAAGTCCCTGTATGTGACATGGGGTATTTTTCTATCACTGTCTGGGGTGGGACTTCCACTTTTCTCGATGGATATTTGGGTTCCAATCTTCAGATGTGAAAATGTAATGACTTCATGGACTGTTTTACTTCATATAATATATTCAAAACAACGTTTTTTCTCTTGTGAAAAAAAATGATTGTTTATATTCGAAGCGCTGCAGGGTGGTTTATTATATTAATATTTCATGGTCGAATTATGTTCATAACAATTGGAAAAAAAAAATGTTGCCCTGTTTCTATTTTAAACCTGTTTTTTGAAATACAGAGCCATGTTTATATGATTGTTTATAGTCGAAGCGTTGCGGGGTGGTTTATTATATTAATATTTCACGGTCATTGGAAAGCCCACAATTCATAACAAATATTGGAGATTTATTGTCCTGTTTTAATGTTTCATTTTTTTTTTTAAATTGAACCCGTTGTCCGTATACTGACACCTTGTAAGCGTCGGAATTGCGACAGCTTAAAAAGGTCAGAAGAGCGACAGTATTAAAACGTCGGACGAGTGACGTTCAAAACGTTGGACCACATTTCGTCGGAAGAGCGACGTTCAAAACGTCGGACCACATTTCGTCAGAATTGCGACAGTTTACAAACGTCGGAAGAGCGACGTCCAAAACATTGGACCACATTACGTCAGAATTGCGACAGTTTACAAACGTCGGAAGAGCAAAGTTCAAAATGTCAGACCACATTTTGTTGGAATCGCGACAGTTTACAAACGTCGAAAGAGCGACGTTCAAAACATCGGACCACATTTCGTTGGAAGTGCGACAGTTTACAAACATCGGAAGCATGACAGTTTGGGAAATGTCGGAAGAGCGATGCTTGTTTGGAAGCGACAGAAAAAGTGTCGGTTGTGTGACACTTTGTAAGTGCGTCGGAATTGCGATAGGATGGCAAACCACATTTTTCCCATCCTTGAATTGCCGCTCTTGTGATGACTATGTGTCGGAATAGCGACGAATTGGCCGTCGGAAATTGGGCCAAATTTTCTAGTGAAAAACTCATGTTTAAAGGTATTTCTCATTTCCTAGCTGAAGTTTGAGTTCAAAGGAGGGTTTTAAGTCATAGTTATCCAAGAAAAAGAAGTTTTTCTTGTGCTATGAAATAGTGAAGGATTTATACAGTCTCCAGTAGAAAATAGAGTTTGTGATGGTTTTTCAAAATGGTTTAAAGAGATATTTTAACAAAGGTTTTAAAAAGTATTTTGTTTGCATCATCCAAAAAAGGAAACAATGATTAGAGGATAGGGTCTTTTTGTCTTCTTCAAAGAGTTATTCTTGCTGCATGTTGTAAAGGATTAAAAAACAGTGTCTTGAAGGGGAAGAAACTTTGTGTCAACATCAAAAGAGACCTTCCTCCAAAATACACTAACAAACCTTGTAAAAAACCTCATTTCTCTCACACAGTATTAAAGAGGTGAATTTGTCTTCATTCAGATAACACTTATTTGCCAAACACAAAAGAAAAACAGTGATATTTTAAGGAGAGAGAAAGTATATTAGAAGGTTCATTATTCAGTGACAAGGGGTTGTCTTTTGTTCTAAAGAGACAATAACATCAAGGAGGGCAGTGTTATTCAAAATCAGAACATAGTATTGTCTAAAGGGTACAGTCTATGCTTCAAATCAGTACCTTGAAACAATGATACCAAAGGAGACAGTGATTTTAAAAGGGACTTCTTTCAAACAAACACAGAAAATAGTCAATCAAAGGAAAGGAGTTCATATTTTCAAGGTCAAAGAAAGTTGATTCTGTGTAAACAAATTTGTTGGCTAACTAAAAACAGACTTAATGTTTCAAAGAGTAACAGTGTTTGATTAAGAGCCTGTTTCACAAACATTTGAAAAAGTTTGCTTGAGTAAATTAGCCAAGGATATCAGAAGCAAAATGCCTCCTAAGGCAGATAACAGGAGTGGTCCTCACAAAAGGTATGAACCTTTTTCAACTAAGGAAGTGAATGCCTCTCCTTCAGTGCTCTTTAACTTTCATGAAGTAGGATGTTTGGAATTTTGTCAAAAGGTTCAGGAGGTGAAAAGTTATTTTCCCTTGACACATTTGTTTGCTTTAAGGCTGCAAGGGAAGCATATTCATCTGGTAGGTTTAGACTTCAAGCTCTCTCCTATAACTATCTCCAAAGCTACCAAAATTCCATATATCGGAGAAAAATGGTTTAATAAAACCTACCTAGATTCAGATCAATACAAACCCTTCTTGAAACTAGAACATCGAGATGCATGCCCATCTATTTTTCCTTTTTCCTATTTGTTGACCATCTATGCTCCTCTCATGAAAATCATCATGAAGTATTTCACATGTGAAGGGAGGTTTTCTCGGGTTTATGCTTATCATATCAGGCTACTCATACGCTTCACAAGAACCCAATTGCTAAACCTACCCTTTTTCCTCTATAGAAGCATTG